>OY992895.1:33920237-33986050 GCA_963921405.1 Cepaea hortensis
AAATGTAACTGATTCAACAACACACTAACTCGACCAACGAAAACTTACACAACACTGACAACTTACACATCATCAAAATGAAACAGTCAATGAAAACCGACACAACAAAAACTCACACACAACAGATTCAGAAAAGACATAGTTATAGAGAAACATACCGTGTATAAAAATGGAAACTAACGTTTTATAATCTTCTTAGGTCTTTATTTTCTTAACATATAAACGAAAAGAAACACGGACACAACACAATGCTTCTGTCGTTGTCTGTAAGGCTTTCTTCTTGACAGATTTCTTACGTTGGTTCCCCAATGGAATCGGATTACCCATAGAGGCGATGGCGGGTTGATTTTCTTGATGATCTGTTGAAAATGGTGGTGAAGACTGGTTATTGGAAGCATACGAATATGGTGTTGAAACTTCACCAGGCGTGAATTGGTTACTGTAAGTAGGTGTATAGGAAAACATAGAATCAGTGTTCCAAATGGGTATATTAATGTTTGACTGTACCTTGTCAAAAGTCGCAAGAATTTCATCGCGCATATCCATCAATTGTTCAAATTCACCACGAGTCAGCGTCAGTCCAACATGAGTGGGAAATTTCAGTTCTGATTCTCCAAAGTAACGTCGCAAATGTAACATCGTCGTAGCCCTGTAACTTGACACAGAAGCGACTTTATGATCAGCACCCAATGGTCTAACGAATTCAGCTCCATTGATCATGTAAACACAGTTGGTTGCAGACATCTTGAACGCTTGTTAAACGAATCACAAAATGTAGACAGCCGGGCTTATTTTATACAGATGAGCTTACCGATTGTTTAAAACATGTCTGGACCTGTTTTACATTTGTAAGCAGTAACAAATCGAGAAACGAGACTCTGGGCAAAATTCAAATTTCTAACCTTTAAGGGATCAATGGGGAGAACCGTTGAGGCCACTAAGGTTACTTTTATGGAGTGTCTAGTTGGTCGTACGTCGAAGTACACTTGTTCCTACAGAGGGGCTCCGTCGTCATTTGGAGGCGACAGGTTCGATCCCGATCCGTAACTATAGCTTTCAAATTTTATGTTGTCTAATGAGTTTTATAGTCTCTATTTCCTTCTTCTCCTTCTGTGAGCGCCAAATAATACTGTGTGTATTTATTTATGTAAGCATCCTTAAGGGAGCTAATTCGTCTAAAATTCATTTCTTCTATATCAGATTTGTGTAAGTTCATGTCGTCATCCTAATGTTTTTGTGTAAGTTCATGCCTTCGGTAGTTTACATTTTGGTAAGTCCATTTCTTTAGCACTATATTTTTGTAAGTTCATGTCAGCATCAGAATATTTTGGTGTCTAAGTTCTTGTATTCGACAGTTCATGTTTTGATAAGGCCCATTTTTCGTGAAAAAGCAGAAGTCTATTGGCTGGAAAGACAACCTGAGTGGTCATTTACTACCACTCCCTGTGGACAGCTATTCTTATGCATGCACTAAAGTTGAGAAAATGAACCTCCGTTGAACGGAAGCTACCACGGACTTGAATTGTTAAACCCTTCTGGAAGTAGTAGCGACATCTTAACGAGGAAAACGATTGAAGTAGTTATCCCCTTAGTCTGGGAACTATAAAAATGTATGCCACCGCAAGCGATAATATACTTGACGTCATATAAAAAGTAAAGATTACCAACTGAGGCTCCGCCTCATTTTCACGCCATACGGACGGCATCGTCATCGTAATCTGACCTGCTTGACCTAAGAAACTGGCCGATCCCGGTTTTACACAGGGCTAAAAAAAACTAGTATATAAATCCGAGCTGGTAACAGTCAATCATTGTGATCCGTAAAGGACTACAGACCTCAAGTTATTCATGGAATCCAAACTCACGGTGGATGAGATTACATCCCAATCGGCCCTACAAACTATTTTAAATCTGACATCAGTTTTGTCAACACCTAGAAAAAATTAGCAATAAAGGATGTCCTACTTCCATAAATCAAAAGAAACGTCAAAGAGAAAAACGAAAACATGGATTACTACCCTTGCAAACGAAAGAAATTCCTGACTCCAATCACACTGGGTGTGACATAGAGCAAACGCTTTATTCCCAAAGCATAGTATTGGTGTGCGATCAGAAAAATAAAGACAATGTTTTCCAAAAGAATGTCTACCAAAGTCCATCAGAGCATGTCAGTTTTGGCAACAGTAACACAACTTCTACGTTACCTATTTTGAATGATGGTGATTCTTGTTTCTTCATCCCAGCTCTGTCATTAAACATTTTGTTCTGTAAGAAACCCACTTCTTGTAGTCAAGCAGCAGTAGACCGCCAAGAGACAACATTTGATTTGCTTGATGATTCTTCTTCAGATGAAAATAGTGACCTTCTGTCTAATAGTCATGGCCCAGACTTAGAGTCTCTCAAGAAAATTAATGCTTTGTGGAATGAAAACTATCCTACTGCTGGTTTCCGAAGTTTCTCCCGTGACGCAGCAGATGAAATACATCACCCAACGAGTAAGACTTGTATAAATAGTAACGTTCAGTTCATGATCATAGTTTCCAAGGACAGGTGTGTTAGTTCTGGTGTCTAATTTTACATTCTATTATCTGTTTCTCTTTATTTCAATATGAATTACTAAGTGTTGAAGTCTTGTAAGTTTCAATGTGATTTTTCTCCTCCAAAGGTTAAGTTTGCAGCAGAACCTCACTTCTTGACAGTTCATATCGTTGGCACCGAAGAACGCAATGGTAACTGGCATCATGTAATCAGAGAACGTGAGAATTTTGAAAGGTGTATACTAAAGTTGGAACAAATTCTGACCCCAGTCCTGGGGGCCAGACACAGAGTCAAAGTCCTGGAGCAAAGAAAAAGTTAGGAACAACAGTGAAAGTCGATTGTCTCAACAATACATTTTTTAAAATTATAACAATTAAATTTCAAATTTACCCCTCTGCTGTGTGTCCACCGTGACGAGGTAGATGGGCTTGCGCGTTCCAATGACCCCAAGAGCTTTGTCGAAGGTAGCGCAGTTACTGGTAGGGTCACCCATGTCGGACAGGTCAAGAGAGAGGGACCAGACCAAGCCACACACAAACGTGCTGCCTTGTAGGTAGACTGGGGACAGTCAAAGGCTAGGGAAAGGACCCCAAAATGTTTGTCGACATCGGATATACTGAGCCACAGGCTTGACAAAGCAGTGCAACGTAACTTAATTCATGATGTCACAAATTAAAATTAATCGTTATGGTGCTAATCCCGCGAAGTCCCATCAGGCGGTGATAGTGCCGGGCCCCCTGCCTCGAGGGGGTCCACCCATGACTATTGGTGGTCACCTTCCCCTGTACTGTGGAGTCAAGGCACAGAGGAGTAGGTTAAGAGCTATTGACCAAACACCCCGGACACTCAACATACTACAGTGGAATGCCGAAGGAGTTTGTAACAAGAAAGTCTCCTTAACACAGCGTCTTCATAAAGATAAAATAGATGTGGCATGCATTCAAGAGACACACCTCAACGCCAATCGCAAATTCTCAGTCACAGGATATCAGGCCACACGTTTTGACCGCGAAGGACACAAAGGAGGAGTTCTAATACTTGCACGAAATAGAATACATTGCAGCGAAGTATCTGTGATCTCTGACAACCAAACGGAAATTATAGGTGTTGATATAATGATAAAGGACGTGAAAATAAGAAATACAATCTGTATAGCTAGCAGATAAGGACCTTACGCTCTCAAACATGAAAATAACTGACACAAACTGCATTATTGTCGGAGACTTTAATAGCCGTTCAGAAAGATGGGGATACCCAGATACTGACAAAAGAGGAGATGAAGTGGAGGACTGGGAAATAGACTCAAATCTCCATCTACTCAACAAAGCGGATGACACACCGAGCTTCTACTCCAGAAGATGGTTTACCACTTCTACTCCAGATTTAGCTTTCTACACAGAAGACATCCTCCACAAAATCGATCGCCATGTGCTTGACCAATTAGCAGGTAGTGACCACAGACTAATCAAGCTTGTAATGAATATGGAGTATGTTCCACAGGAGCAAAAGCCTTTGCCCCGATGGAATTACCAACGAGCAGATTGGGACAGATTTGCCATACTAACAGACAAATATTGTGAAAACATAAATACACGATATGGCAACATGAAGCAAATGGTGGAAAGTCTAAACAGAGCAATAATACAGGCGGCCACTGAGTCTATTCCAAGAGGAGGGAGGAAAAATTACAAACCATACTGGACTGAAGAACTACAAATTTTGGAAGACAAAGTTGAAGATGCCCGGAAGACAGCAGAGAGAGAACAAACAATTGAAGCGAACATCTCTCTCAAAGCCTTCTCAGCAAAATATAAAATAACAGTAAATCAAACAACAAGAGATTGTTGGAGGGAAACAACCAGAAAACTTGAATTTTTACAGGGATGGAAACAAACTATGGAAACTAGTGAAAGCCATGAACAATGAAGGACCTAGAAACAAACAAATAACAATTAAACAAGGAAATGTCTTGCTTACAGGAACGAAGGCTGCAAATGCACTAATCAAACACTATGGCAGTGCAAACCACATTGATATTACAACCGAACAGAAGAAAGCAATCAAAGACAAACAGATACATCATAGAAATGCAGAGACAGCAGCAGAATATATGATGGCAAATCTAACAATGGAAGAAATGGATCAGGCAATGAATACCCTAAAAAAGAAGAAATCACCAGGAAAGGATGGAATCACAAATGAAATGCTAATAGGACTAGGCACCAAGGCAAAAAAGAAACTACTAGCAGTCCTAAATCACAGCTGGAAGTGAGGAATAGTCCCACAGGCATGGAAGGAAGCTATACTAATACCAGTCCCAAAGAAAGGAAAAGACCTGGAAGAACCAAAATCAGTCTACTTAGCTGTGTAGGAAAATTAATGGAACGCATTATCAATGGCAGGCTAACATGGCATCTGGAAGTAAACCAACTCCTAACACACACCAAGCAGGATTAAGAAAGTACAGATCCACTGAAGATCAAATAACCTATATAGCTCAGGAAATAGAGGATGCCTTCCAAGAGAAAAAGCACACACTAGCGGTTTGGATAGATTTAGAATAAGCATTTGATAAAGTATGGAAGGAAGGACTGAAAGTGAAACTGCAAAAAAAAAAAAAAATATGCATGTTTGTGGAAAAATGTATAAATGGATCAGCCACTACCTTGAGAACAGAACTGCCAGGACAAAAGTACAAGGACAAACAAGCAAAATGATGCTGTTGGAGTAAGGTGTCCCCCAAGGAGGAGTTATTTCACCAACATTATTCCTAGCATATATAAATGACATCACGGAAAATATTCCAGCCAGAATACACACATCCTCCTTTGCAGATGACCTAGCCATATGGACATCTGAAGAATATATTAGTACAGCTAACAGCAGAATACAGCAAGCCTTATTCGCGCTAGAGGACTGGTCAAAATCATGGCTAGTGAAGATAAGTGAGAAGAAAACAACATGCACAGTGTTCTCCCTCTCAAATAAAACTCAGCAACCTCAGCTGGTAGTGAATGGAAATATATTACGCCATGAACACAATCCAAACTATCTAGTAGTCACCTTTGATTGTCGCCTGACATGGAAGACACAGGTTGAGAAAAATGGAACAAGAGCAAGGCAAAGAATGGCAATCATGAAAAAGCTTGCTGGTACAACTTGGGGAGCAGATGAGAAAGTTCTCAAGAAGTTATATACTGGTCGGGTGAGGCCAGTACTGGAATATGGCATTGCAGCTTGGGCAACAGCAGCTAAGTCAAACTTTAACTCGGGTGAGGCCAGTACTGGAATATGGCATTGCAGCTTGGGCAACAGCAGCTAAGTCAAACTTTAACAAAATAAGTAATGTCCAAAATCAAGGAATGCGAATCATAACTGGAAGCCTGAAGACAACGCCTATTAATGAATTAGAAAAGATAACTTGTTTACAACCAATGCAGGATAGAAGAGATAGCAGAGCCCAACAACAAGCAGAACAATTTAGAAGATTGACAGTCCACCCTATGTATAACAGGTTTAATGGTTTTGGAAAGGGAAGACTGAAGCGTAGCAACTTTGTAGAAACTGCAAAACGAAAAATTACTGCAGATCCCATGCTCAACATATCAACAATCAAACCCATTTACAATGCACACAACCTCCCAACTTGGAGACAGCAGCAACTGCCCGAGATGATAGAAAACATTCCTGATATTGAGAAAAATAACACTCAGAATGAAACCTGAAGAAGATAAATAACCCTAAATTACATAAAAGAACATTACCCAAGCAGGAATTAGACCCATGCATATACATATGGATCAGCGAAAAATGCAATAGAAAATGGAGGAGGAGGAATTCTTCTAAATTAAAAAAAAAATGGAGTGAAAAAAACACAGTCAGTGGCAACTGGAAAATTTTCAAGTAACCTCAAAGAAGAGGTAGAGGCTTTGAAAACTGCAGCAGAAATGCTCTTTATGGAGGAAAATAAAGAGAAGCAAATAGCTATCTTCACAGATGCAAAGTCAGCTGTCTCAATACTGAAGAACAAATACAGCACAGAACTAGCTGACCTAAGAGCAGCACTCCATGGTCTATGCCAGAAATCCAAAAAAGTTGTAACACAGTGGATCCCATCACATTGCAGTATACATGGAAATGAAGAGGCTGACAGACTAGTAAAAGAGGGTGGACGACTACGACAGCATGAGTCAAAGAGGTTTATAAAAAGCACCTATAGAGCCAAATGGGAATCAGATCATCCAGGCCACCAGAAGGATGATGCATATTACAAACTCAACCGAAGAGAACAAGTAGCAATCTTCAGACTCCGCACAGGACATAACAGGCTCAAATACCACTTGTTAAATAAACTAAAGATAGGAGATACCGATGAATGTAATTGTGGAACTGGTAAAATGACAGCTAAACATTTGCTGCAAGAGTGCCCAATATATGCAGAACAGAGAAAGATATTTTGGCCCACACCTACTTCATTTGAGGACAAGCTCTATGGAGATATCAACAAGCTAAAGTTGACTGCAGCTTACTTTAACTACATTCAGGTTGACATTTAAAGGTACATGAAGAAGTATTTAGAATGCCACACTTCATACCACAGGTATGTCGGTTACAGAAGCCTCCCAGAGGCATGAAATGGAATATTTCTTGTATAGCAAATCCATTACGCGGAAAGTCCGAGTCAAAAGCTCACTGTGTGGGCTTCATGAAAGGTGGAAAAAGTGTCATAGTGGCACGAAATGGAATATTGCTTGGATAGCAAATCCATTACGTTGAAAGTCCGAATCGAAAGCTCACTGTGGGGATGTCATCTGCAGACTGCATTCTTCTGGCTTCCAGAAGAACAGACTATGGTGAACGGAAGGCCCAATATACGGAAGTGAGGCTAAGTGAGGACGTGACGATTCCTTGAGTGAGCCCAGTACCAGAGCGCTGTGTGTTGGCTCTGCAATTATGGATGCCTCCTTGGATGGCGGGGAATGCCTATGGTCTGCCCCTGCATTCCCTTGAGGGCTGACCAGGATGCCTTTGGCTGTTCTATATGGGCCGGCTGGGATGGGAGATAACACCACAACAGTGAGAGTCAAACGTCCTAAGAAAACCCCGAGAAGGTTAACCCGGTCAACAAATGCCCGCAGACGTCGGATGTGTCGGCCTAATGGCGCAAGAACACAGCTCTGCTGTAAACAGGCTTAACGCAATCACGTCCGAAAAAAAAAGAAAAAAAAAAAAACCCGGCTGAACACAGCAGAAGAAGAACAAGATCTCAACGTTTACATTTGCCTATTCTGGTTTCTTTGGTTTTGTCAGTTTGTCTTCGTGTTAGTTTGTCGTTGTGTCAGTTTGTCGTTGTTTGTGCCAGCAGTTTTCCTTATTTGTTTCATTTTTTTTTGATGTGTCGGTTTTCATTGTTTGTTTCATTTTGTGGTGTCACTTTTAGTTTTAAGTAGTTGTTGATGTCTTTGTATGTATTACATTTTGACGTTTATGTCATATTTTTTCATTGTTTTTGTCAGTTTTCATTGTTTGGGTAGGTGCCTTACTATCCTATACGTTTATTTGAGTGAGTAATTTGAGGACTTGGTGACCACCTATCTGTCGGCAGTGTTGGAGCGGACAAGCGATGATCTTATATATTACGCTATATTTGACGCCATTTTGCCATGTAGTTACCTTGTAGTTGCCGTATCGTTGTTTGGTCCTAATGGTCATGCACCCCTTGTCACAGGGCGACAGGGCGAGATAACTAATGGTTGGGTACTGAACCCAGAGCGACGACTATGCAGTAAGCTCGCGCTCTGGTCATCGGCTCGTGGGTATGATCCAGGAGAATCAGCTGATTCCACGGCAAGTCCGGCAGGTCTGCTTCTCACACCCAACACATTACAAGAAGGTGACAAAGACAATCATCAACCCATAACATCCCATACCTTGACATACATCACATGTCTGAACGTAATTTCGTATGTCTTTTGCAAAACCTGGCCAGTTAAAATTCGACAAAATTCTGGCCAACGTTCGTGCCACTCCCATATGTCCCGCAAACGGAATGTCGTGCGCAGTTTGCAGTATTTTCTGTCGGAGTTGCGAGGGTACAACAGTTTGTTCTATCTGGGCACCCTTTCTTTTATATACCCTTTTTAAAATGCTGTTCCGTTTTGTAAAGAACCACATACCAGCTTTTGATATTTTTGGTGGGTTGTCTATTTTAGCAAAGCATTTTTGTAATGATGCCTCGTTTGCTTGTAACGAACTAAAATCTTCTGGTTTCTCAAATAATTGCTGTATTGTTTTTTAATCAGATACTGTGTTGTCTTGATCTATCTGATTCTCTCTATGGGTTTGTAAACGAGTTACAGCATTTGCTACTATTTGTGTTGATTCCCATAGTAATATGTCTTCAGGCGACACATCGTGCATATCTGGGATATTTCCCAAGAGAACATCTGCGCATGGGTCAGGCAGCACAGCAACTTTTATCTTCCCACAGAAGTATGTGCAATTGATTTCAGCCCAAGTGATTCGAAACTTTTCCTTTATCCATCCAAACGTTCTACAAATAACATGTTTCCCAGTGTAGTCGGACTCCTTAATTAATCTTTTGTGTGTGCTGACTATACTCGCCCCAGTATTACGGACTAAGTTACAAGTTATTCCATTTACTATTGCTTTTTGTAACCTTAATGTTCCATTTGTGATCTGGACCGCATTTGTCTCCTGTACCAGAACTTGGTGTCCGCATGTCAAACTGCCGTCTCTATGGAATACTTGACGTCTATTACAGGCTGGGTCTACGAGGGAATACTCTACCTCAGCAGTATTTGCCTGAGTGATGTCTTCTGAGCCACTGTCACTGCTTGATGTTAACATACCCATGTTTGCTTCTCTATACAACCGACTTAAAGGGCAATGAATAAAACTATGTCCAAAAGATTTACATTTGAAGCATTGCATCTGTTTCTGTTAGGTATTAAATCTGTATCTGTTCTTAATAGCTAGTTTCTTTATATACTCTTCAAACTCAGGATGTTTATCACACATCTGTGAACTACCATGTTTGTAATTACAAAATGTGCATGTTGTCCAAATACCTTTTCTTCCCTGTGGGGTGTAAGGATGATACTTCTGCTGTTGATTATCTCGTCCATGAAACGAATGACTACCAGAATGTTGTTGTGCTTTATATCCATGCACTCTGGATTTGTGAAGGACTTTATCACACGCACTAGTCTTCACCAGAAGTTACGAAGAAAGTTAAATATGTCCTTATGGGTATTGAAAAATGCTTCACCTTTCTCCTCAATTTGTTGAATAGAAGTACATCTATTCTCAATCAGAAATGTGGCCATAGATGAGGGAACAGCAGAGATAAGTTTATCCCTAATCATCAAGTCACGTAACTTACCAAAATCATTATTACTATTAGCAGCACGTACCCATTTGTCAAAGGTCGTCTGTGTTAAAGAAGCGAAGTCAAGGAAAGTCTGTCCTGCTTTAGGAGCAAGAGCTTTGAAAGATGAACGTAAACCAAATTCATCCAAAGAGAAATGTGAAAGTAATCTGTTTCGAATGTATGAATAATTACTCCGTAATTCATCTGGAATTAATTCAACCACCTGCAAAGGCTCTCCACTCAAATGTCTATGCATTAAGACCGACCATTCTATTTCTGGAACCTCGTAGTAGCACATTATTAACTCAAAATTATATATTAGTAAGCCATGCAGAAATCGAATCTGAATTCGAATAGTTCTTCACAATGCCACTGTATTTCGTAACAGCATCATTGGGAATGTGCCTCTATTTTCTGTCTGGCACTCTGTTCATCTTTTTCTTTTTAAAACTGTTTCATTTTAAAATTATTCTCGAATTCCTTCTCTTTTAAAAGCTTCTCTTTCGCCAACTTTTCATGATTAAAAGCTAACTCCTTTCACCTCAACTGGGTTTCCATTAAGACCTTTTCCTTCTCAGCGGCTAACTGAGCTACAATTCTGTCATTCTCCGCAGCCGCATTTTCTTTTTCAAATATTCTTTGTCTCTCCTGTTCAGCAATCTGTTCCCTCTGTGCATCCAGCCTATCTTTTTCTAACTGTCTCACTGCCGCCCTCTCATCCCTTTCCTGTGCCTGGAAAACAGCGAATAGTCTCTCTTACCAAGCTATAAGATCTGGCCCTGTCAACTCTGCATATTTACCAATAGCAACAAACTCCTGTAAAGACGACATATTGCTACATTCTGCCTATACCCAACAGGACTTGTAATCAAGAAATGCAGAGAGCAGTCTAGCACACAGGCAATGTCACTTAGTAAAGTATAAAGACACCGTTGATACTCTCAAAGTGAAAGAAAGTTTTGAGAAATAGTCTGTTTCCACAGAAGACATTGCACACCAAAGAATAAGTAATTCACAGCGAGAAATAGCATAGTACAGTGTGCAGCACCTATGACGTTACTTGAGGACAGAGTGAAAGAAGAACGAATACCATGTGTCAAAATCACAGTACCCTGACCATAACCACACAATTTGAACAACCACAACACATGCTTAGCCTATATTGGAGACCTCACCGCAGAAGGTGATTAAAATGTGGCGTCTAACGTTCCCAAGTAAAATTCGACTGGAACTGTTAATGATCCTCGGATACCGAAGAAAGTTTGATTCCGACAATAGCAGGATGCGCTCTTTTCTGGATACAAATTCAGCAGGCTTCAATATTGACCAACAACATGCAGCTTGCGTTGATCTTGATCGAAAGAGGCGTCTGTTGTTGACTACCTTAAAATTTGCGTTGTTTCTGAGCCGACGAGGTGTCGGCTGGCGCTGACACTTTTGCTCCGTAAGATGAGCCGATATTGTACTGAAAAATAGGTTTCAGTAACTTAATATGTCATTGCGGCAACGCGCCGCTGGTTCGGATGTATTATAATAGCCAGCAACTGTGACAAAGTGAAGACTTGGACCACTTTGGTTCTGTGGCGCTCTAGGTAGAGCGGCAACTGTAAAACTGTGTCGTTCTAGTACAACAGCGTAGCTCCGTGGGTAGAGCGACTTCTTCTCAACACGTTGCGGTGAGCTGCAACTGTGTCTTTTCAGATCAATCGGCGAACAACAATATAATTACGCTCCTTGGGTGGAGCGTACAACAATGACAAAATAAAGCTCCCTGAATAGAGAGTAGACTCGACCGATAACGTAAAACGACGACTTGACTTATTATATATTACTGCAACTAACGATGTCATCACGCTCCCTGGTTAGAGCGACTTTCCAGAGGCTGGACACTGGTACAGATGTTATCTCCGGTACAAATAGCTTGATTAACAAGGCCACTGACGCCGACATACAGACTGTCCAACAAACACTTCACCATTCAATGATAACGACGACCGATGACTGGGGATACTTCATATGAACTCCAGCGTGTAGCTCTGCGTGATCCTCAACATAAGCAACGTCTGTGTGTTCTGTGCATCTGTATTGTTGGTAGTTTCTGGTGTAGTTTCTGCTCTTGGTAACGGTTGTTCAGACCTTAAATGACTCCGCCCAAGGACGATGTAACCTCCTCCACTATCAATACATAAGCTATACAAATACTTAGTGAAACAACAAGCACTCTCGCTATACTACTACTACTACTACTACTACTACTACTACTACTACTACTACTACTACTACTACTACTACTACTACTACTACTACTACTACTACTACTACTACTACTACTACTACTACTACTACTACTACTACTACCACTACCACTACCACTACCACTACCACTACCACTACTACTACTACTACTACTACTACTACTACTACTACTACTACTACTACTACTACTACTACTACTACTACTACTACTACTACTACTACAGCTGCTCCTGCTGCTACTACTACGCTATTACTACTACTACTACTACTACTACTACTACTACTACTACTACTACTACTACTACTACTACTACTACTACTACTACTACTACTACTACTACTACTACTACTACTACTACTGCTGCTGCTGCTGCTGATGCTACTACTACTACTACTACTACTACTACTACTACTACTACTACTACTACTACTACTACTACTACTACTACTACTACTACTACTGGTGCCTCTGCAACTAATATTACTACTATTAATAAACCTACTACTGCATCCTCCTTACTTTACCCATCCTGGTTTCACTACACGTACTTAACTCTACAATGTGAGTGGTCACTCGATCACTTGACCACTACTTTGACCACTACCTGACCACGTCAACTATCACTTTAACAATCACCGTGTCATTACACGGATTTTCTTCTACAATTTAAGGGTTCAGTTTACCACCTCTTGACCACTCGACCAATACGTGACCACGTCAGCGATCACTTTAACCATCATCTTTTCACTCTACGTACTTTCCTCTACAATTTAAGTGGTCACTTGACCCCTGACAACTATGTCACCTCTACTTGACCACTACTTGACCACCTCATGATCATGACCACATCACCACATCTACTTTCCCCGACAATTTAAGTGCTCACTCGACCACTTGACCACTACTTGACCACTACTTGACCATCTCTTGACCACGTCATTGACACTTAAACAACCACCATATCACTACACATACCTTCCTCTACAATTTAAGGGGTCACATGACCACTTGACCACATCTTGACCACCTCTTGACCACCACTTGACCACGTCATCCCTCACTTTAACCACCACCATATCACTAGATGTGCTCTCGCCTACAATGTAAAGGGTCACTTGACCATACCTTGACCGCTTGATCACCTCTTGACAACCCCTTGACCACCACTTGAGCACGTCATCGCACACCCTTACCTATTATTCAAGGGGACACTTGTATTTTTACTTCTTTTTTCTTTTATTTCTTATTCTGTATATGTTTTATTAAAATTATTATATATTTTTTTTTTATTTTGTTATTGTTTTATGTTTTATGTTAAATGTTGTATTTTTATGCTGCACCTATAATTGCAGGGGTCACTTGAACACCCCTTGACTACCACCTACTTAAAAAAGACCAAGGAGTTATCGCCCTTTGAGGCGCAGTTCGCCATAAGTGCACCTAAAAAAAGGAGATGTTGGAGCCCGATATACACTACTACTGACTCACGACACAAAACGCAAACTTATTTGCTACCAACTTTTATAAAACAGTACTTAGTTGTCCATTCATCATTAAAAATACGGCTTTCATTTAAATCTTACGTTTTTCAGCGACACTTATTGTTTTAATAATATACTAATAGTTAGAATTTTACAAAACCTTTAAAGAGAAAATGAAACAAAACCTACTTACGGCTCTGTGTGAAAATAAAATATTCGGGAAACAAGAAGTAAACTCAGAATAAATTTCAGAAATATATTAAGACCACTACAACAAATCAAATAATTTGGACATTGTAAATATTGAAATAATTTACAACAGCAAAAAACTTTTAAATTTAATATTTTCTTTCAAAATAAATAATGTTATTTATCGAAGAAATATCTGTTTAAAAAAAAAAAAAAATAATAAAATCATCCTAATTAAATTTTTGGCACTCTTCCGATTGACGGGTCTAAATAGTTCCGCAGTGAATGATAAATCTTACGTGTAAAACAGGGCCTCATTGGGTGATGCTACAATACGAAACACAGCAGAATGTTGGTTCGCAGTAAGCAGTAACGCATTTTCGCAGTGTTGGTTCATCATTGGGTGATGCAGAATGTTGGTTAATATATAATAATAAAAACCAACCAGTAACGAATTTTCGCAGTGTTGGTTCATCATCATCATTATCATAATCATCATCAGGTGCAATGCCGATAAGCGTGGAAGGTCATGGATCGTGATCTCACACGATCATCAGTCTTTTATCAAGTCAGTGTTCTTGTCCCGATAATGATAGGCGACCAAATCATCCGGCTATTCCTCTCTTGGTCTTCCCCGTGCTCTTTCTCCATCTCCATGGGCCGCACATGTCTCTTCTCTGACCTGAAATCCTTCGTAAACATCTGGAGCAAAGACCGCCGCATTCAGCCATGACTCTTTGTTACGTCTGTATAATCCAAGTGTGGGCGGGAAGCAGCTGGGTTGTTCCAAGTGATAAGCAAGTCTGTGTGCTACAATTTTCTCCAGTAACTTGCCAGCAGTGTTCTGCATCGTAATGATTCTGTAGCCGCTTATCTTGGAATGGTCTTTGTTCGGTTTTAGCAGCGGCAGCAAGTAGCTGAGTAGCCATTCTTCTTTGATCTGACCCCTCTGGATACTGGTGTTGAATTCTCTGGCTAGTTCTTCCATGTCATCATTTGATATCACCAGTAGGTCACCATATCGGATGCCGTCTGGGCCTGGGGCGGTGTTAGGTGATTTCTTGAGCATCGCACGCACTATCTCAGCTGTGATTATCCATTCTTCGTCTGTCCCGACCCCCTCGCACAACTGAGAGAATGTCGTTGTGGTCCTCTGTCTGGCGGGCTCGTCTTTCTGGTCAGTCTATTCTATGTAGCGTGCAAGAAGGGCCTTACCTTTATCCGCATCCGACTTTTTCCATGTGAGGCCTTAAAAAAAAAAGTGGCTTAAAAGTCGACAGGGTCGACTTCATTGCACCGGGATTTATCCCATATGGCTCGGTCTCTTACCGCAGCGCGGAAAGCGTCGCACAAAGAACGAACTCCGTAGCTGTAGCGACGACCCACAGGAGTCTCCGAAAAATGTAACTCGTGAACCGAAGGACGCGGCCCAGAATCGAATCCACAACCTTCGGAGCCCGAGTTAAACGGCTTGACCACTTCGCCACGAAGACTCCCGCCTTGGCAGTGCACTTTGCAACAGACCTGTATAAGTTATTTGCATATCCTTTACAGGACGTCGCAATCAAATCCTAGCAATTTTGGCTGTATGTATTTCTTAGCAAGTTTATGTTCAGTAGGTTGCCAATGCTTTCCGACTGACTGACACTCAAACTTTTTGTATTAAAACCAATGCAAGAGTGTCTTATAGAGGTATAGTGACAACGAGTTAAGTCTGCTGATATCCCACTGCCACACAAGTCAACTCCATCTCCATGTCGTATAGACTGGGGACAAGAGAATCACACCGAAGACTTCATCAACAAACAATAAACAAGAAAACAACTCGGGCCTGAGAAAAACAATCTGATCAACAGAACAAGTTCCATTCGTAATTTTTGTGTTCATCAAATTACTTTTTTGGGATATACTTTTCTACATCTGTAAGATAACTGGGATATGCATTTCTACATCTGTAAGATAACTGGGATATACATTTCTACATCCGTAAGATATATATATACTAGCTGACCCGGCCTGGCTTCGCCCAGGCCCTGGATGGGATCTATCTATCTATCAGTCTGTCTGTCTGCTTGTTTGTCTGTCTGTCTGTCTGGCTGACCCGGCCCGGCTTCACCCAGTCCCTGGTGGGGAGCATCTCATTTAATTCATATACGTAGTCATATAAGCTCTCCCGTTCCCGACTATCTGTTTGTCTGTCTATCTGTCTGTCTGTCTGTCCCGGCCCGGCTTCACCCAGTCCCTGGTGGGGAGCATCTCATTTAATTCATTCATATAAGTAGTCAAATAAGCTCCCGTTCCCGACTATCTGTCTGTCTGTCTATCTGCCTGTCTGTCTGTCTGACCCGGCCCGGCTTCACCCAGTCCCTGGTGGGGAGCATCTCATTTAATTCATATACGTAGTCATATAAGCTCTCCCGTTCCCGACTATCTGTTTGTCTGTCTATCTGTCTGTCTGTCTGTCCCGGCCCGGCTTCACCCAGTCCCTGGTGGGGAGCATCTCATTTAATTCATTCATATAAGTAGTCAAATAAGCTCCCGTTCCCGACTATCTGTCTGTCTGTCTATCTATCTGACCCGGCGTGGTTTCGCCCAGCTCCTGGCGCACAGTAACTTAAAAGAATGTCCTTCCACACACCATTCATTATTTTTAATGAAAACTGTTTTTAATCACCGACATGACAGTTGATAAGTTCTTTAAGCAGAAAAAGATGGGTTACAATGTTATGCATTATGCATTATTTTTATGAAAACTTTGAAAATGCCTTAAAGATTATATCATTATTTATTATAACTCATATGCCTGTAAATAACTATAGACAAAGAGTTTATACATCTTTTTGGGGGGGGGGGGGACCCGCATTTTAACAGTATTTTAACAGGCGTGTTAAAAGATGTGTTAGAAAATTTTCACTATTTAAATAGATGCATTACTTTTATGATAATTATTATGAAAATGCCGTAAAGATTATATCGTTATATATTATAACTCATATGCCTGTAAATAACTATAGAAAAGAGTTTATAAATCTGTGAAAACAATGCAACAATCTATACATAAAATAATAGTGATGTTATTAAAAGTTATGACCCTTGAAATAACTTTTCTTATGTTAAGTCCCCTTGAATATAGCTGCCCAAATATTAGCTGCCCGGCCCGGCTTCGCCCAGGCTCTGGCGGGGATCTATGTATGTATGTATGTATGTATGTATGTATGTATGTATGTATGTATGTATGTATGTATGTATGTATGTATGTATGTATGTATGTATGTATGTATGTATCTATCTATCTATCTATCTATCTATCTATCTATCTATCTATCTATCTATCTATCTATCTATCTATCTATCTATCTATCTATCTATCTATCTATCTATCTATCTATCTATCTATCTATCTATCTATCTATCTATCTATCTATCTATCTATCTATCTATCTATCTATCTATCTATCTATCTATCTATCTATCTATCTATCTATCTATCTATCTATCTATCTATCTATCTATCTATCTATCTATCTATCTATCTATCTATCTATGTGGAGCATCTCATTTAATTCATTGTCAATCAACTCATTTAAACTCAGGGGACGTAACTTAAGATATAACAATTATACTAAAAGTTATATCCCTTTTTGTCATATATTTTTATATTTTCTTATGTTCAGTCATGTAATTACAAAATTAAATTTTAGGAAGGTAATAGCTGATAGCTGATAGATAAAACTATCACAGTTGGTTGCACAGGAATGAAAGGAAAACGTGTAGGAAATTTCATCTCAATCGGTTGGACCGTTGGCGAACGCATGAAGGACGGAAATACATACATACATACATACACACAAAGATTTTTACATATATAGATATATATATACACACATTTCTATCAGTGTCAGGTCTTAGTCAGATATGACTGAGCTACCGTATGACAGTAGACGGTACTACCTGCTTTCTGTCAGCGCCGAATGTTGGGCGGCGCTTACCAAACCCGACACCCTACATTGTGCCAACGGCTTCGGGCGGAAGAGCGCAATTGGGAGGGTACTAGCCTTATCCTGGTGTGAGGAAATGCAACCCAAAGACAAAATAAATCATGGCAGGGCAGACCAGGCCCTATGCCTTGGTTAGCAGCTGGTCTAGGATCGAAGCTCCGACAGGCGGACAGTTAGAGCATTGCTTTGCTGATCCGGCAGCTTCTGCAGCTTGTCTTGTTCCAGATGTATAGGTATTAACTTTCCTCTGGAGTGAACTAGGCAGGCCGAGAGAGGGATCATGCTGCATGGGCAACACAT
The DNA here is from genome assembly GCA_963921405.1 of Cepaea hortensis. Taxonomy (NCBI): domain Eukaryota; kingdom Metazoa; phylum Mollusca; class Gastropoda; order Stylommatophora; family Helicidae; genus Cepaea; species Cepaea hortensis. The sequence goes on from OY992895.1 coordinate 33,938,394, forward strand.
GGTTTCTTTATTTTAGCCCAGGCTTTGTGCTATGGAGAGGCAATAACTCCATCCCTGGTCTTAACCGGTCTCGGAATCAAAGCGAGAGGCAACTGTTACGGGTTATAAGTCCTTGTCAGTTGGCGTAGACATGGGGCGCCACGCGTTGCCTCTGACGGTGGGAGACACCTACAGGTGTCACTGATCAGCTACCGCCCGCCTCAAGCTGACAGCCCCCGGCCAATTGGGTGCTGATCCACCACAGCCTGCCTGCTTCAATGGGTGCTTGGGGCTAGGACAAAATCTGGATCGCAGGCTGTAAAACCAATGCACCAGGTACTAATAAAAAGAATAATAGAAACCTCAAGCTACGGCTTGCAACCTGGAACGTGAGAACCATGTGTCCAGGATTTTCCACTGACTTGACAAATATTGACGATGTGAGAAAAACGGCTGTGATTGATGCTGAACTCAATCGTCTTAACATTGATATTGCTGGCCTGAAGGAGACTCGCCTCGCTGAGGAAGGGTCACTCAGGGAAAACAATTACACTTTTTTTTGGAAGGGAAGAGGGCAGGCAGAAAAAAGGCAACACGATGTGGGCTTTGCAGTGAAGAATTCGCTACTGGGAATGATTGATATCCCAGCTGGAGGTAATGAAAGATTATTATCACTGCGCTTGGCAACCTCTTGTGGATTTGCCACCATTCTCAATGCATATGCACCGACACTCACTTCCTCTGATGATGTGAAAGATACGTTCTATGAGCAGCTAGACTCTGCGATCAAGGCAGTTCCAAAATCCGACTACATTTATATGCTCGGTGATTTCAATGCTCGTGTGGGCAAGGACTCGAGTTCATGGCCAGTGTGCCTTGAAAAATACAACATCGGTCGCATGAATGATAATGGGCAAAGGCTGCTGGAGCATTGCTCTAGAAATGACCTATGTATTACAAACTCCTTTTTTAAAACAAAAGAGATGCATAAGGTCACATGGAAACATCCAAGATCCAGCCATTGGCATCAGCTGGACTTCATTATCACACGGAGACAACATCTGAACCATACATCATTAACTCGAAGTTACCACAGTGCTGACTGTGATACAGATCATTCTTTGGTTGTTGCAAGGGTTAGACTGAGACCAAAGAGAATCTACACAGCTAAACACAAGTCTAGCCCCAGGATTAATATTATTAACACTCACGATCCTGGAAAGTGCTTTGAATTTCAACAGCAACTTGAGGACGCTTTCAATGATACATCAGAAAATTGTATAGTAAATGATAAATGGAGTAAACTTAAGGAAACTATTTATAAAACAGCGGTAGGGGTTAACGGCACTGTGGATCATAAGAGTCAGGACTGGTTTGCGGCAAACAGCCAGATACTGCAGCCTTTGATTGATAAAAAGAAGATAGCTCTCTTAAGAAACAAGGAAAGACCAACGCGTAACACTCTGAGTGAACTGAAGCAAGCGAGGAAGGATGTACAAGGATGGAAGGAAGCAAGGAAGGATGTACTGCCAGGCAGTATGCGAATGACTATTGGATCAAGTTATGTGAGTCCATTCAAATCGCAAGTGATAAGGGAAACATCAGAAGCATGTATGAAGGGATAAAGAAAGCCTGTGGTCCAATGATCAAAAGAAGTGCACCGCTGAAAACCTTGACTGGAGAAATCATCACTGATAAGAAACAGCAGATGGATAGATGGGTCGAGCACTATTTAGAGCTTTACTCAAGTGAGACCAAGCTGGCGGATGATGCCCTCAACGCTATAGAGGCCCTGCCAACTCTTGACCACCTGGACACACTTCCCACTATAACAGAAGTTAAGTGTGCTATAAATGAGCTTGCATCTGGAAAGGCTCCAGGTAAGGATGGGATTCCAATAGAGGTGATCAGGAGTGGGCAAGACACCCTCGCTCTACAGATCCACCAGCTAATAGAGCTATGCTGGCGAGAAGGACAAGTCCCACAGGATTTCAAAGATTCAAACATCATAACGCTGTACAAGAACAAGGGAGATCGGAGCGACTGCAACAACTATAGGGGTATCTCACTTCTGTGTATTGTTGGGAAAGTATTTGCCAAAATTGTCCTGCGCAGACTTCAAGTCCTGGGAGATCAAGTCTACCCCGAATCACAGTGCGGCTTCCGTCAGAACCGGTCTACCATTGATATGATATTCTCATTGCGACAGATGCAAGAAAAATGCCGGGAACAAAATCAGCCACTGTTTATTGCCTTCATCGACCTCACAAAGGCATTCGATTTGGTCAGTCGTGAGGGTCTGTTCAAAGCACTAAAGAAGATTGGCTGTCCACCAACTCTTCTGTCCATTGTGGAATCGTTCCACACAGGCATGAAGGGTATAATCAAGTTTGATGGCTCAACTTCAGAAGAGTTTGAAATCAAGAGTGGAGTTAAGCAAGGTTGTGTACTAGCCCCCACCCTCTTTGGGATATACTTTTCACTTCTACTGAAATATGCCTTTCGTGATCAGGATGACGGTATATACATTCACTCACGCTCAGATGGTGGCCTCTATAATGCTCAGAGATTGAAGGCCAAGACCAAAATTAGCAGGGTACTAATCAGAGAGTTGCTTTTTGCGAATGATGCTGCGATTACGACCCACTCTGAGGAAGAATTACAACATCTACTATCTGCATTCTCCAATGCTTGTTCTGAATTTGGTTTAACAATTAACAAAAAGAAGACACAGATTATGTCACAAGGTGCACATGGTGTACCATCAATCTTTATTGACAACGCCGAACTGGAGATAGTAGACCATTTTACATATCTTGGATCAGAGGTAAATAGCAAATTATCCCTCGATCAGGAAATCAACATCAGGATTGGCAAGGCAGCAACAACAATGAACATGTTAGCAAAAAGAGTCTGGGAGAACAGGAAGCTTACTGCCAAAACAAAAGTCCTCGTCTACCAAGCCTGTGTCCTTAGTACTCTTCTTTATGGCAGTGAAACCTGGACAACTTACTCACGCCAAGAGAAACGTTTAAACAGCTTTCATATGCGGTGTCTGGGAAGAATACTTGGTATTAAGTGGCAAGACAAAATCACAAATACTGAAGTATTGGAAAGATCAGGTTGTGTGACGGTGTATTCCATGCTCAGTCTTCGTAGACTTAGATGGATAGGACACGTTAGGAGGATGGATGATGGTAGAATACCAAAGGACATCTTTTTTGGTGAATTACAGACGGGTAGGAGATCTCAGGGTCGGCCTCTACTACGATACAAAGATGTGTGTAAGCGGGACATGATTGATACAGGCATTGATAATGCACAATGGGAGCACGTCGCCGCTGAACGTGTTGCATGGAGGGCAACTATCAGAAATGGAATAAAGACAAAGGAGAAAATGATTGCAGATAAAGCACACACAGAGCGTGAGAGACGTAAGATGGTGCAAAATGGTGGAAATGACCATGTTTTCACATGCACCTACTGTGGGCAAACATTTGCAGCAAGAATTGGCCTTACCAGCCACACTCGCCACCGCCATGGATCGTAGTTATTGCCATATGACAGTTATTAAGTCTTTTTGAAGCACAATGTACCAAACTATCGTCTGTCAAGACGGAAAGGTGCCAATGAAATTACTTTTAAGATTGACTTAAGTTCTACTGGTTTTCTTGTTCGCCGATGAAGACTGGACCAAATAGAAGCCTGTATCTGTGCGCATGTTTTCCCTGTACACCTTCCTAGTTATATTTGGTCTCTGACTCAGATCCCTGGGTTCAACTCCATACTTGTAGGTCAGCATGGCCGAATGGATAAGAACACGTGTTCTTAAACATCCGGTGTGCTGATGCCAAGGTAAGGGGTTCAACCCCTACACCGGGCAGTTTGACCAAAACGCTGACCTATCGTCCTTGCTTGGAGATGTAAATTACAAGTACCTCTGAAGTCGGATCGCATTCACTTGATGGCGAGGGACACTGTTAATAGGGGAAGCTAATCCACATGCAAAGTTCATTCCAGCATTACTTGAAATAGTGTGTATGGACTACGCTTGAGTTCAAAGTTCAGTTCAGCACTACTTGAAATATTGTGTATGGACTACACTTGAGTTCAAAGCAATCGAGCATAAATTAAAAAAAATAAATAACATGCTTCAGAGAATGTTCAATCAAACCCACAGCAGCCTGCTGACAATGTTAATGTTCAATCAAACCCACAGCAGCCTGCTGACAGGGTAGCTTCCAGAAATGTCCTATCATAGTCATAAACTTCTAGAAATGTCTCAGCAGTCAGAAACGTCCAATTATAGTCAAAAGTTATATCTCAAAATTGTGGCACAAAAGTTGTAAATATTGTCCGAAAACATGTACTTTGTGACTGTGGCGGCACTGAAATTCTGCTAAATAAGTGTTAAAACACTGTACGACTAGTGCCACTTTGGTATCTTTGTTTCCTTTTTACTTGCATCCACAACCCTTCAATTGTTTGGGTGTGAATGTCACTGTGTACTGGGTCAATAAAGTTATTGGCATGAACAACAACTGTATGATCGTAGATGCCATGGTTTAGTTGACCTACGTTGTTGTAGCCTCGCCAGGCATCGGTGACAATGGTCGTTCCTGGTAAGACGTGATCACTTATAATGCGTTCCAGTGTTGTCGCATCTCGCCTTTCCACAACTTCCAACCAGCAACGACCACTACCCCGTTCAACCAGGCCAACTACCCACTGACCACGACGAAAGTGACCCCGGTGGTACTTTCGGTGGAAAAAGTAGCTCTCGTCAACTTCAACGACCACTGACTGTCTGTTAGCATCATATCCTCCCAACAGTGGATTGTTACGCAGCAACCAGTTGTAACACTCTGCCCGAAAATAGTTATTGTAGTTGACGATAGTGTCACAGCTTGTCAGCACATTATCATCACAACTTTTTCAGTTGGGAGTATACAAGAGGCAAAGAACGAACCTGTCTAATGACATCGGACGTTGGCAACGTGAACATTCTGCTGTATTTCGTAATTAGCACATCGCCCCGGAATCGGAAATAATCACCCAATGAGGCCCTGTAAGGGAGACTGTTTACACCCATTCACTGCGGAACTATTTAGACCCGTCAATCGGAAGAGTGCCAAATATTTACATGTCGATAAATATTTCTCTACATTAAAATCGATAAATGCGCATTTTAGCATTACATTACTAAGGTCAAGGACTCTTTACATAAACAGAAAATTAGAGAGAAATGTTATGAAAAATGTTAAAGCAATCATAACGGTACATGTAATTCTGTAAAATTAAAGAAAATAACTTATAACCGAAGTAAAAAAAAATTTATTTCTAAATGCCCTCGAGGGCCGCATAATATCATTTGCCGGGTCACTTGCGGCCTGCGGGGCGAAGTTTGCCAACCCTTGGCCTAGGTGACAGGAATGAGAGAGCTGACGATTAATAGGCGAAGTGAGCAAGACAAAACCTGGTCTCGCACAGTCAAGACCTGCATGCACTTAAGTGATTGCTGGACCGATGCAAATTAGGCCCTGTAAGTGATGCTTTTTTGCTTTGGGTGAATTAAAAATAAAGTACGGACAACTATTATGTTTAGGTGAAATGTCATTTGTTTGTAAATTTCACTAAATTTAAACAATTAGTTCTCCCCCTCCCCCTCCCTTTATTTCCCTCTCTCTCTCTCTCTCTCTCTCTCTCTCTCTCTCTCTCTCTCTCTCTCTCTCTCTCTCTCTCTCTCTCTCTCTCTCTCTCTCTGCCAAATGCTGGTGCAATTACGTTTGCATAGAGAATATTTAAAATATAATAACATGATAGTAATGTGTTGATTGATAACTACACTTATTAATACATATGTTCATGCATTTCGCAAAAGTACAAGAAATCTAAAAGAAAACACATAGATAAGCAATTAGTAAGGAACATAAACATCTAATATTATTCCAAGGGAGACTACTAAAATTTAAAAAAAGAAAATAGTATACCTGGCATGATATCACTACCTAACTATAATCTCTACTTTTTCTTTTCATTTAAAATGAAAATATTAATATTTTAGTCAGATATTATAATCGCAAGAAAAACGCTATTAGTTTCCTTATAGAAAATGTCTTTAATTTTTACTTAATAACATTTTATAATCAACTTTTAGCATTTAACATTAATGTTTAAAAAGCTAAGAGTGCACTTTTAATGACAGAGGATCCTTCTATCATGGCCTATTCCCCTCTGTGGGGATACATTTTTTTTACTGGCCTCCTAGGCCACACAATATTTAAAGAAAATTATCCACGCCCATCCCATACTTTGATAACATTTAGAAAGAAATGAGAATGCTGAATATTAACATGTTAGGTATATGTGAGACCAGAGGATATTATAACTTCCGAGGCTATATTGTCGTTGAGATGAGTTTCTTGCAAGCAACATACGCTTACATTTTCTTGGTCCAAGATGTTTTCTAGTTCTCTTTTTTTTGTTTGTTGACTCCCTCCGCATCCCATTCATCATATGCCATGCCGGTAAGCGTGAGCGGTCCGCATTCCAGTGCATTGTTTTAAGTCTTTGTTTGGTATGGCAAGACGCTCTATTCTCAGGTTCCCTGGCTGCACAGGACATCCGAGAAGGACCTCCAGTAGTTGTGGTTAGACCCTTTCGAGGCATTGGGCCTGGCACTACACCTGCCTGGGGGTCCAAAGCAGGGCGAGCACCATAACGTTTAGCAGTAGTCGACATATTTCTTAGCGTGATTGCGTGGAATCCTGATTTCTGTGGTGCGCCTCCTGGCTGGTTGCCTCCGTCTTCAGCACATTTCCATTGCTAGAGCAGACTGTGGTCTTACTCGACACTCGATATTCTGAATCTGGTCGCAATATAATTTGACTTTGGCTTGTATTTTATCTTGTTATGATCTGTTATAGAAGAATGTCGTTGCTTACAATTTATGGTGGTGGTAGGAGTCCTTGTTTGATTATCACCAAAGTCCACATATCTCTCTCACACACACACACACAAACACACACACACACACACACACACACACACACACACACACACACACACACACACACGCACGCGTGCGCGCGCGCTGTGGAACCTCGCATAACGAGTTCCTCGCATAACGAGTAATTCGCATAACGAGGAAAATAATTTATAAAAAAAAATGACTCGATGAACGAGTAACGTTTCGCATAAAGAGTGGCGAGGGGAGGGGAAGTCCCGGATTGTGCGTCTGCAAAAGCGAGGGTCGGAATCTTGCTTGTTATGGACAACGCTCCTGCCCATCCTCCAGGACTACAAGATGACCTTCTTGAAGAATTTAAATTCATCAAGATCCAGTTTCTGCCTCTCAACACTACTCCGTTACTCCAGCCTATGGACCAGCAGGTTATTTCTAACTTTAAGAAGCTCTACACTAAAGCGCTCTTCGAGCGTTGTTTTGAGGTGACTGAAGGGACAAGTCTCACCCTCAGAGAGTTGTGGAAATATCACTTCCACATCGTTGCCTGCCTCAAGATGATCGAAAGAGCGTGGGAAGGGGTTACCAAGAGAACCCTCACTTCTGCTTGGAAGAAGCTTTGGCCGGAGAGTGTTGTCGAATGTGACTTTGAGGGGTTTGAGACAGTACCCGTGGAGCCTGTAGTCAACGAGATTATTTCTTTGGCCAAGATCATGGGACTGGAGGTGGATAACAAAGATAGCGATGAACTTGTGGAAGAGCATAGCCAAGAGCTGACCACCGAAGAGCTTATGGAATTACATTGTGTTTCACAGCAAGAAGTTGTGGAGGAGAGTTTGTCCGAGGAGGAGGAGGAGAAGGTAACAGCAAACCAACAATCTTCTGGCGCAATAAGAGAAATGCTGAAAGCATGGGAAACTGTTGCATCGTACATTGAGAACCGTCATCCTAATAAGGCAGTGGCAATGAGAGCTATTAATTTATTTAATGATAATGCTGTGTCGCATTTCCACCAAATTCTGAAGCGCCGGCAGTAACAAATTTCTCTAGACAGCTTTCTAGTAAAAAAAAAATTAGATATGTATTATAAATTGTAAATTAATTATTTCTATTCTTTTTTGTTTTCTACAAATCGAATTCTCATTCCAGGTTCGTTCATTCCGCGATAGAAGAGGAAGATGAATCACGCTCCTTAACAATGTATATATAATTTTCTTTGAATAAACGTTATAAAAATATTTTGAGTATTTTTTGGGCATGAAACGCATTATCGTATTTTACATTAATTTGTATGGGAAAAACTGTTTCGCTTTACGAGTATTTCGCTTTACGAGTAAGGTTTTGGAACGAATTATACTCGTTAAGCGAGGTTCCACTATATATATATATATATATATATATATAAATATGGCGCCTCTTACAAGCCGATGGCCACGTGATATAACTTTGAGGTATTTTCTTTTCATCAGAATTGCAAAAACTTGAAAACTATATAAATTTTACTTGGAAATTTCAAAGTTTCAAATTCATGGGTGCCTCCATTAGTGATGTGACGTAATCAGGCTAACGTCGATTGCAACGCAATACCAAAACATACATCTGCTGAACAAGAGAACAGCCTAGTAAGGCCGATTATACACGCCCCAGATTCCAAACGCAAACACCCACATATTGACGCATCAGAAATGGAAAAAAAAAATGAACGTTGGCAAATCATCCCTTCATCGAGAAAATTGTATCAATGTTACTGAAAAATATTCAATTCGTGGTTGCCGCCATTTGCACCGTGACATCATCAGCACATCAGAGGCTACCAGTGTTACCGATCTGACCGAAAGGCCAGGCGATAGGGTGGGATACTGACCCTTGTAAAAAATAACATCCTGCTTCACAAACTGAAGTTTACATGGAAGGGGCTGAGTATCAGACACTTAAACTTAAGACAGGCAATACATACCTATATCTGATCAATTACTACTGTCCAAGTGACGGCCCACAGGAACTGGACACACTACTATTAACAGAAAAAAATTATTGTGTGTGGCGATTTCAACAGTCACTCGCAGAGCTGAGGTTATGATCACATGGACCAGAGAGGAGAGAAACTGGAAGACTGGCCGGACGAGAATAGATTAATCTTGATTAACAAGCCGTCTGACTCACATACGTTTTTACTCGAGATCATGGCATACTACAACTACACCTGACACCTTTTCATTCACAGACCTGGAGTGGAACATTACACGAATTGTTGGGAAACAGCTTGGTGGCAGTGACAATCGTCCAGTCTTTCTAACTGTAGAAAATGAGCTTGTAAGTGAAAGCAGCACCCTCTCGAGGTGGAACTACAAGAAAGCAGACTGGGCAATGTACAAGAATCGCACCAGCATATTGGTTAGAAATCCGAACACTGAGAAAGACATACATAAAGTAGTTGAAGAGTTTGGGAAATATATACTACAGGCAGCACGAGAAACAATACCAAGAGGAGCCCGTAAACATTACAAACCCTACTGGAGTAGTGGACTGGAATAGTTGCCTAATGATGTGGAAGTATGTAGAAACAAAGCAGAGGCCAAACCCAGCCAAGAGCACCACAATAAATACTAGAACGCAGAAGCCAAATTTCGAAGGGCCAAGCTGCAGGCTAGACGGAAAAGCTGGCAGGAGAAAACAGAGTCACTGAACTTTGAAAGAGACACAAGGAAGTTGCGGAAGTTAATAAAACTACTTAACGATGAGGGCACAGGGAGAAATTCAAATATTGCACTACATAAAGACGGAAACATCTTAACAGGAAAGCAATCAGCTGACTATTTTGCAAACTCATTCGCACAAGATAACAATATCAAAATTAGTCCAGAGAAGCATAAAGAGATTCGAGAAAAATGGCAACATACAGGACAGAATGAAATACTATCACAATCAGTGAACTGGAGCTAGCCATACAAAACTGAAAATGAGAAAGTCATCAGGAGCTGATGGTATCTCCAATGACATGTTCAGGAATCTAGGAACAGAGGCAAAGCTGTTGCAGATCTTCAATAACAGCTGGACCTTAGGCAGTGTTCCACAAGCTTGGAGAGAAGCAATCGTGATACCCCTCCTAAAATCAGGGAAAGATTGTTCCATTGCTTCCAGCTACAGAACCATTAGCCTCACCAGCTGTCTCTGCAAAGCAATGGAGCGAATCATCAATCACATACTGCAGTGGTACATTGCAAGTGAAAACATCCTTGTGCCAAAACAGGCTGGCATTAGGCAGTGCTACTCTACGGAGGATCAGACAACCTACCTCTCTCAAGAAATTGAGGATGCATTCCAAGAGAAGAAGCTGGTGCTTGTGGCATGGATGGATCTGAAGAAAGCCTTTGACACAGTCTGGAAAGAAGGTCTGATGAAGAAACAGAGAAACTGTAAATTCAATGAACGAATGTACAATTGGGTGAAAGCATTGTGACGAAACGGAGAAATATCGTAAGATCTCTGCATAATAGCCCTTTGAAGGGAGTGCCATGCGTTGGTCTCCCTTTAATTTAATGTCAATTAATAGGGGAGTTCCCTAGAAAAGTAGTGCGGGGGCGGAGCTATTCTAGTTATTTATAGAAGAATCTAGAATGTTCCCCCAAGTGCGTACGTGGTTTTGATCTCTAAGTTCACGAGTGCGTTGTGCAGCACGGGTTGGAGGAATCCATCGTGACTCTGGTTTTCTTCATGAATCATGAAAATCACGCAGCCCGTGTAGGCGAGTGGAAGGCGGACTGACGTTGTCGGAGTCAGTCGCCCACCAGACCTCAGCGTGGAGAGATCATGGCCAGCAGGCTGCAGTAATTTGGATGTCAATAGTCGCGGCCAGAGCGGACATCTGCAGTCAAAGTTTGTGATGTTTCAATCACAGGTTAGTTGAATACTTATTCTATTATTTAATTGTTGTCGTGATGCCGTGATGATTCCCGGAATGAATTAATTGCCATCGCAAAATTGAGTTGTCGCGTAGCGTTATCCGTTACAGTTGGCGGTTGGCATTTTTAAGTAGGCTTTATCGATCAGCAATGTAATGTGTTACCTGACGGAACAAGCCGTATTCCACCGCGAGTGGTGTGTAAATAAAATAGGCCGAACGATGTGCGTTACAGTGTGTAGCAGTTACGGGTTTGGTTTATTCATTACGCAGGCAAGGCGACAGTTTGTCCGTCATGACATCAACATGCTAGACGCTGTAAATGATAAGGTATAGCTTATTATTAGAGATGTGTAATGTGCTTCGTGACATCAGAATGGTAACGTAATTGTTCTATCAGTGATGGTGATGTTCCGAGGAATCAAGGTGAAAGCAGCAGTGGTGTATTTGCTGTGTGCAGATAGCACTGTTATTCCGCGTAAGCCGAATGGCGTTGCATCGGTAGGATAACACTTGATAGGAAATATTCATGAAACTATTGTTACTGCTTGTTGTCAGGTCCGTCCGCTAGGATGACCGTGCGTGTTCCATTGTACGTTTGTCTAGGCAGCGGGAGGTAGGCCGGTACCCCCAACCCGATCAGTAATAGGTCCGACCCAATGCAATCGTGCAGGTGCGATGAGTGAACATACCCGAACGAGGGTGATGCGGCACTCCGTAATTCGAGGCCGAGGTGTCTAGATAGATCGAGGTTTGAACCTAACCATTTCTGTCTCTAATATTCTACTCTTCTGGAACCCTGACTCGGTTCATGGAGTACTTGGAGTACTGCCGTGAGGTAGTAGTTGGGAGGGGCATAGTGGAGTCTGGAGGTTTGCTACATTGGATGACGTGACTTAAGTCGTCACGGGACAAGGTACACGAGACCCACAGTAGCTGTGGGAAAGTGTAGTGGTGGATGGCCACCACAGCTGTGCTCGACCGGCACAGGTATGACTGACCTGCAAGATAGTCAGTGAATACAAGGGCAACTCAGGATCTGGGGCAGGGATCCCAGACCTGACACGATGGCTGTGATATGATTTTGCTATTTAAGTGTAACAAGTCATGAGTTCTCCTTAGTTAATGCTATAGTAATGAATTATCAGGAGTATAATTCATTATGGACATATAGTTATTAATGTGTGTAATTCATCAGTCCATGGGTGAAGGGATTGATGAATTGATGAGTCTGTCAGGAAGGAGAGGTCCGGCTGGACACCTTCTCGATACAGTAATCCCTACACTGAAAGGAAAGTAAGTGTATATGTTGATTGAGGATGGAAGATGAAACCGGATTGGACTGGCACCAGGCGAAGGATGCTTGACAGAGTCATACAGTCGACTCTGGTGCTAGGGGTTATATGTAGCCCAGAAGTGTTACTTGACTGAACAGGTGTGCTATTGCTTTTTCTACCATCATTATGCCTATATATTATAGTGACTAGGTAGATCTATGATGTGATGATTTCATACTCATGTTGGTAGACATGAGGAATGTCTGAGAGGCAGGTGACAGGGTGGAGATGCTGGTAGTCTTTGTTGTAGTTGAGTACTCACACCAACCTCTCCGTGTTTCAGGATCTGTTATTACTATACAGAAGAAGATTCAAGAGCTGCACCATGAGCTCTATGGGCCCACTCATTCCAGTGCCTATCCAGAAGTTGATTGAGGCCATACTGGGAGTGGTTGTCTGGTTCTGCGAGATCAATGTTGGAAGGAGCTGAGTGCTGAATAAGTCGGTAGGTCTAGGTTAGGACCTCCGTCAAGAGTCCGACGAGTGTCATCCGATCCTGAGAGGATCCAACACTGAAACGTCTGGTGATTCTGGCCAGTGAAGCACTGGTGACATTCAGTCTCTGTGTAAACCTTGGTAATTGCAAGGTAGTGACCTTTCAAGTTGTGCAGAGTGATCATTGTTACCGGTCACCATGACCTGTGTTATATGCTTCTGGCCCGGCTGGGTTATGGGACACCATGTATCAGTTGATGCTTACATAGTGTTTTTACATTGGTTACCTTTATGAAGCCAACATGTGGTCCAGTGAACTAGGACATTGATTACAACATGGGTGGAAACACCAGAGTGAAATGGTTAAGGTAGGGAGCTACCTCATGCCAACGTGATGAACTGTTGACAGTGTATGCTAGGTTGTGATTACTACCCATGGATCAGGGTAGGTACATAATACGGTGTGAAGATCTATTGTCCAAGGACATGGAACTAAGGTGAAGTGTTTAGTCACCTGATAGACTGTACCAGTGACATTGTGTGTTCGTGTGGAGCAACCGCTTATTGTGTAGGTGACATATCAGTGTGTGGGTCACTGATGAGATAGAAGAGTGACCTGGCTCTTGTGTATTTTGAGACGGCGCTACATGTATTTTTTCTGCAAGTGGGAGACCGCTAATGTTCTAGGGTCGGCCCAGACTTCATCAAGAGTGTGACGAGTGAAATAGTACGACAGCAAGGAAGGATCCTTGTTCATCAGTGCAGTGTCAGTCAGGCAGTGGTACTGCGCTTGATCAGCCCTTGCTTGGTTCTCTGGGTGAAGAGGGAACTTTGGAGAGGCAGCAGACCTTGGAGTTCCTGTCCACTGGAGGAGCCTGGGTGAGTCGCTACCACGACTGGACAACCGCACGAGCTATCGTCCGCCTCCATGATGAATACTCATCTGCGTCTTTGATCTTGTACATAGTTCTTCTAGTCTGGCTTTCAGCCATCCTTCTCTGTGTTGTGGTTGACGTAGTTCAGAATTAAAGTTTTTTTTGTTCTCTTAGCTATGACTTTGTGCAGTGATATGACTGGTGTCTGGTCCGAGCCCCCTTGGGGTTTGGAACCCTAGGTGAGGGAGGGGAGGTTAAGCTGTCCCGGCTTGTGTGGGGCCTGGTAGATGTAGAGTGCTATTGAGGTGGTTGGAGCAAAGGCAGGGGATAGTAACTATCGTGGCAAACCAGTCCAAGCCCCGGCGGTCTTGTCACAAGATAGAGTGGGGGCCCGTCCGGGATCTTCTCTTTGTTCTGACATCTCGTAGGAATAGGTTATAGTGTCATCTGTCCTATACCTATTATCTACTTGACGAGTAGGGCTACTGAAACCTTTCTCTTCGACGTGGACAGACATTTAGTTAAGTTAGTATAGATACATAGTTACAGTGTTGGTTGGAGTACAGTTAGCATTGTGATTGGGTATTGCATATCTATACTGATACTAAGTTACCCTAAGCATGGCTACTCGTACTTTAGATTTAGCTAAGGTGCGGGCATCTGCAACTGAGATGGGATTGGAAGGTGAGGAGTTTAAAGCCTATGTACTGGAAGTAGAGAGAGACTTCAGAGCAGAAGAGAGGGAGCGAAGAAAGTCAGAAATTGAGCTGGAAGCTCGAAAGGTAGCACTTGAAGAGCAAAAGTTGGTGGCAGACCAACAAGCACAAAAACTGGCAGCTGACCTAGAGTCTAAGAAATTAGATGCTAGAAAGTTGGAAATGGAACATGAGTTCCGTATGAAGCAACTTGAGGTAGAGGCTAAATCTGTTGGTGAGTCTGAGGGAGCAGTAGGTGGAGTAGCTTTACCTAGCCCATCCGTAGCCAGCAGACTAGCTTACCATGCTAGGAAATGGCCGTTTCCACCATTTGAACCGGACCAAGAGAAGATAGATCAATTCTTAGAGAAGTTCGAGGCAATGTGTAAAGCTATGGGTTTAGAGCCTGAGCGTTGGAATCTTAAGCTTTCACAAGGACTTCGTGGCACCGCGTACGAAGTGTATGCGCGTCTTCCCCCAGGGATGGAAAATGATTATCCAACCCTGAAATCGGCTCTTTTGAAAAGATTCGAAATGACAGCCCATGCTTACAGGCGGAGGTTCAGAACTTCCAAGAGAGAACCAGATGAGATGTTCTCGGCCTATAGTGTGAGGTTGAACTCATACCTGTTGAAGTGGATGGCATTGGCCAATTTCAAAGAGGATTATGAGAGTCTGAGAGAGTTGATGGTGGTGGATCAAATGAAAATGCAGATGTCCAAGCCTTTAAGGAATTTCTTAGGGGAAAATGGGGCGGAAAGGCTAGACATTGTAAATAAGTTAGCTGAAAGGTATGTGGAAGTCTATGGTGAGACTGGGGATTCCAGTCAGACTGATTCACAGAAAAGGCAGAAGGGGCTTGATCAGAAGCCCAAGACCAAGGGTCCCAAAGAATCATCCAATGTAGCAGATTCTGTGGTAAAAGACTCTGGTAAGAAACCCGATAAGCAAAGCCCTCCCGCCTCCCCAAAACGGAAGTGGAGTAAGAGGTGGTGTAAGCACTGTAAGTCTCCTTCCCATAATACTGTAGATTGTCTGAGGAAGCCAAAGGACTTGCACTTTGCGTGTCTCGCCTCTACTAGAGGTAGACCTAGCGAGACCACACCTAAGGGTCGGGAGAAACCAAAGTCTGAGAAATCACCTGTGATCGAAACGATAGAGGTGAATGGGAAGCAGGTGGAATGTCTATACGATACCGGATTGCAGTTTGAAGCTGTAATTTCATCCCACCTTGTGAGCCCAGGGCAGCTCACCGGCGAGACAAGAGAATTTCAGCTGGCCATGAGGAGCTCCGTAGCTATGGACTTGCCGATTGCTCGGATTGACATTCGGTGCAGGTACGTTACGGGTAGCGTCCAGGCGGCGGTGCTGCCTGATCCTATGTACCCTTTGATCCTCGGTCGTCCGCATGTATTCCTGGGGGACCCCAGGGAACATTGTCTAGTGAGCGCTAGGCAGGCCAGGGCTAAGGATGGAGAAAGGCAGTGTGGTAAGGAAATAGACCATTCTCTTGCGAGGTTAGTGAGCAGTGCTCAAAGTAGGGACCCGACTTTGCGTCCTTACTTACTGGAAGGGTCCCAAAGTTCTGTCCCGCCAACTCCGGGTCAGTTCTATGTAGAAAACCGGTTGCTTTATCGTCGAGCCGGGCAAGGGGATAGCCAGTACGGTCAGATGGTAGTCCCTACTGACTACAGATCCCGCTTGATACATAGAGTGCATACCTTATCCTTAACCGGACATAAGGATGTGGGGACAACAGTCCAGTGTCTTTCCAGCCACTACCACTGGCCTGGAATGACAGGCGACGTGCGGAGATATATCCGGTCGTGCCCAACGTGTTGTCTGGCAGCACCAAAGCACAAGACCAGAAACGGTTTATCTCTGCAGATTGGAGATAGGGTTCTCGCGCTTCTCCCAATCGAGGGGGCGGAATTCGAACTCGGATGGCAGGGCCCTTTTCCTGTGGAGCGGATAATGTCCCGATCCACGTATGAGGTGAAGGTCCGCGGGGAATTGCGTAAGTTCCATTGTACTCTCCTTCAGAATTTGGAGAGGTCCGAGGTAGTTTCTCCACCAGATAGTGCGACTACCATCGCGCTAGAGTCGGTTCTGGGTCCAGACGAGGGCGAGGAAGACTCAGTCCTACGCAGTACATCCTGTGGGGAGGGTCTGCGGTCTCCTGAGCGTTCAACCGTAGATAGGGCGAACAGGCTCCGTCGGGAAGAGGCCCATGGTGTTAAGCACACTGGGAATCGAGGTCGGACAGGCGAAGTCACATCTGGCACGACGGGATCGTCGGGTGACTCGATACGCCGACAGGCTCACTGTCCTTACTCGCGGGAGAGAAGACAGGAGCAAGGGTACTCCAGACGAACCTGGAGTAAGCGACCATTCATTTCGGTCGACATCCGCGAACAGTCCACGAAGGAGATGCCTAGTCGGGATAGGAAAAATCCTATTGTCGGAAGGGACGAACGAACCTTCAGTAAAGTAACCGATGGCCTGCAACAGGTGGATGCGGAACGGTCCAGTGTAGACAGATCCTGTAAGCCAATCACCAGGCCGTTACGTTTCGGGCCTAATCGCTGGAGATAACGTAGGTTTGAGGCGGTGGTTGGTGATTCAGCATCCATACCATTCTGGTGGATCTCCGCAGGGAAAGTGAATGTTATGGAACGTCTTTTCCTGGGAATCCAATCTTGATAGAGTAGAGGTTCAGAGTTCAGACCGATCTTTGTCTAGTGAGTTCGACCGGGTCGACCATCTTAAGTGGGGGCCTATGTGACGAAACGGAGAAATATCGTAAGATCTCTGCATAATAGCCCTTTGAAGGGAGTGCCATGCGTTGGTCTCCCTTTAATTTAATGTCAATTAATAGGGGAGTTCCCTAGAAAAGTAGTGCGGGGGCGGAGCTATTCTAGTTATTTATAGAAGAATCTAGAATGTTCCCCCAAGTGCGTACGTGGTTTTGATCTCTAAGTTCACGAGTGCGTTGTGCAGCACGGGTTGGAGGAATCCATCGTGACTCTGGTTTTCTTCATGAATCATGAAAATCACGCAGCCCGTGTAGGCGAGTGGAAGGCGGACTGACGTTGTCGGAGTCAGTCGCCCACCAGACCTCAGCGTGGAGAGATCATGGCCAGCAGGCTGCAGTAATTTGGATGTCAATAGTCGCGGCCAGAGCGGACATCTGCAGTCAAAGTTTGTGATGTTTCAATCACAGGTTAGTTGAATACTTATTCTATTATTTAATTGTTGTCGTGATGCCGTGATGATTCCCGGAATGAATTAATTGCCATCGCAAAATTGAGTTGTCGCGTAGCGTTATCCGTTACAGTTGGCGGTTGGCATTTTTAAGTAGGCTTTATCGATCAGCAATGTAATGTGTTACCTGACGGAACAAGCCGTATTCCACCGCGAGTGGTGTGTAAATAAAATAGGCCGAACGATGTGCGTTACAGTGTGTAGCAGTTACGGGTTTGGTTTATTCATTACGCAGGCAAGGCGACAGTTTGTCCGTCATGACATCAACATGCTAGACGCTGTAAATGATAAGGTATAGCTTATTATTAGAGATGTGTAATGTGCTTCGTGACATCAGAATGGTAACGTAATTGTTCTATCAGTGATGGTGATGTTTCGAGGAATCAAGGTGAAAGCAGCAGTGGTGTATTTGCTGTGTGCAGATAGCACTGTTATTCCGCGTAAGCCGAATGGCGTTGCATCGGTAGGATAACACTTGATAGGAAATATTCATGAAACTATTGTTACTGCTTGTTGTCAGGTCCGTCCGCTAGGATGACCGTGCGTGTTCCATTGTACGTTTGTCTAGGCAGCGGGAGGTAGGCCGGTACCCCCAACCCGATCAGTAATAGGTCCGACCCAATGCAATCGTGCAGGTGCGATGAGTGAACATACCCGAACGAGGGTGATGCGGCACTCCGTAATTCGAGGCCGAGGTGTCTAGATAGATCGAGGTTTGAACCTAACCATTTCTGTCTCTAATATTCTACTCTTCTGGAACCCTGACTCGGTTCATGGAGTACTTGGAGTACTGCCGTGAGGTAGTAGTTGGGAGGGGCATAGTGGAGTCTGGAGGTTTGCTACATTGGATGACGTGACTTAAGTCGTCACGGGACAAGGTACACGAGACCCACAGTAGCTGTGGGAAAGTGTAGTGGTGGATGGCCACCACAGCTGTGCTCGACCGGCACAGGTATGACTGACCTGCAAGATAGTCAGTGAATACAAGGGCAACTCAGGATCTGGGGCAGGGATCCCAGACCTGACACGATGGCTGTGATATGATTTTGCTATTTAAGTGTAACAAGTCATGAGTTCTCCTTAGTTAATGCTATAGTAATGAATTATCAGGAGTATAATTCATTATGGACATATAGTTATTAATGTGTGTAATTCATCAGTCCATGGGTGAAGGGATTGATGAATTGATGAGTCTGTCAGGAAGGAGAGGTCCGGCTGGACACCTTCTCGATACAGTAATCCCTACACTGAAAGGAAAGTAAGTGTATATGTTGATTGAGGATGGAAGATGAAACCGGATTGGACTGGCACCAGGCGAAGGATGCTTGACAGAGTCATACAGTCGACTCTGGTGCTAGGGGTTATATGTAGCCCAGAAGTGTTACTTGACTGAACAGGTGTGCTATTGCTTTTTCTACCATCATTATGCCTATATATTATAGTGACTAGGTAGATCTATGATGTGATGATTTCATACTCATGTTGGTAGACATGAGGAATGTCTGAGAGGCAGGTGACAGGGTGGAGATGCTGGTAGTCTTTGTTGTAGTTGAGTACTCACACCAACCTCTCCGTGTTTCAGGATCTGTTATTACTATACAGAAGAAGATTCAAGAGCTGCACCATGAGCTCTATGGGCCCACTCATTCCAGTGCCTATCCAGAAGTTGATTGAGGCCATACTGGGAGTGGTTGTCTGGTTCTGCGAGATCAATGTTGGAAGGAGCTGAGTGCTGAATAAGTCGGTAGGTCTAGGTTAGGACCTCCGTCAAGAGTCCGACGAGTGTCATCCGATCCTGAGAGGATCCAACACTGAAACGTCTGGTGATTCTGGCCAGTGAAGCACTGGTGACATTCAGTCTCTGTGTAAACCTTGGTAATTGCAAGGTAGTGACCTTTCAAGTTGTGCAGAGTGATCATTGTTACCGGTCACCATGACCTGTGTTATATGCTTCTGGCCCGGCTGGGTTATGGGACACCATGTATCAGTTGATGCTTACATAGTGTTTTTACATTGGTTACCTTTATGAAGCCAACATGTGGTCCAGTGAACTAGGACATTGATTACAACATGGGTGGAAACACCAGAGTGAAATGGTTAAGGTAGGGAGCTACCTCATGCCAACGTGATGAACTGTTGACAGTGTATGCTAGGTTGTGATTACTACCCATGGATCAGGGTAGGTACATAATACGGTGTGAAGATCTATTGTCCAAGGACATGGAACTAAGGTGAAGTGTTTAGTCACCTGATAGACTGTACCAGTGACATTGTGTGTTCGTGTGGAGCAACCGCTTATTGTGTAGGTGACATATCAGTGTGTGGGTCACTGATGAGATAGAAGAGTGACCTGGCTCTTGTGTATTTTGAGACGGCGCTACATGTATTTTTTCTGCAAGTGGGAGACCGCTAATGTTCTAGGGTCGGCCCAGACTTCATCAAGAGTGTGACGAGTGAAATAGTACGACAGCAAGGAAGGATCCTTGTTCATCAGTGCAGTGTCAGTCAGGCAGTGGTACTGCGCTTGATCAGCCCTTGCTTGGTTCTCTGGGTGAAGAGGGAACTTTGGAGAGGCAGCAGACCTTGGAGTTCCTGTCCACTGGAGGAGCCTGGGTGAGTCGCTACCACGACTGGACAACCGCACGAGCTATCGTCCGCCTCCATGATGAATACTCATCTGCGTCTTTGATCTTGTACATAGTTCTTCTAGTCTGGCTTTCAGCCATCCTTCTCTGTGTTGTGGTTGACGTAGTTCAGAATTAAAGTTTTTTTTGTTCTCTTAGCTATGACTTTGTGCAGTGATATGACTGGTGTCTGGTCCGAGCCCCCTTGGGGTTTGGAACCCTAGGTGAGGGAGGGGAGGTTAAGCTGTCCCGGCTTGTGTGGGGCCTGGTAGATGTAGAGTGCTATTGAGGTGGTTGGAGCAAAGGCAGGGGATAGTAACTATCGTGGCAAACCAGTCCAAGCCCCGGCGGTCTTGTCACAAGCATACTTGCACAAAGAAGAGCCCGAGTACAGATAGACGGACTCAAGAGCAAGAAAGTACTATTGCGTCACGGTGTTCCCCAGGGCGAAGTCTTGTCCCCCACACTTTTTCTAATCTTCATCAATGATCTTGTTGCTAATCTACAGCATGTAATTAATGCGGCAATGTACGCTGATGACCTGGATCCGTGGAGCACAAATGAACATGCATCAGTGGCCACCAGATCGCTACAAAGAGCTGTAGATACATTTGTTGCATGGGCAAATAGATGGTGTCAGCATAAACACTGACAAGTGCAGCATCACTCTATTTACCCTCTCTCCAAAACAAAAGGCAGGTATCATCCAGATAAATGGAACACCCCTAAGAGAACGAACGAAAGAACGGACTTTATTTTCAAAGGGTAACAAATTGGGCACGCAGGCCCGTCTTACATTCGGCCCTTCCAATCACTCAACTTTCGTTCATCATTAGAGCATAGAAGAAACATTGTCAAATGAATTTTGTAACCATAAACAATGCATATTACCATGTTATGAGACACACCCACCACACACCCACACATCCCCATTCACCCACACATCCTAAACGCAACCACTCACACACACCCCATGCACACATACATGCCCCAACCCATCCTCCAAATCCCCACATCTACACATCTCCCCACCCACCCACACTCCCACCAACCACACATCCAATCCACCCACACCCCAAGCACACATACATTCCCAAACCAAAACATCCCCCACCCACACACATCTCCCCACCCACTCACATATCCTCCACCCGTCCCATTACCCACGAACAATTACCCACCCACATATCCTCCTCCATGCAACACCTCCATCCACCCAGCTAAGCACACAACCCTCAGCCACACATCCCAACACACATACACATCTCCCCGCCATCTCACATATCCCTCACCTACCCCCACACAAATTCCGCACCCACCCACATAATCTCCCATCTCCCCCAGTCCACTTACAGATGCCGAGCCCACCCATATAAACATCCCCCACCGTCTCCTAACCTACACACACTCAACCACCCACATATCCGCACCCACCCCTCCCACATCCCTTAACCACACATCCTTTAACCACACACCCTTACCCATATACAATCACCCACCGACACATCCTTTACCCACCCACCCATCCCCCAGCCACAAATCCCTTAACCATTCACCCCTACCCATATACACACACATCCCAACCCACACACACACACATCTCCTCCCCCATACACACATCCCTCACACACATCCCCACCCACCAACACATCCCCCATTCACAAACACAACCTCCCATCCACCCAAACCCAACCCACACACACACCTCCACCCATACACTCATCTCCCTCACACATCCATCTACACACGTACTTATTCCTCAACCACTAACACCCACACATCCCTTACCCACGCATCAACACATACATCTCCCATCTACCCACCCACACTCACACACCCCAACCACCCATCTAAAAACACATCCCCCACTCTCACATACATCCTTCACCCACCCGCACACCCACACCCAACCACACCCACCCTCACACAATCCTTTATACACACCCATCTCCCCTCCCACACAACACCACACCCACACATATCCCCAAGACACATCCCTCACCCACACACACACACATACACACACACACACATCACCCCACACATCTCCTACCCACCCAGACATCCCCCACCTACAATCACACTCACCACCCACACATACAACGTCCATCCAGCCACACACATCCCCACCCACCCAGACATATCCCGCACACACACACATCCCCACATACATCACATACACCCATCACACACCCATACCCCAACCACATACATCCCTCACACCACACACACACACACATTCACCCACACATCCCTCACCCACACACCCACCCACCCAGACACACACACTCCCTACCCATCCACCCAAACATCCCACACCCACACACATCCCTCACCCACACACACATACACACACACATCTCCACACGCACAACCACCCCCACCTGCACACATCTCCCACCCACCACATATTACCAACACCCACATCTCCCCACCCACATATATCCCCACCCATCCCATAAGCCACCAACAATCATCCACCCACATATCCTCCCCCAACCACTCACCCACAAACGCCTAGCCAAACACACATCCCCCACCCACACACAAATCTCCCCGCCAACCTATACATACCGCACGTACCCACACACAAACCCCGCACCCACACACACAATCCCACCCCGTCCACCCACACATCCTGAGCCTACCCACACACACCACGAATCTAATACACACACATCCCCCACCATCCACCAAAATACTAATATGATCAAACTCCAACACTTTACACACACATACAGTGATGATTGTCGTGAGCATTCTCACAAAAGTGTAAAAAAAAATGGAGAAAAATTGTACATATACATTTTGTAACGTAAAAACTAGTGATGCAATCCAACTTCTCTCTCTCTCTCTCTCTCTCTCTCTCTCTCTCTCTCTCTCTCTCTCTCTCTCTCTCTCTCTCTCTCCTTTGCTCTGTCTTTCTCTCTCTCTCCATTTCTCTCGCTCTCTCTCGCACTCTCTATCTCTCTTCTCATACACACACACACACACTGATATACACAGACTCACACTCACAACCTCTCTCACTCACTCTACAATAGTGTGCATGCGATTATAGTATACATGATAAAATCAAGTAGTATACAAAATGATACCTCATAATATGAAAGATGAGAATACAATAAAAATATGGAATAGCATGTTTCATGACATGCGTGCGCTCAACTCTCTCTCTCTCTCTCTCTCTCTCTCTCTCTCTCTCTCTCTCTCTCTCTCTCTCTCTCTCTCGACACACACACACTCTCACACTCATTCACTCTCTCTCTCACTCACACTCACTAACTCTCTCACTCACTCTACAGTAATTTACAAGTGTTCATTTTATACATGTTAAAATCAAGTGGCATTCAAAATGATAATATGAAAATGAGAATACACAAAAAAATAGGAATAGCGTGTTAGATGACATCCATGCGCTCAACTCTCTCTCTCTCTCTCTCTCTCTCTCTCTCTCTCTCTCTCTCTCTCTCTCTCTCTCTCTCTTGTTTTCTTTTCTTTCTCGCTTTCTCTTTTCTCTCTCACACACACGTACACACACACACCCACACACAACATACAAACGCAAATACATACATATACCCACGCACAAGCACACACACCTACACACATCCACACCCACATACACATACTTACGCACACGTACTCACATAACACACGAATGCACACTCTCTCGCATACACTGTATGCATGTACACTTACACACAAACATATACACATATATACACGAGCACACACGCATACATACATACACACATATACACACGCACATACAGATAAAGACATATAATCACACATGTACGCATACCTTAACACACGTACAGACACACAAACACAAGCACACACACATACACACATGTACACACATATACACCCATACACACATACAGACATGAAAACACACACATACATTCACACATATAAACACACACACACATAGACACACATACACACATCCATACATCCACACACATACACGCTGCCTCACATAATCACTAAAACTAATATGAATAAACTCCCACACTTTTCACACGTACACACTGTTGACTATCGTGAGCATCTACACAAGAACATTAAAAATTGGGAAAACATGGGAAAACATGGAAAATATGGAAAATGGTGATGAAAATATGGTATACATTGTGTAACGTAAAAATAAAATAGTGGTCCAATCCAGTAAGATAATTCCTGGAATTGACATAAACATGATGAGATAAGCTGTGCATGTTAATTTCAATTGCCAGTAAAAAATATGGCATAATGATATGATTGCGCTCATATCTCTCTCTCTCTCTCTCTCTCTCTCTCTCTCTCTCTCTCTCTCTCTCTCTCTCCTTTTCTCTCTCTCTATTTATTTTTCTTTCACGCACATTGACACACTAACTCTCTCATTGTCTCATTCTCTCCCTCCTCTCTCTCTCTCTCTCTCTCTCTCTCTCTCTCTCTCTCTCTCTCCCTCTCTCTCTCTCCCTCTCTCTCTCATGTTTATACGCACTCACTCTCACACTCGCCCTCACTTACACACACACATACATACTCACATATTCACTCTCACTAAATCTCTCACTCACTCTCCCACTTACACTCACTCTCTTACTTTCTCTCTCCCACTCACACTCTCTCATTCACTCTCTAAACCACACTAAATCACTCTCATACTAATTTTCCCACTCACACTCTTTCTCACTCACTCTCTCATTCACACACTCACAGTGAAGAATGATAGTGAAAAAATGATACCAGTAGGTGACTTTTGGAGGCATATAATCGGTATGAAGTAAGTATTGAAAAAGTTTTCGGTTGAATGTGTAGGGACTCATTGGAGTTTTCAGATCTGGTGGATGGCTATTCCACAAGTGAGCACCAGAATATGCGAAACAAGTTTTGTATAAGTCTAATTTAGGCTTCGGAACCTGTAATAAATTTAAGCGCTTACTGTTCATTGCATAAGATTGAATTAACGGTAGAAGATACTCTGGGGTATTTTCAGATATAATTTTATTCACTAATTTGGCTTTGTTAAAAAGGAAGCGCTTTCGAAGTGGTAGAAGTCTTAGATGGCTGTATAATTTATTACTTTCAACGTGCTTTATGCTAGAAACTAGACGTATAGCGCGGTTGTTTTTTCATATTAGATTTAGGGCAACCATCCCAGACTGTGGAACAATAATCGTGAGGTGATTGGATATAGGATGCGTAGAATATTTTTCGTGTGCTTTCATCAAAAAAGTGCTGAATTTTAGCAAGTTGGTAAACTTGTTGTGCCATTCTCTTGGTAAGGACGTGAACATGAGAGCTCCAGTTTAAATTTCTGTCAATTAAAAGACCTAATGTTTTATGATCATTTACATTAATTATAGGTAACGTGCCACGTGGAGCTTGAGCGGTGTCCCAGTTATGGCTAGGGTCTGTAGCTTTTATCTGGTCGTTATTAGCATGGATTTGGTTTTGTCGATGTTAATTAACATGCGATTTTCATTGTTCCATCTATTAAGGTTATCAAGTTCGTTTGTAAAGAGCTCTCTAAGTCACTAAGGCTCTATTGACTAGTGTATATAGTGCAGTCGTCCGCAAATAGGTCACATGAAGTATTGAGGTATAAAGGAAGATCGTTAATATAAACTGCAAAAAGCAGCGGACCTAGTATTGAGCCCTGAGGCACACCAATATTAAGTTGTGTGGGTCTTGATAGACAGTTATAGAAGGACACTGTTGTTTGTCCATCAAGAATGATGATGACCATTCATTTCATCCAGTGGGGTTGAAGGTATGGAGCCGTGGATTCTAAGATGGCTGATAAGGCCTATTTTGGCTCGAAATGTTCTTTGACAATGTGGGCAAGGAATGCTTGACGTTTCTGGAGGAGGATTTCCGGCAGTAGTTTTTCTGTCTTGCCTTTTCTTCACAGCTCTTGCAGTCCTGGTTGCCTCACATATGACTGCTCCCTTGCGTAATGATGCACGCCACGAATTTCGGTCTCTGGCTGCAGCCTCCCAGGTGTCATGATGAATTCCAAAAGCCTTCAGTGAAATTTTCAGAGTGTCTTTAAAACGATTCCTCTGGCCACCTTGGGAGCGTTTACCACAATGCAGTTCGCTGTAAAAAATTCGTTTAGGGAGCCTGTGATCTGGCATGCGAGTCAAGTGACCAGCCCAGCGAATCTGATTCTTCATCAGTAGAGTGTGGATACTGGGCATGGATGCTCTTTCTAGGACTTCAGTGTCTGGAATCTTGTCTTGCCATTTAATCTTCAGTAGCTTCCTTAGGCAGACTGTGTGGAAGTGGTTTAATTTCCTAGCGTGTCGCTGATAAACAGTCCAGGTGTCACAAGCATATAGCAGTGTGGATAATACAACTGCTTTGTAGACTTTTAGCTTTGTTTGCAGGCTTATTCCAGTTCTGTCCCATTGTGACAGGTTGGCCCACCTCTCAGATAGTTTTTTTTATTAGATGGAGATAGCCCTCAGTAAACCCCTCTATGTAGTCTGTATTATTTGTTATTATTATCTATATATCCATATGTTAGATAAAATCGTCTTTGGTTAGTGTATTTATATACATAAAACTATAGAGAGAGTTAAATACGATTTATTCTAATAGTTAGAAGTAGATATAGGGTAGAGTTCGTTTAAAAGCCAAGAAATCAAGTCAGGCTGAATTTTATATTCAGGTTTGGCTGTGAATAATAATTTGGCCACAGGAAGGGAACTCTCCTGGATGAGGAGAAGTTAACTTCCGGTAGCACCCTAATATCTGCCATTTTCTGACAGCAGGCTGGAGTGAGAAGGAGCTATCGAGTCAATTGGATAAAATTGAACACTGGTCTGTGTTTAGTCAATTTTTTTCTGGCTCTTGTTAAGCCGAACAACCCACTAAAACATAGAAAAGCCAATGATAGTCTCCACTCCCGATAGGCCAGTCAAAATCTAGTTGCAGGGTGAGTTAATAATAATTGTGTTAAATATTTTTCTGTGTGTCAATATGCCGGCAAAATCTAAAGGCCATGCCGATCGATAATAGATACTTTTAATTAAAACTAGTGTTAGTTAACTAATATTAGAATTAGGACCATGTTTGTGCCATGTGGCTTGCCGACAAGGGTAAAACGCAAAGCTCGTCACATGTGGCATTAAAAACATGGATAAATGACATTACTTGACTCTCGAAATTAGGTATCCACCTGCAGAAGGACACCTGAGTTAGTCAGTAGACGATTGGACTTAAGATAATTTAATTATGTGCTTAACTTCGGAACTAGCGTATTTCTCTAGATAATATACTTATTAGTTGAAAGAATCAGTTCAGAGAGTGAATAAGTTACAATTAATTATTCTTTATTAATCTCTGTCTTGCCCATAGTCAGATTACTACCATGTGGTCCAATATGGCCCACTTAACAAAGTTCAAACCTTGGAGGAATTCTCCAACCCTAATATTGTTCTTGTGTATAGTGAAAGTAATCTTAAACCTAGCTAAGAAATCTTCTAGATAATTAATTATGTTTAAATTAATATAAGGAAGACTTGCTAGTAGTACAACTCATAACTCTTTAAGTGAACTTATGGTGTTTCATGGATTTAATGGTTCACTCGTGAACATCGTGACGTTATAGTTGTTGTGTGTGATTTCATTGCATTCTATGTAATTCATCATGTGATGTTAATTCATCGTATGGAGTGTAGTTTGTGTGTTTCCATACTTGGGAAACAACGTGTGTTGTTTCGTCGATTTAAGGGCTTGTTAATGTATATGGTGACGTCGGAGTTGTGGCGTCTGAGTTTCATTCCATTGAAGTCATTCAATGATATGTACTGTTAATTTATTATGTGAATTGTGGTCCATGTTCCCATGATTAATCATGACTTAGAATAGATATTGGAATGTGGTCTTTGAAGTAGGGCATTGTGATTGTACATGTTTGATCTAAATATCAGCAGAGAGAATAGAATATCATTTGTGTGCTGCTTCCATTTGATCGTGTGCTGTTGTAGATTTCAGATAAGGAATCAAAATATGTAAATTAAGATAGTACATGCTATCAAACATTATATGAGACAAGCATGCCATGCAGGACCATGACATGGCCAAAAGATTTACAACTCCATCTTGAAGGGTTAATCACTCCTTCTCACTGTCATTCACAGAGCCTGCACCCTGATCATCTGTAGCCGTAGTCACGACCGGTGATTGAGCTACGAACCACTCACTTGATGCAGCAGAGAGTGGTGTCCATACCACGATTCAGTCAGCATTTCCAGCTTACCATCCAGGAGGCCAGAAATATCAGATGAGTGGTTACCCACCCGTTTGCCACTGTACAGCAATCACCAAATTTGTCTGCTATTGGCTAGGAGTCTATGATTACATCCTCTAGCTGAACATAATCTTGTAGAAATTTCAGGGATCTGCGTATCTCTTATGTGTCAGTGAGTTCCCAGTGGGGCTCACGTAGTGTTCTTTAGAATTAAACAAGCTATGTTATATTTGTAATTTTAACAAACTGCGTCTGTCATTATAATATTAGATTATAGCATCATCAGATTGTGTGACGAGTGAAAGGACCATATCTATACTTATAAATCTGTCTTATCTCCTGTTGTGTGAGAATACATTAGGCAATGAGGGCTCATTATTCATCCAGGCACGTTAGCAGGAATCACTTGACATACTGTCTTCGTTTGTTAGTACAGTTCGTCGTCATAACTTTCCGCCTGGCATTGTTTAGAAGTAGTGATCCATTCTGGGACTTTGATAATCATTCTTCTAGAATTGCGAGCCATTTGATGGCTTCTTCAGCAGTGGGTAGATTCTCTATTCGTAGAAGTCTATTTAGTATCTACTTTGATCCAATTCCATCCTAGTAGTATACGCTACGCGACACTATTCCAGTTATGTCCCATACATTCTTGTACAGTCTGCCAAAGGCCGCACTGGCCTTGGAGATTCTTGCATTCACTTCGTCATCAATTGTGGCAGCTTGTGACACAGTGCTGCCAAGATAGGTGCATTTATCCACAACAATTAGTCTATGATCATTCACTTTGATATTCGGCACAGTGTGATTATTCCCTGGAGCTGGCTGGTACATAACTACAGTCTTCTCCAAGTTGATATTGAGCACAAAGTTGGCACAGGCATGTGAGAAAGCTGAGACATTATGTTGCATGTCCGCCTCTGAATTGGCGTACAGAGCGCAATCATCAGCAAACAGGAGCTCTCTGACGGTGTCGCTGTTAATTGTTAAGAAAGCTGAGACATTATGTTGCATGTCCGCCTCTGAATTGGCGTACAGAGCGCAATCATCAGCGAACAGGAGCTCTCTGACGGTGTCGCTGTTAATTTTGGTTTTAGCTTTCAGCCTTCTGAGATTGAATAACTTTCCATTCATACGGTAGTTGATGTCTATTCCAATGTCGTCGTTCTTGAAGGCATTCATCAGCATGGCTGAAAACATGAGGCTGAACAGTGTTGGTGTCAGGACACATCCTTGCTTCACTCCATTGGTGACAGGAAAGGGTTCAGACAGTTCGCCATTTTCCTGTACTCTTGCCTGCATGCCATTATGAAATAGCCGCACTATTTGGACAAACTTTCGTGGACAGCCATATTTTGCTATAATCTTCCACAGTCCGTCTCTGCCGACTGTGTCAAAAGCCTTAGTAAGGTCAATGAAAGTGGAGAACATTTCGCAGTTCTGTTCCTGACATTTCTCTTGCAGCTGCCTTGCAGCGAAAATCATGTCAACAGTTCCACGTTCTTTTCTGAAGCCACACTGACTCTCAGGAAGAAGACCTTGATCGAGATGGGCTGTGAGGCCATTGAGAAGAATTCTGGCGAGTATCTTCCCTGCAATTGAAAGCAAGGAGATGCCTCGGTGGTTGTCACAGGATTGGCGGTTTCCTTTACGTTTGTAAAGGTGGACTATTGACGCGTCCTTGAAATCTTGTGGCATGGTCTCATTCACCCATATGTTTGTAAAGACTTGGTGAAGCTGCTTTGTTAGGACATGCCCACCTGCCTTGTATACCTCTGCTGGGATGGAGTCCGGACCAGGTGCCTTGCCGCTGGAGAGTTGCTGGATGGCTTTGTTTACTTCCACTATGGTTGGCAGGTCATCAAGTGTCTCATTGGTAGGAACTTGAGGAAGGCAGTTGATGCTTTCATCATCGAAGAAGGAAGTTGCATTTAAGATGTTGCTGAAATGCTCTGCCCAGCGTTGAAGGATGTCTTTTTTATCGGTGATCAATGTTCCCCCATCTGCACTGAGGAGGGGAACTACGCCTGGTGATGTAGGACCATAGACCGCTTTCAGTGAGTCGTAGAAGTTTTTCATATCATGTCTGTCAGCAAAGCCCTGAATTTATGACACTACTTTTTGTCTGTCAGATTAACATGACGTAATTAAGTTCACCATATTGGTGCTTGTCTTCTTATGTTTTAATTTTCTAATTAAAATATCAGGATCTACCATATCAAAGGCTTTTTGTAAAGTCTACAAATACTGCTCCACAAATGTTGCCATTGTTGATACAAAGATGCCAGTTATCGGTCATTTTTGTAAGGGCACTATGGCAAGAATATTTAGGTCGAAACCCAGATTGACTGTCAATTATTAGATCGTTGTTAATTAAATGATGTAGTGTTATTTTATGTACGTGGTTTTCTAATGGCTTTGATAGCGACGATAGTAAGAAAATAGGTCTATAATTACCCAAGACGCTATTATCAATTGAGCCATTTTTAAGTAGAGGATAAACTTTAGCAACTTTAAAGGCAGATGGAAAGTAGCTTTTGGACAGGCACTGGTTATATATGAACGTTAAGGACTCACTAATAATTGGTGCAGCACACCGAAGAATTCTATTACTGATACCATCTAGGCCTTCTGAATTTGTTGCTTTTAGATTTGAGAGATATTTATATACTTCTGCAACAGACATCAAGGGAATCTCAGGGGGAATATTTCTAGAGCACTTCCCTTCACAGAATGATGACAGTGAACTTAAATTACATACTGATTCTGGTATTGAGGACTTTAGATTCTCTATTTCTGATTGAAAGAAGTAACTGAAATCCTGATTGAAAGAAGTAACTGGCACATGTTTATCAAATACATTGTAGAATGTCTTTGTCCAGTAAGCTAGTGAAAATGCCATGGACTTTCCCTGCCTTCCCTTGAGGGTGATCGTGAAGTTTTCGACTGTTCCAACTTGACCAGTTGGCCTGTGGACAGTACCACAAAATTGAGAGTCTCCCAGGAATGCTAACCTTGTCAAAATTGCACGCTAAAAGTCGGATGTGTTGGCCTAAGGGTTTCGGTCCAAGGGTGCCTAACTAGACACATTGCAATCACATCTGAAAAAACACTCCGGATGTACGCAAAGAAGAAGAAGGAGAAATGCTTTATTTGAACATCTCCAATTCTTCTTCCATTGTCTTTCTTTCTATAGGTAATTTTACAATGATTTCAGTTAGTTCTTTCTCATAATTTTCCCTTACTGCCTCGTCTTTGAGGTTTTTTAAGTTTACTAATTCGCATGGCATGTATTTTCCTGGTCTTTTCTTTCATCTACTGCTGGTTCTAATTGTGGAAACGACTGCTTTGTGGTCTGTGTTTATACTTAAATTAGGCACTGCCCTTTCTCTTTCTGTTATTTCTTGTTAATAAAAATTCATTTTGGCTTTTAGTATCTAGATCGTTCCATTTATACCAAGTGTATATTTGTGAGTCTTTCTGTTTATAGAATGTGTTTGTTATATAGAGGTCGTGTTGGCTGCATAGCTCTATCAGTCTACTTCCGTTATCATTTCTTTCATTATGTTGTTCTCCAAATGCTCCAAGATGTTTTTCTATGCCCGCTCTGTTGTGTCCTAGTCTTGAATTGAAGTCTCCCATAACTATGATGCTGTCCTGCTTATCTATTTTATTTAGCACGTCATGGATGTCTTCCTACAATTCCTAACATTCTTGCTCATTATTGTTTGTATTACATGGTGTATATGTTTGTACATATGTTGTAAATGTTTGTTATTTCATTCTCACTGTTATGATTATTTCTGATATATATTTTATTTCTAGTATTCCTCTTGCTAGCCGTGGTTCAATGACTATTCCGACACCGTGTCTTGCCCTTTCTTGCTGTTCCACTCCAGAGTAGACAAACGTGTAACTGTGGTGGATATCCTTGCATCCTTCCCCTTTTATTATGGTGTCCGCTATTCCCATCAGTCCAAATTTCCTCTCTTCCATTGATTCTATAAGTTCTTCTTCTTTGCTATTAAAACTGCAGACGTTCATTGTGCCTATTTTGTGAATCGCTGTTCTATCTCGTATTCCATTAACATTGTCGGGTCTATATCCATTTGGGTCAGTCCGTTTATAATTCTTAGTTTTCTATAAGCAGCTTGCTAGGCCAGTCGCAGGTTTAGAACAAAAATCTGACCATAAGGAGTCCATACCCTATGGCGAGCCATAGCCCCGTTAGCCCATGATCTCGCGGTGGTGGTTTCCCAGTCTACACCGTGTGAGGGCGGGGTTGACTTGTATAGTCTGCGGATAATAGGCATACTACTAATTTTCACTTTTCACCCCTCCTGGGAGAGGCTAGCCGATCCTAACCCTGCTGGCTGCAGGGCCAGGCGCAGTCCACACATTGTAGACTATTTCAATTATAATGGATATATAAATAGGAGACGAACAATGTGGATTTTTAGAAGGCAAGGTTCAGTAAATGCAAAGGATTCTCAAACTGTAATGCCAATGAATTTCTTCGCCTCATGTTTTCTTGCCCAGGGCTTCTTTAATGATATAACGAATTAGACATGACCGAGGCCAGTGCAACAATTTTGAAATGACTGTCATCCTCGTGGATTTCAACGCCAAAGTTGCAACGGGAATGTGAGTGGTGTGACTGGTGGCTATGGCCTAGGTCAGGGGTGGGCAAACATTTATTCGTAGGGCCACATCGACAAATTTAAAGCTATTGGGGCCACATATATATTATGCTCACTTTGTTTGCAGCAACCTATCACAATAAGTAATTATTGATTATTTATAGGTAATTAAACAGTATAAATAACTAATTATTGCAATTTTATTTTACTTATACACTTATAAATTATATTTTACAATATGGAAAAAAAACCTTTACTAATTTGTGAACACGATTTTACAATTGTTTATTATAATATTTTTGTTTAAATTATCTATTAATGGCTTTAATTTAGACACAAACTAACTACATTGTCACTACAGTTGTTGATTTCTAATGAGATGTGTGTAACTGCTTGCAATTTTTGACTATATTCTTGAAATGTGGAGCAAGTTTACTTGTTGAAATTCGCATGACAGCATGCAAGTTGCAGTCCAACAATAAAGACCTGTTCATAGATTTGTTGATCTTCAAGCAAGAAAATGCTTGTTCGCAAATGTATGTTGACCCAAACAATGATACAAGTTTAGCTGCGAAGTTTTTCAAGTTGAGAAATGATTCTTCTGATAAAGATACATATAACTCCAGCAAACCATCTGACATGAATTTCTCTTTCAGCTCATGATCTGCTTGTACGTCAAGCAGCTCCAACTGTATGTCCTCTGTGGCTGTATCAGCTTCTGCACTAAAATGGATACTGAGAATATTGAACTGTGGCTCTAAGTTCTTGAAATATTGGAATCTCATTCCAATTTCTTCAGTAAATACATCTAATTGGGCTTTGTACTTGTCAGTCATTTCACCAGAAATGGTTTCATGTTTCAGCAAAGGAAGTAACAAAACCTTTTTTCACTTGCTTGTCTGGAAAACAGTGAGATTTTTGCCTGAAATGATTTTACATGTACATATGATTCAAGTGCAAACACACCATTGCCCTGAAGTTTGACATTCAGTTCATTTAACGTTTCCGTAATTTCGATGGCAAACATAAAGTTTAACTTCCACTCTTTATTGACAATGTTAGTATTATAGTCACATTCAATGCCCGTCATCTCTAGGAACTAGGTCCCACACTCGCCTCAACACCTTGCCGAGACTCAGCCATCGAACACTGGTGTGGTACAGGACATCGGAATGTTCAGTTTCCAAATCGCCAAGTAATGCCTTGAACTGTCTGTGATTAAGTCCTCTTGTTCTGATGAGATTGATGACACTGACAACGGGGTCAATAACATTCTTGATATTCAAAACAGTTCTACACAGATTCTCTTGATGGATCACACAGTGAAATGGTAATAATGTGAGGTCAGGATATTCTGCTTTAATCTTATCACTTATCTATCTTACCAGACTTAAATTTTTTCCAGTCAAAGTACGAGCTCCGTCAGTTTAACACTTGCCATCTTGTTCCAAAACAACCCAGTTCTTTCAATACAGTTAGTAACAACATTGAATACATTATGGCATGTTTTTGTGTCTTTGAGTGACTCAACACTCAGTAACTGTTCGGTGAGTTTGAAATAAGTGTTTATACCACGTATAAATATCAATATTGGATCAAGTTATGTGAGTCCATTCAAATCGCAAGTGATAAGGGAGACATAAGAAGCATGTATGAAGGAATAAAGAAAGCCTGTGGTCCAGTGATCAAAAGAAGTGCACCATTGAAAACCTTGACTGGAGAAGTCATCACTGATAAGAAACAGCAGATGGACAGATGGGTAGAGCACTATTTGGAGCTTTACTCAAGTGAGACCAAACTAGCGGATGATGCCCTCAACGCCATAGAGGCTCTACCAACTCTTGACCACCTGGACACACTTCCCACCATAACAGAAGTTAAGTGTGCTATAAATGAACTTGCATCTGGCAAGGCTCCAGGTAATGATGGGATTGCAATAGAGGTTATCAGGAGTGGGCAAGACACACTCACTATACAGATCCACCAGCTAATAGAGCTATGCTGGCGTGAAGGACAAGTCCCACAGGATTTCAAAGATTCAAGCATCATAACACTGTACAAGAACAAGGGAGATCGGAGCGACTGTAACAACTATAGGGGTATCTCACTTCTGTGTATTGTTGGAAAAGTATTTGCCAGAATTGTTCTGCGCAGACTTCAAGTCCTAGGAGATCAAGTCTACCCCGAATCACAGTGTGGCTTTCGACAGAACCGGTCTACCACTGATATGATATTCTCATTGCGACAAATGCAAGAAAAATGCCGTGAACAGAATCAACCACTGTTTATTGCCTTCATCGACCTCACAAAGGCATTTGATTTGGTCAGTCGTGAGGGTCTGTTCAAGGCACTAAAGAAGATTGGCTGCCCACCAACTCTTCTGTCCATTGTGGAATCGTTCCACACAGGCATGAAGGGTATAATCAAGTTTGATGGTGCAACTTCTGAAGAATTTGAAATCAAGAGTGGAGTTAAGCAAGGTTGTGTACTATCCCCCACCCTCTTTGGAATATACTTTTCACTTCTACTGAAATATGCATTTCGTGATCACACACATTGGCACCTTGCCGTCTTGACAGACGATAGTTTGTGCTTTAAAAAGGCATAATAACTTTTAACTATGGCGGTAGCGAGTGTGACTGATAAGGCCAATTTGCGCTGTAAATGTCCGTTCACAGTGGGTGCATGTGAACACGTGGTCATTTCCACCATCATGCACCATCTTACGTCTCAAACGCTTGGTGTGTGACTTTTCTGCAATAATTTTCTCCTTTGACTTTATTCCATTTCTGATATTTGCCCTCCATGCAACACGTTCAGCGGCGACTTGCTCCCAATGTGCATTATCAATGCCTGTATCAATCATGTCCCGCTTACACACATCTTTGTATCGTAGTAGAGGCCGACCCTGAGATCTCTTACCCATCTGTAATTCACCAAAAAAGATATCCTTTGGTATTCTACCATCATCCATCCGCCTAAGATGTCCTATCCATCTAAGTCTACGAAGACTGAGCATGGAATAAACTGTCACACAACCTGATCTTTCCAATACTTCAGTATTTGTGATTTTGTCTTGCCACTTAATACCAAGAATTCTTCGCAGACACCGCATATGAAAGCTGTTTAAATTGTTCTCTTGGTGTGAGTAAGTTGTCCAGGTTTCACTGCCATAGAGAAGAGTACTAAGGACACAGGCTTGATAGACAAGGACTTTTGTTTTGGCAGTAAGCTTCCTGTTCTCCCAGACTCTTTTTCTTAACCTGTTCATTGTTGTTGCTGCCTTTCCAATCCGGATGTTGATTTCCTGATCTAGGGATAATTTGCTATTTACCACCGATCCCAGATATGTAAAATGGTCTACTATCTCTAGTTCGGCGTCGTCAATAAAGATTGATGGTACCCCATGTGCACCTTGTGACATAATCTGTGTCTTTTTTTTGCTAATTGTTAAACCAAATTCAGAACAAGCATTGGAGAATGCAGATAGTAGACATTGCAATTCTTCCTCAGAGTGGGTCGTAACTGCAGCATCATCTGCAAAAAGCAACTCTCTGATCAGTACCCTCCTAATTTTGGTCTTAGCCTTCAATCTCTGAGCATTGTAGAGGCCGCCATCTGAGCGTGAGTGAATGTATATACCACCATCCTGATCACGAAATGCATATTTCAGTAGAAGTGAAAAGTATATTCCAAAGAGGGTGGGAGCTAGTCTCTCCATAGCACAAAGCCTGGGCTAAAATATAGAGATCATGTGTTGCCCATGCAGCATGATCCCTCTCTCGGCCTGCCTAGTTCACTCCAGAGGAAAGGTAACACCCCTACATCTGGAACAAGACAAGCTGCAGAAGCTGCCGGATCAGCAAAGCAATGCTCTAACTGTCCGCCTGTCGGAGCTTCGATCCTAGACCAGTCGCCAACCAAGGCTTAGGGCCTGGTCTGCCCTGCCATGACAATTTTGTCTTTAGCACCAGGGATCACCATTTCGTGATCAGGATGGTGGTATATACATTCACTCACGCTCAGATGGCGGCCTCTACAATGCTCAGAGATTGAAGGCTAAGACCAAAATTAGGAGGGTACTGATCAGAGAGTTGCTTTTTGCAGATGATGCTGCAGTTACGACCCACTCTGAGGAAGAATTGCAATGTCTACTATCTGCATTCTCCAATGCTTGTTCTGAATTTGGTTTAACAATTAGCAAAAAGAAGACACAGATTATGTCACAAGGTGCACATGGGGTACCATCAATCTTTATTGACGACGCCGAACTAGAGATAGTAGACCATTTTACATATCTAGGATCAGTGGTAAATAGTGGTAAATAGCAAATTATCCCTAGATCAGGAAATCAACATCCGGTTTGGTAAGGCAGCAACAACAATGAACAGGTTAAGAAAAAAAGTCTGGGAGAACAGGAAGCTTACTGCCAAAACAAAAGTCCTTGTCTATCAAGCCTGTGTCCTTAGTACTCTTCTCTATGGCAGTGAAACCTGGACAACTTACTGACACCAAGAGAACAATTTAAACAGCTTTCATATGCGGTGTCTGCGAAGAATTCTTGGTATTAAGTGGCAAGACAAAATCACAAATACTGAAGTATTGGAAAGATCAGGTTGTGTGACAGTTTATTCCATGCTCAGTCTTCTTAGACTTAGATGGATAGGACATCTTAGGAGGATGGATGATGGTAGAATACCAAAGGATATCTTTTTTGGTGAATTACAGATGGGTAAGAGATCTCAGGGTCGGCCTCTACTACGATACAAAGATGTGTGTAAGCGGGACATGATTGATACAGGCATTGATAATGCACATTGGGAGCAAGTCGCCGCTGAACATGTTGCATGGAGGGAAAATATCAGAAATGGAATAAAGTCAAAGGAGAAAATTATTGCAGAAAAGTCACACACAAAGCGTTTGAGACGTAAGATGGTGCATGATGGTGGAAATGACCACGTGTTCACATGCACCCACTGTGAACGGACATTTACAGCGCAAATTGGCCTTATCAGTCACACTCGCTACCGCCATAGTTAAAAGTTATTATGCCTTTTTAGAGCACAAACTATCGTCTGTCAAGACGGCAAGGTGCCAATGATGATGATGAAATATCAATAATTGGGCAGTATCATGTACATCGATACTCCCATCCAATGCACGAGAGTACCACAAAAATTGTTTACTTGCATCTTGAAGTTGATGCATCAAATTGTCACCACGTCTGACCACAGCCCTCCTTGCTAAAGTAATGTTGTCAAATTTTGTATTGTTTGTTTGTTTGTTTGTTTTTTGGTCTGGACACATAATGTTTGCTGCTTCTTGCAAGTTAGGACTGGAAGAACCTGTTTTACGGGAAACGTTTATGTCTGTGAATGGTTGAACCTGTTTTATAGGACCCCACAAACAATGATTTCGAGCCAACACTATCGAGATAGCAATACCAGATCGGAACTGGTAGAACCTGTCTTACGGTACTCTGTTGTGGCCAAGACGTTTAGAACCTGTTTTAGTCGATGCCGTTGTGCCCAATAACTGGTTTTACGGGACTCCACACACAACTGTATCCAGTCAGGACTAGATATTCTGTTATTATTATATCGTTGAGAGCGTAATACCTTGATCAGGACTCGTGACGGGACACAATTGTGTCCAATGTTGTATCGAGCCAAGACTATACAGTACATAAAACTACGGACGACTACCTCAGCTTGACATAGACATTACCTATAATGAGGCAAAGAGGTTTGTAAAAAGAACTTATAGAATCAAATGGGAATCAGAACATCCAGGCCACCAGAAAGATGATGCATATTACAAACTCGACCGAAGAGAACGAGTAGCAATCTTCAGACTCCGCACAGGACATAACAGGCTGAAATACCACTTGTTAAATAAAGATAGGAAACACTGATGAATGTTATTGGGGAACTGGTAAAATGATAGCTAAACATTTGCTGCAGGAGTGCCCAATATATACAGAATAGAGAAAGATACTTTGGCCCACACCTGCTTCATTTGAGGACAAGCTCTATGGAGATGTCAACAAGCTCAAGGTGACAGCAGCTTACTTTAATTACATTCAGGTTGACATCTAAAGGTGCATGAAGAAGTACTTAGACTGCCACACTTCATACCACAGGTATATTGGCAGCAAAAGTGTCCCAGAGGCATGAAATGGAATATTGCTTGGATAGCAAATTCATTACGTGAAAAGTCTGAATCGTAAGCTCATTGTGTGGGCATCATCAAAGGCGGAAAAAGCGTCATAGTGGCATGAAATGGAATATTGCTTGGATAGCAAATCCATTACGTGGAAAGCCAGATTGAAAGCTCCCTGTGTGGATGTCATCTGCAGACTGCATTCATCTGGTTTGCGGAGGAACAGCCTGTGGTGAACGGAAGGCCGTGTGCAGGACGTGACGATTCCTTGGGTGAGCCCAGTACCAGAGCGCTGTGTGTCGGCTCTGCAATTATGGAAGCCTCCTTGGATGGCGGGGAATGCCAATAGTCTGCCCCTGCCTTACCTTGAGGGCTGACAGGGATTTCTTCGGCTGTTCTAAATGGGCCAGCTGGGATGGGGGACAACCCCACAATAGTGAGAGTCAAACGTCCTACGAAACCCCCGGTTAACCGTGTCAGCAAATGCCCGCAGAAGTCGGATGTGTCAGATTAACGGCGCAAGAACGCAGCTCTGCTGTAAACAGGCACAACACAATCACGTCCGAAAAATCTCTCCGGATTAACGCAGCAGCAGAAGAAGAAGAAGTATGCTAGCTAAAGCGTTGTCACGGCTCCCTCCGTTATAGATACAAGTACAGAAGTAAAGAACTCCTTTACAATCTTAATGCGCACTGTGTATATGGTGGTATTTTTTTTTTTTTTTTTGCGTATCCTTTACAGGACTTAGCTGTCAACAGCAGCATCTTTCAGCTGTCTGTTGATCTCTTGGCAAGATTACGCTCAGTAGTTTGCCATTGCTTTCTGAGCGGCCGGCTCAGTATCCGCAAGTCACGAGCGGGGGTCGAACCACCTCAGTTCTCGCTCCGCTGCGAGACTCTGCGTGATAAACGGGATTACAGAGAGAAAGTGTTGTAACCCCACAGCCAGAGAGACCGGCATATGGTGGTATGTTTTGCGTATCCTTTTACAGGACTTAGCTGTCAACAGCAGCATCTTTCAGCTGTCTGTTGATCTCTTGGCAAGATTACGCTCAGTAGTTTGCCATTGCTTTCTGAGCGGCCGGCTCAGTATCCGCAAGTCACGAGCGGGGGTCGAACCACCTCAGTTCTCGCTCCGCTGCGAGACTCTGCGTGATAAACGGGATTACAGAGAGAAAGTGTTGTAACCCCACAGCCAGAGAGACCGGCATATGGTGGTATTTTTTTTTTTTTTTTTTTTTTTTTTTTTTAGCATATCCTTTTTACAGGACTTAGCTGTCAACACCAGCATCTTTCAGCTGTATGTTGATCTCTTGGCAAGATTACGCTCAGTAGTTTGCCATTGCTTTCTGAGCGGCCGGCTCACATACCCCGTAAGTTACCGATGCGATTCGAACCACTGCTGATTTGAACCGTCATCACGTTACCTGACGAGAGTATACGAGATTACGGAGAAAAGTCATAACCTCTAAGCCACGAAGCCGGCATATGGTGGTATACGCATACAAATACCAGGGGAACTCTTGCATTATTAAGTCGCGCCGCTGAAACCTCACGGGTACCACCAGGCTTCACTTTATAATTACGTGCATCTACCTTGTAGCGATAGAGAGGCTTGCGTGTTACAATAGCCTCAAGGCTACGCCGACGGTAGCGCAGCTACTGGTATACTCTCCCATGTCGGACAGGTCAAGGGACACGAAGCAGATGAAGTGATACACAAACCTGCTGCCCTAGAGCTAGAATGGGGATACACATTTCTGAGGGTCAAGAATTTTGGTATTCCGTGTTTGGCAAAATGTTCGATTGTGCATGATGATGTTGTAAAGAGCCATATTCTCATGTCACAGTGAGTTGTTCTCGGTCTTAGCTCGATGGCGTCCATGCTCATCTGTCGGTTACATTCTGAAGTGAATATCATTCACTTGACGTGGACATTAACAAACATAGACCTAAACACTGTTCAAAGAACTTTTCTACTAATTATGTACATAACGTATAATTTATAAACGCCTTTAGGTGTAGTAAGTATATAGTAATTGCCTAATGATATGATATTTCGGCACTCAATTTGGAATATGGAGTATATCACCTGGGCGCCTTTTATTCCTTGGACAGTTACTGGTACTATTTTAAGATTGACTGTCTTGGGAGTCCAGTTTAATTTTGAAAAATCCGCCTCCACGAGGATTCGAATAAATACCACCCAGCATGTAGGGAAACTCGCAAACCACTGTTTTACTTTGGCTTTCGAAGTTATATACCGCGGTACAATGGTTAGTGTGCTTGCTTACCATGTTACCTGCTAGGGTTCAATCGCCATTCCCACTCTATTATGGTTCAGGAGACAACCCAGTCTTATTTAAAGGTAACGGGAAAGGCATCGAGGATGTGAACTGGCTAACACACGTCCTTATGTCACAGTCTAGAATAATACAAGCTGAAACTTCATACTGTAGAGGCGGTATATGCTAGAATGTTACTGTAATGCTGTGGCTGTAATGCTAAAAATGGGAGAGATAAGTGCTGGATATATGGGAATATGTTGTCAGTTGCAACGTGAGCAACTGTATAATTTCTTAACTGATGTTTATTTCATCTCTCTCTCTCTCTCTCTCTCTCTCTCTCTCTCTCTCTCTCTCTCTCTCTCTCTCTCTCTCTCTCTCTCTCACACACACACACGCGCGCGCGCGCACACACACACACAATAAAGACTGATAGAACTGATATCACGACACTCCACACACAAACGTACCCAGGTCAGGTTATATTTAGAAGTCGCAGTAGTGTAGTTGCTAGACTCCCAAATGCCGGTCTGGTGATCATGGGTTCGAATACATCTAGACTCAATCAACTTTAAAAATTTACTTTGAATCCAAGTCGACCTAGTATAAAATACGTAGCAAGAAATGTTTGTGGAAGTAAAAGTTACCTTGGGAGCTGTCTGCATCACCAATTGATTGCCAATTGATCTATAAATATATGTTAATATCACCATATGCTAAATGCACTTGAAAGTGTGTAAAAGTGTCCTTGACTTTAATCACGTATGATGATTTTCTTTCGTAATTATGTCGGGCCGCAAGTGATTACTGCCATAACCTGTTTTACTGGACAGTTATGTCTGGGGACTGGTAGAACCTGTTTTGCAAGGCACACTTATGTCTGAGAATGGTTGAACCTGTGTTACTGGACACAGTAATGTTTAGGACAGGTAGAACCTGTTTTACGGGACACAGTTATGCCTGGAACTGATAAAACCTGTGTTACAGGACTCCACACGCAATTACATCAAGCCAACACTAGATTATCTTTCACTGTAATGTCTGACCGCCAAGATAGTATGACGGGATCAGAACTGGTCGAACTTGTCTTACGGGACACGATTGTATTCTGGTCGTGCATAACCTGTTGTAGCCCTTGCATTTGTGTCCAGGGTGGTATATCCTGTACTACTCAATGTAGATGTGGCCATTGCGGGTATAACCCGTCTTACGGGATTCAACTTTTTTGGTCTGCAAGGTGTGGAATGCGTCTGGCCCTGCAGCCAGCAGGGTTAGGATCGGCTAGCCTCTCCCAGGAGGGGTGAAGAGCGAAAATTAGTAGCCTGCCCATGACCCGCAGACTACACAAGTCAACCCTCACCTCCACGTGGTGCAGACCGGGCAACCACGACTGCGAGGTCATGGGCTAACGGGGCTATGGCTCGCCATAGGGGATGGACTCCCTGTGTTGAGATTAGTGTCCTAAACCTGCGACTGGCCTAGCAAGCCGGCAGGGGATCTTCATACTGCTCGTAGAAAAACTAAGAAGTATAAACGGACTGACCCAAACGGATATCGACCCGGCAAAATGGCACAAATACTAAAGAACAAACATGTATCAATAACTACTAAGAAAGCACTTTACAACACAATCTTCCTACCAATTCTATGCTACCAATGCCAAAGATGGACAATGACTGAAAAAGAGAGAAGAAAGATCACAACAACAGAAATGAGATTCCTGAGAAGAATACTCAACGTATCAAGAAGAGACAAGATCAGAAATGAAGAAATCAGGACTAAAGTGGGGGTTAAAGCAGCACTAGATTTTATTAGAAAGCAGCAAGTCAAATAGTTAGGCCATGCAAGCAGGTTACCAGTCAACAGTATACCACAACAAGCAATGATGTACTGACCAGATGGAATCAGAGGAAGAGGCCGACCACGTAAACGTTGGACGGAAGGAATAGCAAAGTCCATGGGAATATAGATAAATGAAGCCCATAATCGGGCACTCTCACTATGTTTATACCAGGGTGGTATATCCTGTACTACTCAATGTAGATGTGGCCATTGCGGGTATAACCCGTCTTACGGGACTCAACTTTTTTGGTCTGCAAGGTGTGGAATGCGTCTGGCCCTGCAGCCTCGACACTGCAAGGTACAAGAGGAACATGATGAGATGATGATGAGATAAGACGGGACTCACACACAACTGTATTCAATCAGGAATATATATTATTGCATTATATTGTCGCTGAGATCATAATAACTGGATAAGGACCAGTCACAAGACACAGTTGTGTTCAGAGCTGTATCGAGCTAACATTATACTGTCTTTCCTTGCTATATATTGACAATGAGATCCCAAGGTTGTGATCAAAACAGGCAGGATCCACTTTACGGGACATAGTTATGCGCAGGGTCTGTAGAACACCTTTTATGGGATTCCGCTCACAACTGTATCCATCCAAAACTATATTTTCCATCATTATT
The DNA here is from genome assembly GCA_963921405.1 of Cepaea hortensis. Lineage (NCBI taxonomy): Eukaryota > Metazoa > Mollusca > Gastropoda > Stylommatophora > Helicidae > Cepaea > Cepaea hortensis. The sequence goes on from OY992895.1 coordinate 33,982,283, forward strand.
ATGACGGGCGAGGAAACGCGACCTGAAAGACTAAATGTCGTGGTAGGGCAGACCAAGCCCTAAGCCTTGGTCAGCAGCTGGTCTAGGATGGAAGGTCCAACAGGCGGACAGTTAGAGCATTTCTTTGCTTCTACATCTTGACTTGTTCCAGATGTAGTAGTGCTACCTATCGTCTGGAGTAAACTAGAGAGGCCGAGAGAGGGATCATGCTGTATGGGCAACACATGGTCTCTCCAATTCAGCCCAGGCTTTGTGCCATGGAGAGGTTATTATGCTTTGTTTTTAAAGCACGATGTAACAATCTATCATCTGTCAAGATGTCAAGGTGACGGTACAGTGTTATGTTGGGCCGCTCAGATATGTAGACCGACCGGAATCAGCACTGTTCGTAAATAAATACACACTTGTTATTTGGAGATCTTAGAAGTAGCGGCAAGAATTCGAGACTAGAGGACGCACTAGACAAAATAAAAATGGGAACATTTAGTGATTGTCCGGGATTCGAACCCCTTACCTCTAAATGACGCCAGAGCCTCCCTGAAGGAACAAGTACACTTCGACGCATGACCAACTAGATACCCCCTAAAAGGGTGTCTTTATTACACAGGTATATCCTCGGGTAGCGGGGTAGGAGTATCCCCTATCAAAGGAGAAGTAAAGCGCCTCCTTCCCTCCTCTAGCCTAAGGGGCATCCGTTGGCAAGGTGGAGTACCCGTTTAGCCCCCCCCCCCCCCCCCCCCCCCCAAAAAAAATAGTATAACGTGAAGCTATATGAGCAGGTGGTGGATCGGACTTGGCAGCAGCCGACAAGTAGTGGGTATGGTTTTTAGTCAGCGACGGTGGGCTTAGAATCTGTCAATAGAGACAATGGCTACGGTCATTTCATCAGTATAACTATAGTCACTGTCAGGAAGAAAAATGGTTGTCTTCCCTCCTTATTGGTTCTCGGACAGAGGAGACTCATCAGTCTTGGTTGGTATCTCCTCCAAGAGAGGCAACTCTAAATCTCAAACCTCCGCTGCCTTGCGGGCATACCCAGATGGGAAATGTTTCGGGAATAAACCATGATTACACATCCGGAGGAGTCCCTAAGGCAGTTCCATGTTGTAATCAACATAGTTCTGGCAACTTTCGAGACAGCACCGATGTCAAATTGCATTGGCTACTGCCTTTCTCTTGGTCAAGACTGGTGACGTGGAGAGGGGGAATTTGCTACTGGGCAATAGCTGGTTATACGCATTTCATTGCCCAGGCTTGTGCCCTGGACCTGGAGAGACCACTTCAGTACCGTGTGACAGTGGCAATACAACACGGGAAGTAGCAGTTACCGGTTATAAGTCTTAATGCTCCATCGGCGCCAGTTACAAGTTCAGCTGAAGCCAGAGTGGGTTCACCTGATGACAACAGACACTGCCAACAAAGAAAGCTAATCCATACGCAAACATCAGTCCTTTTCCCTAGACATCGTAGCACGTGTATGGACTACGCTTGGTCGAGAGTTTGTTTCATGGCACACATACATTCTTGCGCGCGCGCGCGTGGGCGCACAGACACACAGACACACAGACATACACACACACGCACACGCACACGCACACGCACACGCACACACACATATATATATATTTTTTTCCCCCCGCTTTTCCATCCTGTTTCAGGATATTGCGGTCAACACCAGCATCTTTCAGCTGTATGTTGATTCCGAGGCTAGATTACGCTCATCAGCACGCCACGACTTTCTGAGCGACCGGCTCCATACTCTCATAAGTCACTTTTGCGATTCGAACCACTGCTAATTCTCGTCGCGTCACGTGACGAGAGTATTCGGGGTTAGCGGAGAAAGCTGCTAACCCCTCGGCCACGAAGCCGGTATATATATATATATATATATATATATATATATATATATATATATATATATATATATATATATATATATATATATATATATATATATATATATACATACACACGCACACACACACACACAATATATATATATATATATATATATATATATATATATATATATACACTCACACACACACACACACATATATATATATATATATATATATATATATATATATATATATATACACACTCACACACACACACACACACAAACACATATATATATACACACACACACACACACACACACACACACACAACCAGGACTGGTTTCACAGACACATATTTGTATACAGGTAAGGGTATATTTGGGAGTTGTAGTAGGACTGGTTGCCGGTCTCCGTGGCTTGGCTTACGAACACGGTTCGTAATGCCGTATACCCACCTTGGAAACACAACTGCGGGCGATTTAGCAGCAGTCCGAATTGCGTTGGTCTCGCGTTGTTATCGGTGCTGCTCATTCAGAAATCAACGGCAAACTGCTGAGCGTAAACTTGCCAAGAAATCACATCGGCAGAAATGCTGGTGTTGACTGCGATGTTCTGTAAATAAGGATATGAAAAAAAAAGTAGGACTGGTAGAACTTGTTTTACGGAACACAGTTTACTCTGGGACTGGTAGAACCTGTTTTACCGGGATACAGTTATGTCTAGAACCGGTAAAACCTGTTGTACCGGTCTCCACAATCAATTGTATTGAGCCAACACTATATTCTTTCGGTGCCATGTCTGACCGTCGAGATAGATAGACGGGGTCAGAACTGGTAGAACCTGTCTTATGGCGCACAGTTATGACTAAGACGTGTAGAACCTGTTTTAGTCGACGCAGTTGTCCCCAGGGCGGCTATAACCCGTTTTACGGGTCTCCACACACACCTGTATCCAGTGAAAGCTAATCAATCCTTCATGTGCCTTGCCGATAAGCGTGGACGGTCATATTTTGCCATCTGACTCGATCACCATAGTCGTGGATCAGCTCCGTGTTTCTTTCTCAACCATGCCACGTTGCCAAGCCATCCAGGTAGTTACTTCTCGGTCTTCCCATTTGTCTTTTCCCTTCGATCTTGCCAGTTGTCACCAAGTTCTCCAATGCATCTCTTCTCATATCATGCCCAAACAATTTTAACTGTCCTACGTCTAATCACTCTAATCAGTTTACGATCTTCATTTCTTTCTTGAAGGACTTGTTCATTAGTTTTTCTGTCTGTCCATGGTATTCTTTGCATTTTCCTCAGAAATCACATTTCCACAGCCATCAGATGTTTTTGTTTTCCCAGTTTGTCTGCTCATTGTCAATGCTTCACATTCATACAAAAGTACAGTTTTATGTAGCACCTCAACACTCTTTTTCTCGTTTCAATTGATATTTTTTTATTGGTCAGTATGTTTTTCATCTTGCACAAGGGAAAGCTAATCCACACGCCATAATCAGTCCTGTTCACAATTACTAGTAGCGTGTGTATGGATTACGCTTGAGTGAGATTTTATTTAACCTCATGCACACTTTCTCCCTCCCTCTCTCTCTCTCTCTCTCTCTCTCTCTCTCTCTCTCTCTCTCTCTCTCTCTCTCTTCTCTCTCTCTCTCTCTCTCTCTCTCTCTCTCTCTCTCTCACACACACATACACAATTACACACACACGCACCCCCCCCCCCCCCCCCCCAGAGACACACACAAACACAACCAGAATGGGTAGAACCGTTTCCACTGGGCCCACACACAATTGTATCCAGGTAAGGTTATATTTGTGACTCTCAGTGGCGCAGTGTCTACACTCTCGCATGCCGACCTGGTGATCATTGGTTTAATAATCTCGAGTCGGATCTTAAAATTTGACTTGGACTTCCATTGCTTGAA
>OY992895.1:33986250-34033750 GCA_963921405.1 Cepaea hortensis
TTGTGACTCTCAGTGGCGCAGTGTCTACACTCTCGCATGCCGACCTGGTGATCATTGGTTTAATAATCTCGAGTCGGATCTTAAAATTTGACTTGGACTTCCATTGCTTGAAATGTCTTTGGAAATAAAAACAGCCCTTGGAAACTGATCTCATATTCCACGGATTGCCATTTGGTCTATACAAGCATGGCACTAACACACACCAAATGCATCTGAAGGAGTGTAAACGAGTCGTTTACTTTAATTACCTAAGATTATTTTCTTTTATAGTAATGTCGGGCCAATACTGCCAGAGCCTGTGTTACAGGACACAGTTATGTCTGGAACTGGTAGAACCTGTTTTACAGGACTCCACACACATTTGTATCGAGCCCTCACCATATTGTCTTTCACTGTAATGTCTGACCGTCGAGATAGCGAGACGGGGTCAGAACTGGTAGAACCTGTCTTACGGGACACAGTTGTGGGCAGGACGTGTAGAACCTGTTTTAGTCGACGCAGTTGTGCCCAGGGCGCGTATAACCCGTTTTACTGGACTCCACACACAACTGTATGCAGTCTGGACTACATATTCTGTAATATTATTATTATTATTATTATTATTATTATTATTATTCTTAATATTATTATTATTATTATTATTATTATTATTATTATTATTATTATTATTATTATTATTATTATTATAGGGTGTATTTTTAATGACTGTGCAGTGTTTTAAAATATTGCCGGTCCATGTTTTGTATTCACCCTCTGTAAAGTCCATGCAACATAATAGGTAAATACACATTGCACAGTCATTAAAAATACACCCTATGTCGCTGAGGTCGCAATACGTGGATCAGAACTGGTCATGCCTGCGATTTGGCAGCAGACCGCTTAGCGTTGGTTTTTCCTGAAAATGGTATGCGTTCAGAAAGCAGTCGCAAACTATTGAACGTAAATTTACCAAGAGATCACCAATAGCCAAAAAGATTCTGGGGTTGACTGCGACGTCCCGAAAAGGATATGCAACTAAATAACTCGTCAGGTGCATATGACAGAGTTATATATTAAATGAAATGGACAAAGAAATAAAACTTTGGCTGAAATAGTAAGTACATACTCGTTGATATTGTTCGATGTTCGAGAACGTTAGCCCCTCGGAAGTCTTTCTCTATATAGCAATGGTTGGAATCACCTAAGGCAGGGGTGGGCAAACATTTTGTGCGTAGGGCCACATTGACAAATATAAAGCTATTGGGGGGGGGGGGGCTCATATATATTATGTCCACTTTGTTTACAGCAACCTATCACAATAAGTAATTATGAATTATTCATAGGTTAATAAACAGTATAAATAACTAAATATTGAATTTTGTTTTACTTATACACTTATACATTATATTTTATAATATGGACAAAAACGTTTACGAATTTGTTAACAAGAGTTTACAATTTTTTTACATTATAATAATTTTTTAAAATTATCTATCAATGGCTTTAATTTAGATACAAACCGACTACATTGTCACTACAATTGTTGATTTCTAATGAGATGTATGTAACTGCTTGCATTGTTTTACTATATTCTTGAAATGTGGAGTAAGTTTACATGTTGAAATTCGCATGACAGCATGCAAAGTGCAGTCCGACAATAAAGACCTATTCTTAAATTTGGTGATGTTCAAGCAAGAGAATTCTTGTTCGCAAATGTATGTTGATCCAAACAATGATAAAAGTTTAGCTGCAAAGTTTTTCAAGTTGGGAAATGATTCTTCTCATAAAGATCCATAGAAATCCAGCAAGCCATCTGACTTGAATTTCTCTTTCAGCTCATGATCTGCTTGTAAGCCAAGCAGCTCCAACTGTATGTCCTCTGTGGCTGTATCAGCTTCTGCACTAAAAGGGGAACTGAAAATATTGAACTGTGGCTCTAAGTTCTTGAAATCTTGGAATCTCCATCCAAATTCTTCAGTCAATGCATCTAATTGGGCTTTGTACTTTTCAGTCATTTCATTTGTTTCAGCAAAGGGAAGTGACAAAACATTTGTTCACTTGCTTTTCTGAAGATCAGTGAGAGTTTTGCCTGAAATGATTATACATGTACATACAATTCAAGTGCGAACACACTATTGCCCTGAAGTTTTGACATTTAGTTCATTTAACATTTCCATAATTTCATTGGCAAACATAGTCTAACTTCCACTCTTTATTGACAATGTTAGTATTAAAGTCACATCCAATGCCCTTCATCTCTAGGAACATCACTATTCCTTCCCTGAGGTCCCACAATCGCCTCAACACCTTGTCGAGAACCAGTCATCGAACACTGGTGTGGTACAGGACATTGGAATGTTCAGTTTCCAAATCGTCAAGTAATGTCTTGAACTGTCTGTGATTAAGTCCTTTTGATCTGATGAGGTTTTTGACACTGACAACTGGGTCAATAACATGACTGATATTAAAAACAGTTTTACACAGACTTTCTTAATGGATCACACAGTGAAGTAGTAACAATGTTTGGTCAGGATATTTTGCTTTAATCTTATCACTTATCAATTTTACCAGACCGACATTTTTTTTTCCAGTCAAAGCACGAGCTCCGTCAGTTGTAACACTTGCCATCTTGTTCCAAACCAATCCAGTTCTTTCAATACAGTTAGTAAAGGCATTGAATATATCATGGCATGAGGTTGTGTCTTTGAGTGACTCAACACTCAATAGCTCTTCAGTGAGCTTGAAAGAAGTGTTTATTCCACGAATAAATATCAATAATTGGGCAGTATCATGTACATCGGTACTCTCATCCAATGCACGAGAGTACCATAAAAATGTTTCTCTTGCATCTTGAAGTTTATGCATCAAATTGTCACTTATCTAGTCAACACGTCTGACCACAGTTCTCCTTGATAAAGTATTGTTGTCAAATTGGTTTTTTGGCGCGGCGGGGGGGGGGGGGGGAGGAGGAGGTTCTGGACACATAATGTTTGCTACTTCTAGTAAACATTCCCTGATGAACTCTTCATCAGAAAATGGCTTGTTCTGTTTTACAATTCTGTGTGACAGCACAAGACTAGCTTCTGATGCAGCATTTGAATTGAAGACTTTTAATAGTGAAAACAGTTTGCTGTTTCTCCAAAGTTTTCACCAACTCCAGGCATTTCCTTTCCTCTCTTCGGTTGTTAAATTGTATCCGAAATCGGAATGTTTTGTTTGATAATGTCTTTTTAAATTGTACTCCTTGAAGACAGCCACTGACTCCCGACACATAAAGCAAACTGATTTGCTACCAACTTTTATAAAACAGTACTTAGTTGTCCATTCATCATTAAAAAATACGGCTTTCATTTCAATCTTACGTTTTTCAGCGACACTTATTGTTTTAATACAATTCTAATAGTTAGAATTTTACAAAACCTTAAAAAAGAAATGAAACAAAACCTACTTACGGCTCTGTGTGAAAATAAAATATTCGGAAAACAAGGAGTAAACTCAGAATAAATTTCAGAAATATTTCAAGACCACTACAACAAATAAAATAATTTGAACATTGTAAATATTGAAATAATTTACAACAGCAAAAAACGTTTAAATTTAATATTTCTCTCCTCTCTCTCTCTCTCTCTCTCTCTCTCTCTCTCTCTCTCTCTCTCTCTCTCTCTCTCTCTCTCTCTGCCAAATACTGGTGCAATTACGTTTGCATAGAGAATATTTAAAATATAATAACATGATAGTAATGTCTTGATTGATAACTACACTTATTAATACATATGTTCAAGCATTTTGCAAAAGTACTAGATATCTAAAAGAAAACACATAGACAAGCAATAAGTAGGGAACATAAACATCTAATATTATTACAAGGGAGACTTCTAGATTTTAAAAAAGGAAGTCGTATACCTAGCATGATATCACTAGCTAACTATTATCTCTTTATGTTTTTTTTTTTTTTTAAATTTGAAATGAAAATGTTGATACTTTAGTCAGATATTATAATCTCAAGAATAACGCTATTAGTTTCCTTATAGAAAATTTCTTTAATATTTACTTAATTACATTTTATAATCAACTTTTTGCATTTCACATTAATGTTCAATATCTAAGAGTGCTCTTTTAATTTCAGACTGTCCTCATTCAGTAGAAGGGTTCCCCTCTGTGGGGAAACAACACTTTTTTGTACTGGTCTCCTAGGCCACACGATACTTAAAGAAAATTAGCCTCGCCCATCCAAAACCTTGATAACGTTCAGAAAGAAATGAGAATACTAAATATTAACATGTTAGGCATATGTGAGACCAGAGGATATTATAACTTCCGAGACTATATTTTCGTTGAGGTGAGTTTCTTGCAAGCAACATACGCTTACATTTTTTTGGTCCAAGATGTTTCCTAGTTCTCTTTTTTTTTTTTTGGTTGATTCCCTCCGCATTCCAGAGCATTATTTTAAGTCTTTGTTTGGTATGGCCAGACGATCTATTCTCAGGTTCCTTGACTCCACAGGACATCCGAGAAGGACCTCCAGTAGTTGTGGTTAGACCAGTGCTTCCCTACGTGGGGCCCACGAAATGGACTCGTCCAGAGTTTCAGTTAACCGTATGGCGGCTCTCAGTCGCTATTCGAACTGGGTAAACGTCCAGTATAAGTAACTTCTGTCCGCCGTGTAAGTAGCCGTGATTTCATTGTTGACTAAGAATTTCGCGCTATTTGTTCTGAATGGAGCGAAATGCTTAGTGCCGGGATCTCAGTTTCTGCAGTGTTTCGAAGTAACGCACAGCGTTGGTGTTAATTTGAAATAAACATCCGTTAAATTGTTGTAAAAGTCTCGTTGTTTGAAAAAAAAATATACATTATATAAATATATGAGATATATAAATGGTATGTAAATTCAATTGGTAATTTTTTTTATTCATCTCAATTTTAGAAGCATCAATTTCCAGAAAAAATTGTTAAATGAAACAGTATGTTTTTATTTTTTTTTTTATTTTTGCGGTGGAGTAAATGTGCCATACATATTTAAATATACATTTTTAGTCTACCTGTATTCCAGTTCATATTACTTTTGTTTAGTTTTTAATTGATCTTAATATTTATTCGTTTCAGCTCATAGTGAAATGAGTGGTGCAATGACGAAATAAATTCGCCAGCATTCGGAGGAATATTTAAAATTTGGTTTCATATCCGCTATCCACAATGAACGGTCACCTTTGTGTCTTTTATGCCAACAATTCTTGACCAACGAATAAATGAAACGAGGTCGTCTTGATGCACATTTGAAGGCGAAACATAATGCTCATATTAATTCAGATTTAAATTACTTTCAAACTTTAAATAAAAATTTTGAAAAAAAGAGTAACATTAAAGTCTCTATTTACTGCTTATAATGCAACTATCAATCATACTCTTGAGGCTAGTTATCAAATTTCATTACTCATCGCTAAATCTGGGAAAAGTCATACTATAGGGAAGAATTTAATCAAACCATCAATATCAGCATTTCTTAAGACGCTTCTGGAAAAAAAGATGACAAAGACGATAAAGCTATGCCACTAAGTAACAATACTGTTAGCAGAAGAATAGACGAAATGAGTGATGATATTGAAATACAACTTGTTGAAAAGCTGAAAACAAGAAAATTTTCGGTGCAAATGGATGAATCAACTTTGAGAGACAGTGAGGCCGTCGTTATAACTTACGTAAGATATATTGATAAAGGTGATTTTGCTGATGAAATGTTGTTCTGCAAAGCATTAGAAAGCACAACTACCTCCATAGATATTTTTTTCCCCGCGTTTCCATCCTGTTTCAGGATATTGCGGTCAACACCAGCATCTTTCAGCTGTATGTTGATTCCTAGGCTAGATTACGCTCATCAGCACGCCACGACTTTCTGACCGACCGGCTCCATGCTCTCATAAGTCACTGGCGCGACTCGAACCACTTCTAATTCTCGTGCGCTCACGTCAACCACGAGAGTATTCGGGGTTAACGAAGAAAGCTGCGAACTCCTCGGCCAGGGAGCCAGCTTATATGGTGCTATACGCATGCAAATACCAGGGGAGCTCTTGCATTATTAAGTCGCGCCGCTGAAACCGCACGGGTACCACCAGGCTTCACTTTATAATTACGTGCATCTACCTTGTAGCGATAGAGAGGCTTGCGTGTTACAATTGCCTCAAGAGCTACGCCGTCGGTGCGCAGCTACTGGTATACTCTCCCATGTCGGACAGGTCAAGGGACACGAAGCAGACGAAGTGATACACAAACCTGCTGCCCTAGAGCTAGAATGGGGATACACATTTCTGAGGGTCATGAATTTTGGTATTCGGTGTTTGGCAAAATGTTCGATTGTGCATGATGATGTTGTAAAGAGCCGTATTCTCATGTCACAGTGAGTTGTTCTCGGTCTTAGCTCGAAGACGTCCATGCTCATCTGCCGATTACATTCTGAAGTGAATATCATTCACTTGACGTGGACATTAACAAACATAGACCTAAACACTGTTCAGAGAACTCTTCTACTAAATATGTACATAACGTATAATTTATAAACGCCTGTAGGTGTATTAAGTATATAGTAATTGCCCGATGATATGATATTTCTACACCTGTCGGCACTCAATTTGGGATATGGAGTATATCACCTGAGCGCCTTTTATTCTTTGGACAGTTACTGGTACTATTTTAAGATTGACTGTCTTGAGAGTCCAGTTTAATTTTGAAAAATTCGCCTCCACGAGGATTCGAATATATACCGTCCAGCATGTAGGTAAACTTGCAGGCCACTGTTTTACTTTGGCTTTCGAAGTTATATACCGCGGTACAATGGTTAGTGTGCTTGCTTACCATGTTAGCTGCTAGGGTTCAATCGCCATTCCCACTCTATTATGGTTCAGGAGACAACCCAGTCTTATTTAAAGGTAACGGGAAAGGCATCGAGGATGTGAACTGGCTACCACACGTCCTTATGTCACAGTCTAGAATAATACAAGCTGAAACTTCATACTGTAGAGGTGGTATATGCTAGAATGTTACTGTGATGCTATGGCTGTAATGTTACAAATGGGAGACACAAGTCTCAGCGATAAGTGCTGGATATATGGGAATATGTTGTCAGTTGCAACGTGAGCAACTGTGTAATTTCTTGACTGGTGTTTATTTCATCTCTCTCTCTCTCTCTCTCTCTCTCTCTCTCTCTCTCTCTCTCTCTCACACTTTCTCTCTCTCTCTCTCTCACACACACACACACGCACACACACACGCACGCGCACACACACACACACACACAATAAAGACTGATAGAACCGATGTCACGACACTCCACACACAACCGTACCCAGGTTAGATTATATTTAGAAGTCGCAGTAGTGTAGTTGTTAGCCTCCCAAATGCCGGTCTGGTGATCATGGGTTCGAATACGTCTAGAATCGAACTTTTAAAATTGACTTTGGGTCCAGGTCGACCCAGTCTAAAATGTGTAGTAAGAAATGTTTGTAGAAGTAAAAGTTACCTTGAGAACTGTCTGCATCACCCACTGATTGCCAATTGATCAGTAAATATATGTTAATATCACCATATGCTAAATGCACTTGAAAGTGTGTAAAAGTGTCCTTGACTTTAATCACGTATGATGATTTTCTTTCGTAATTATGTCCGGCCGCAAGTGATTACTGCCTGAACCTGTTTTACTGGACACAGTTATGTCTGGGGATTGGCAGAACCTGTTTTACTGGACACAGTTATGTCTGGCGACTGGTAGAACCTGTTTTACTGGACACAGTTATATCTGGCGACTGGTAGAACCTGTTTTACTGGACACAGTTATGTCTGGCGACTGGTAGAACCTGTTTTATCGGACACAGTTATGTCTGGCGACTGGTAGAACCTGTTTTACTGGACACAGTTATGTCTGGCGACTGGTAGAACCTGTTTTATCGGACATAGTTATGTCTGGCGACTGGTAGAACCTGTTTTACTGGACACAGTTATGTCTGGCGACTGGTAGAACCTGTTTTACTGGACACAGTTATGTCTGGCGACTAGTAGAACCTGTTTTGCGGGGCACACTTATGTCTGGGAATGGTTGAACCTGTGTTACTGGACCAGTAATGTCTAGGACAGTTTACGGGACACAGACATGCCTGGAACTGATAAAACCTGTATTACAGGACTCCACATGCAATTACATCAAGCCAACTGCCATGGACCGATATGAGGTAGACAGCGGGAAACGGACAGAGTAAGAACATGGTTACAAGAGAAGTCGGTGGAGCAACAGATGATGATGAAGAAAGGGAAGTGACTCCAAGGAGTTGCGTATCACGTGACATTAGTTGTGTAGCACACGGGACAGACGGCGAGACCGAGTCAGGCTTGCCAGGGTCTTTGTACAAGACGGTTGTGAACAGCGAGTGCAGAAGTCAAGCGACATCAATTCAGCATTACTCAAGGGTTGTAAAGATACTTCAACCTGCGGCCAGAGTGCGTCACCCAAGTTGAGCGGCTGATTATATAAGTCTGTCACGCTCGACAATTTGTACGCCGAGCAAACGGCAGTCGAGCTCCGCACACGCCGATGTCAAGTCAAGGTCGAGCCAAGCCGTAAGTTGATGGTAACTATTGTGTAGGAGATTTTGCAGTGTTGAACTTTAGATAGAGTGTTTTAGAATCATCGCATGTCAGCCCACACCTGGTGGTAATCGAGTGTATAACGACGGCGATGACTTTCGAGAATAAACACTGACTACAATGGCGAGGACATTGGTTTGTTTGATATTCTCCGTTGTTACATGTTCCTGCTTACAACTGTCCTTGTGGCTGAATAGACGAGCCGGTAATCAGCTACTTGGCACCAACACTAGATTATCTTTCACTGTAATGTCTGACCGCCAAGATAGTATGACGGGATCAGAACTGGTCGAACCTGTCTTAGGGGACACGGTTGTATTCTGTTCGTGCATAACCTGTTGTAGCCTTTGCATTTGTGTCCAGGGTGGTATATCCTGTACTAGTCAATGTAGATGTGGCCATTGCGGGTATAATCCGTCTTACGGGACTCAACTTTTTTGGTCTGCAAAGTGTGGAATGCGTCTGGCCCTGCAGCCAGCAGGGTTAGGATCGGCTAGCCTCTACCAGGAGGGGTGAAGAGCGAAAATTAGTAGCATGCCGATGACCCGCAGACTACACAAGTCAACCCCCACTACCACGTGGTGCAGACCGGGCAACCATGACCGAAGGTCTTACTCTCGCCATAGGGGATGGACTCCCTGTGGTCAGATTAGTGTCCTAAACCTGCGACTGGCTTAGCAAGCCAGCAGGGGATCTTCATACTGCTCGTAAAAAAACTAAGAAGTATAAACGGACTGACACAAACGGATATCGACCCGGCAAAATGGCACCAATACTAAAGAACAAACATGTATCAATAATTACTAAGAAAGCACTGTACAGCACAATCTTCCTACCAACTCTATGCTACCAATGCCAAACATAGACAATGACAGAAAAAGAGAAAAGAAAGATCACAACAACAGAAATTAGATTCCTGAGAAGAATACTCAACGTATCAAGAAGAGATAAGATCAGAAATGAAGAAATCAGGACTAAAGTGGTGGTTAAAGCAGCACTAGATATTATTACAAAGCAGCAAGTCAAATGGTTTGGCCATGCAAGTAGGTTACCATTCAACAGCATACCACAACAAGCAATGATGTACTGACCAGACGGAAACAGAGGAAGAGGCCGACCACGTAAACGTTGGACGGAAGGAATAGCAAAGTCCATGGGAATAGCGATACATGAAGCCCATAATCGGGCACTCTCACTATGTTTATACTTCACCTCGACACCGCAAGGTACAAGAGGAACATGATGAGATAAGACGGGACTCACACAACTGTATTCAATCAGGAATATATATTTTTGAATTATATTATCGCTGAGATCATAATAACTGGATAAGGACCGATCACAGGACACAGTTGTGTTCAGAGCTGTATCGAGCTAACACTATACTGTCTTTCCTTGCTATATATTGACAATGAGATCCCAAGGTTGTGATCAAAACAGGCAGAATTTACTTTACGGTACATAGTTATGCGCAGGGTCTGTAGGACACCTTTTTATGGGATTCCGCTCACAACTGTATTCAGCCAAGACTATATTTTCTTTCATTATTATGATGGGCGAGGCAAAGGGACCTGAAAGACTAAATGTCGTGGTAGGGCAGACCAAGCCCTAAGCCTTGGTTAGCAGCTGGTCTAGGATGGAAGGTCCAACAGGCGGACAGTTAGAGTATTTCTTTGCTTCTACAACTTGACTTGTTCCAGATGTAGAAGTGCTACCTATCGTCTGGAGTAAACTAGAGAGGCCGACAGATTGATCATGCTGTATGGGCAATACATGGTCTCTGCAATTCAGCCCAGGCTTTGTGTTATGGAGAGGTTATTGTTCTTTGTTTTTAAAGCACGATGTAACAATCTATCATCTGCCAAGATGTCAAGGTAACGGTACAGTGTTATGTTGGGCCGCTGAGATATGTAGACCGACCGGAATCAGCACTGTTCGTAAATAAATACACACTTATTATTTGGAGCTCTTAGAAGTAGGGGCAAGAATTCGAAACTAGAGGACACACTAGACAAAATAAAAATGGAAAGCTCTAGTTACCGACCGGGATTCGAACCTTTCACCTCTAAATTACGCCAGAGCCTCGCTGAAGGAACAAGTATACTTCGACGCATGACTAACTACATACCCCCTAAAAGGGTGTCTTTGTTAAACAGACCTATCCTTGGGTAGCGGGGTAGGGGTATCCCCTACCAAAGGAGAAGTCAAGCGTCTCCTTCCCTCCTCTAGCCTACGGGGCATCCTTTGGCAAGTTGGAGTACCTGTTTAGCCCCCCCCCCCCCACAAAAAAAAGGATAACGTAAAGCTATGGGAGCAGGTGGAGGATCGGACTTAGGAGGAGCCGACAGGTAGTGGTTATTGTTTTAAGTCAGCTACGTGAGCTTATAATCTCTCAATAGAGACAATGGCTACGGTCATCTTATTATTGGTTCTTGGACAGAGGAGACTCGTCAGCATTGGTTGGTATCTCCTCTAAGAGAGGAAACTCTAAATCTAAAAACTCCGCTGCCTTGCGGGCATACCCAGATGGGAAATGCTTCGGGAATAAACCACGATTACACATCCGGAGGAGTCCCTAAGGCAGTTCCATTTTGTATACAACATAGTTCTGGAAACTCCCACGACGGCACCGATGCCAAGTTGCATTGCCTACTGCCTTTCCTTTGGTCAACATTGGTGACGTGGAGAGGGGGAACTTGCTACTGGGCAACAGCTGGTTATCCGCATGTCATTGCCCAGGCTTGTGCCCTGGGCCCGGAGAGACCACTTCAGTACCGTGTAACAGCGGCGACACAACACGGGAAGTAGCAGTTAAGGCTTAATAGTCTTAATGCTCCATCGGCGCCAGTTACAAGTTCCGCTGAAGCCATAGTGGGTTCGCCTGATGACGAGGGACACTGGCAACAAAGAAAGCTAATCCATACGCAAATATCAGTCCTTTTTCCTAGACATAGTAGCACGTGTATGGACTACGATTGATTGAGTCTTTGTTTGATGTCACACATACATTCGTGCGCACGCACGCCGGCGCATAAACATACACATGCACACACACACACACACACATACATGAACACACACACACACACACACACACACACACACACACACACACACACACACACACACACACACACACACACAACCAGGACTGGTTTCACGGGACTCCACACACTATTTGTATCCTGGTAAACGTTTATTTGGGAGTCGCAGTAGGACTGGTTGCCCGTCTCCGTAACTTGACTTACGAACCAGATACGTAATCCCGTAAACCCGCGTTCGAATCACAGCTGCGCGCGATTTAGCAGCATTTCTCGTTGTATTGGTTTCGCGTTGGTATCGGTGCTGATCGTTCAGAAAGCAATGGCAAACTACTGAACGTAATCTTGCTAAGAAATAACATCGGCAAAAATCCTGGTGTTGACTGCGATGTTCTGTAAAAACAAAGGATATAAAAAAAGTAGGACTGGTAGAACTTGTTTTACAGGATAAAGTTTACTCTGGGATTGGTAGAACCTATTTTACGGGATACAGATATGTCTAGAACCGGTAGAACCTGTTGTACCGGACTCCACAAACAATTGTATTGAGCCAACACTATATTCTGTCGGTGTAATGTCTGACCGTCGAGATATCCAGACTGGGACAGAACTGGTAGAACCTGTCTTACGGGACACAATTGTAGCCAGGACGTGTAGAACCTGTATTAGTCGACGCAGTTGTCCCCAGGGCGGCTATAAGCCGTTTTACGGGACTCCACACACACACACACACATACACACACACACACACACACACTCAACCACACACCTATATGCAGGTACCCCGCTAGGTATGCTACCCCGCTAGGGATGGTACCACTAAGCATTTGTGGTTACTCGCTGCTCCACCATTTTATGTCACCTGTCGTCCCTGGAGGAAAGTGGACTCGACAAGCACACCTTTAATATCCTTCTACTATTGGAACTATTGAATGACTTTTGTCTACACTCCTCCCTTCTGTCTTCCATACACTATCTCTCTCTCTCTCTCTCTCTCTCTCTCTCTCTCTCTCTCTCTCTCTCTCTCTCTCTCTCTCTCTCGCAATCCTTCATAACATACCCTGACAAGAGTTTCCTCCAACAATTAATAACATGTTTATTGTTGAAAATTATGTCAGTTGTATGTATTGAATGTGTATATGTAGTTGGTAGTGTCTGCTATTGTGAATGCAAGATATGACTCAGGAATTCGTATGTGCCGTATACTTTCTGTCCTCATCAATACGGCCAAACCACAGGACAGCAAACATAGAAATGGACAGATCTCACCCTGGATGCTCCGTTTCTGCTTGAGTCTAGAGGTAAATCCGTTATTTGAAAAAAACTGTTCACCACTGGATCACCGTAAATTAATGTGATCACGGTAAGTCTTATGCCTAGACCGAGTGTTCTTAGGTTTCTTATTTAGTTAATAAATCCATCGTGAACAACACATCACCACTGTCTGGCACTGTCTATCCGTTTTTTGAATACATTTACAAACGTTCTGGAGTTCTTCAATGTTTCTTTTAGGTGAGTATCCAATTAGAATATTTTAGCCTATTTTTCTCTGCTTGTATAACTTAAAGTTCTTTCACTGGAGTTCACAAAAACCTGTTACTTGCCATTCGTTATCTCAGCCCACGATTAGTGAATGGCTCGGTTGAAGTTTCTCTAGTGACATAATTTCACTGCACCTGTGACATTATGGTCTTTACTCTTTTCTGAACAGGTCATGAATATATATGAAACCTGGGGACATATATACAAAAAGGTGAGATGAATCTGCTTCCAACTACGTCTCATGTGAGTGTCCTTCTCTAGCCATATTGAGAAGCCTCCGAAAGACATTCTGACATAAGATTGATGAGTGCACTAAAGTTTAACCGATTAGATAAACGAAGGACATGCCACAAGTCAAGAACAAACACCTATTTCCCTATGCTATTACTATTACGCTAAGGTTAGATTACCTTATCACTTCTATGATCATCCCTGAATTGAAATTAATTTATAAGCACATATGCACTAATATCCCATTGCCTTAAACAATACGGGACTATAATTTCTTTCCACACTCAGGATGTATAGATCTCTGTCCAGTTTTGGAACACACGCTGCTTCAAAACAAGTTTTCCACTCATTTATACTCAGTGTCAAATCCTCCGCTGTTTTTGATCCACAATCAATTTTTGCCGTAATTTCCCACATCAAGCGTCTGTGAAGTACGTATTCGTCAATTGCCCGCCCCGGTCCGCTCCGCCGTTAGTTCCCTTACGCTCGTATCTCAAAGAGCCCTAAACCTTTGATCTTCGTCTGCCGGTGTGTTCCCGTCCTGATGCCTCCCCACCTCCGTTGCTTCATCTGTTAACCTCGGCAGTCAATGACCTCTGCGAACACCTGTCCCTGTATTCTCTACCTTTCGGTCAATGACCAGCACTTTGTCTTCGTTCAAGACTGAAAACTCGATTGTTAACCCTCCTCATACCTTGTAATTAATCTTACTCGTTTATCAGGGAATCATTAACTCACAGTATCCCGTGACAATCATCATCATCATCATCATCATCATCATCATCATCATCATCATCATCATCATCATCATCATCATCATCATCATCATCATCATCATCATCATCATAAGCCAGACATGGGACAACGGATACTCACGCAAACCTCAGTCCGGTATGACATCACACTGATGTTGGACAACAGGATGTCTTCATCCGACATACAGGACTTTACGCTGGAGATCACAACCAGCGAACGCAAGCAAGCAAGCAAGCATAAGTATTATTATAGGGTGTATTTTTAATGACTGTGCATTGTTTGAGAATATTGCCGGTCCAAACTTTGTTCAGGTGCATATTACAGAGTTATATATTAAATGAAATGGACAAACCAATAATACTTTGACTGAAATACTAAGTACATCGTCATTGATATTGTTCGATGGTCGAGAACGTTAGCGCCACGGAAGTTAGTTAGTCTTTCCTCTTGAGCCTAAGGCGGCGCATAGGGCAGAAGTCCTGTCTCTCCATGCTTGGCGGTTCGCTGCTACCTGTTGTAGATCTTGGATATTCACTTGGCCATTGAATGAGCCTTCTCTAATGATGGTTCTACGCAGGGTCTCTCTTGGTCTTCCCCGTTTTCTTTTCCCTACTGGTGACCATATGAGGGCTTGGTAGGGGAGTCTTGACTTGTCCATTCTGAGTACATGGCCGATGTAGTTCCAACGGCGTCTTCTTATGAAATTGAATACTGTATCTTGCTTAGTCTCTTGTCTTATTTGCGAATTGGTTCTGAAGTCTGTCCAGTGGATGTTTAGAAGTCTTCTAAGACATTTGTTCTCAAAATTGTCTATTTTTTTTATCTAAAGCTACCGTTGATTTCCAACTTTCACATCCATACGTTAACACTGGAATCACACAAGAGTTGAAGATTTTAAGTTTTGTGTGTTTGCTGAGTGTCTTTGACTTCCAGATGTTTGACAGTTTATTGAAGGCACTAGATGCCAGTGCGATTCTAGATGATATTTCTGGTGTTGAGTCCCCTGTAGATGTCATTTTGCTTCCTAGGTATGTAAAGCTGTTGACTTTTTCAAGAACGTAGCTGTTCAATTTGGTGTCATCTGAACTGTTGGTAAGATCAATAGTCTTTGTTTTTGTGGTGTTAATTTGGAGACCAATTTGCCCTGAAACATTTTGGAGGTGGTTTATTTTCTCTTGGGCATCCGGGTGTGTTGAACTCAAAAGCACTATCACGGAAGTCCTACTCTTTATATAGCAACGGTTGGAATCACCTAAGAGATTAATGCTTCAGGAAGTATGTTTGCTACTGCATTGCCGCGAATCCTTCAGTTATAGATATAAGTACAGAACTCTTTACAACCCTTAATGAGCACTGGGCATATAGTACCAAACCCCTAGGAATATGGAGGAAGTTCTTGCATTATTAAGTAGGGCTGCTAAGATCGCACGGGTTGAACAAGGTTTCACTTATATTATGTGGCTGTGTATCTACCATCGAGTGATGGAGGGGTTTGCTTGTTCCAGTTACCACAAGAGCTATGTCGACGGTAGCGCAGCTACTGGTATGGTCTCCCATGGTCAAGGGACAGAAACCAGACGAAGTGATACACAAACCTGCTGTCCTATAGCTAGAATGGGGACTGTCAAAGGCTAAGGAAAAGCGAATTCATAAACAGGCTGGTTGAAGTCCTGATAGGCTGGGCCACAGGCTGGTTGAAGTCCTGATAGGCTGGGCCACAGGCTGGTCCAAGTCCTGATAGGCTGGGCCACAGGCTGGTCCAAGTCCTGATAGGCTGGGCCACAGGCTGGTCCAAGTCCTGATAGGCTGGGCCACAGGCTGGTCCAAGTCCTGATAGGCTGGGCCACAGGCTGGTCCAAGTCCTGATAGGCTGGGCCACAGGCTGGTCGAAGTCCTGATAGGCTGGGCCACAGGCTGGTCGAAGTCCTGATAGGCTGGGCCACAGGCTGGTCCAAGTCCTGATAGGCTGGGCCACAGGCTGGTCCAAGTCCTGATAGGCTGGGCCACAGGCTGGTCCAAGTCCTGATAGGCTGGGCCACAGGCTGGTCCAAGTCCTGATAGGCTGGGCCACAGGCTGGTCCAAGTCCTGATAGGCTGGGCCACAGGCTGGTCCAAGTCCTGATAGGCTGGGCCACAGGCTGGTCCAAGTCCTGATAGGCTGGGCCACAGGCTGGTCCAAGTCCTGATAGGCTGGGCCACAGGCTGGTCCAAGTCCTGATAGGCTGGGCCACAGGCTGGTCCAAGTCCTGATAGGCTGGGCCACAGGCTGGTCCAAGTCCTGATAGGCTGGGCCACAGGCTGGTCCAAGTCCTGATAGGCTGGGCCACAGGCTGGTCCAAGTCCTGATAGGCTGGGCCACATGCTGGTTGAAGTCCTGATAGGCTGGGCCACAGGCTGGTTGAAGTCCTGATAGGCTGGGCCACAGGCTGGTTGAAGTCCTGATAGGCTGGGCCACAGGCTGGTTGAAGTCCTGATAGGCTGGGCCACAGGCTGGTCCAAGTCCTGATAGGCTGGGCCACAGGCTGGTCCAAGTCCTGATAGGCTGGGCCACAGGCTGGTCCAAGTCCTGATAGGCTGGGCCACAGGCTGGTCGAAGTCCTGATAGGCTGGGCCACAGGCTGGTCGAAGTCCTGATAGGCTGGGCCACAGGCTGGTCCAAGTTCTGATAGGCTGGGCCACATGCTGGTTGAAGTCCTGATAGGCTGGGCCACAGGCTGGTCGAAGTCCTGATAGACTGGGCCACAGGCTGGTTGAAGTCCTGATAGGCTGGGCCACAGGCTGGTCCAAGTCCTGATAGGCTGGGCCACAGGCTGGTTGAAGTCCTGATAGGCTGGGCCACAGGCTGGTTGAAGTCCTGATAGGCTGGGCCACAGGCTGGTTGAAGTCCTGATAGACTGGGCCACAGGCTGGTTGAAGTCCTGATAGGCTGGGCCACAGGCTGGTTGAAGTCCTGATAGGCTGGGCCACAGGCTGGTTGAAGTCCTGATAGGCTGGGCCACAGGCTTGACGTAACAGTGCAACGCAATTCATTCTATGATGATGAAGATGATGATGAAGATGATGATGGTGATGATGATGATGATTATGATGATGATGATCATAATGATGATGATGGCGATGATGATGATGATGATGGCGATGATGATGATGATATGATACAAAGTCTGAGGGTCAAGTATTTTGGTTTTCCGTATTTTGACAAATATTCGATTATGCACTTGACATTTGGAAAGAACCCTATTCTCATTTCACAATAAGTTCTTCACAGTCTTATCTCGATAACGTCCATACTCATCTGTAGGTTACATTCTGTAGTGAATATCAATCACTTGACTTGGACATTAACAAACATCGACCTAAACACATCCCACAGATCTCGTCTTCTGAATACACAGATAACGGACACTTTATACATGCCAAGAGGTGTTGTGGATATGTGGGGCTAACCCGATAATTGAATGAAGTGGATAAACAAATCATACTTTGACTGAAATGCTATGTACACAATCGTTCATATTGCTCGAAGGTCGAGATACCTATAGACATCTACCTGAGATATGGCGAATATATATGCGTTAACGCAGCACAGCAACACAGGTGACGAGGTTATAGCGCAACGTAGCGACGTAAAGTGAAGTTATGTCCCATTGTGACAACGACGATATAGCGAAACGACGTAAACCGAAGCGACGTATAGCGGGGCCTTCCTGTCGTTTAGTACATTGTGCTTCAAAAAGGCATAATAACTACAACCCATGGCGGTAGCAATTTCGCGCTGTAAATGTTCGTCCACAATGGGTGCATGTGAAAACATGGTCATTTACATCATCACGCACCATCTTACGTTTCACACGCTCAGTGTGTGACTTATCTGCAATTATTGTCTCCTTTGTCTTTATTTCATTTCTTATCTTTGTCTTCGATGCAACACGATCAGTGGCGACTTGCTCCCAAGGTGCAATATCAATGCCCGTATCAGTCACATCTCACTACGCACATTTTTGTATCGTAGTAGAGGCCGACCCCGAGATCTTTTACCCATCTGTAATTCACAAAATACGGTGTCCTTTGGTTTCATCCATCCTCTTAATGTGTTCTATCCATCTAAGTCTTCTAAGACTGAGCATGGAACAAACCGTTACACAACGGGGTCTTTCCAAAACTTCAGTATTTGTGATTCTTGTCTTGCCACTTAATACCAAGTTTTCTTCGCAGACGCCGCATATGCAAGCTATTTAAACGATTCTCTTGGTGTAAGTTCACAAAGTTTCAATCCATAAAGCAGCGTACTAAGGACGGTCAACAACAAAAACAACAACAACAAAAACAAAAACAACAATAACAACAACAACAATCAGTCGATAAGGATGAACGGAGAGCTTTCATATAGACATGTAGAATACGTGGAAAGTACAAGAAAAGACAACAAAGGATATAGTTGATTGATATGTACTGGCTGAGGACATTTGCTTCGTTGGGAAATAACAAAAAAAAAAGAAGAAGAAGAAGAAGAAGAAGAAGAAGAAGAAGAAGAAGAAGAAGAAGAAGGAGAAGAAGAAGAAGAAGAAGAAGAAGAAGAAGAAGAAGAAGAAGAAGAAGAAGAAGAAGAAGAAGAAGAAGAAGAAGAAGAAAGACCACTTAGTTTAGGGACGTTTTGATATGTTAGTTGGTTGTGAATCCTCTGAAAGACTGAGCTTTAACTCTGAAGATCCATGCTCAGGCTGAGCTTTAACTCTGAAGTCATTTGCCCTGGCTGAGCTTTAACTCTGAAGACCGATGCAAAGACTGAGCTTTAACTACGAAGTCCGATGCAGTGACTAAGATTTACCTCTGAAGTCCAATGAAGAGGCTGATTAACTCTGAAGTCCGATGGAGGGGTTGAGCTTTAACTCTGAAGTCCGATGGAGGGGATGAGCTTTAACTCTGAAGTCCGATGGAGGGGTTGAGCTTTAACTCTGAAGTCCGATGGAGGGGCTGATCTTTAATTCTGAACTCCGATGCACAGGCTGAGCTTTAACTCTGAATTCCGATGCACAGTTTTTAAGTCTTAAAGTCGAGAGGATCTACTTCATTGCCCCCGGTATTATCCTACATGCTCGGTATCTTTTGGTAGGACAGCCTGCAGCCTGCAGCACGAACTCCGTAGCTCCGGGGAAGACCCCAGGAGTTTCCAAGTAAAATTCACTCGTGAACCGAAAGACGTAGCCCGGAATCGAACCCACAACCTTTGGAGCGCATTGCTGACTGCTTGACCACTTCGCCACGGAGACTCAGATGCACAAGCTGAGCTTTAACTCTGGCGTCTGATGCACTGGATGGGCTTTAACTATGAAGTCAGGTGGAGAGACTGAGCTTTAACTCTGAACTCCGATGCTCAGGCTGAACTTTAACTCTGAAGTCCGATGCATTGACGTCCAGGTCGTCTGAGCCCTGAAATGGGGCTTGCATGTATCGTAGTGAGTTTGATGTGGAGCCTTATCTCCCGTCACGGTGCAGAAATATCGCCATAGGCGCTTGTTGCAGACTCCCCTTCACCCTTCCAAGCTCAGGAATCTCCCGGGGTGTGTGAGACTGGTACTGATATTTCACATCCACAGAGAGGCACATTATGATGTAAATAGGTCATGTTTCAGAAAGTTACAAGACTCATTTTCTACTGCTAATAAAGGCAGTGTTGCTAAGAATGCCGGGTTCTAATCAGGGAGCAATGGGTTCGAATCCTCGGTAAAGTGTGGATTTTTTTTTCTGCCCGGGGGGAAAAAAAAGAAGAAAACCTTAACCGGCACTGTTCGTGGCGACTGCACTAGCCAGACAGCCTTAATTCCGCAGGCTCAAGAGACCCCCCCCCCCCTTCCCCCATTTTTCCGCCCGCCTTTCCTACACTGCAAGGTACTACTGGCAGTAGATGGCAGTTTTTTTCCCCCTTCAGAATTACAGTAAAGGACTCATCTTCTACTCACTATTACGTGAAACAGAAACTGGTATTTTCCACGTGGAGACAAAAATTAGGAGAAAAGGTAACGAGCCCATTCACACGCTTGAGTATGGTGGTGGACCCATATTTTAATCGACCTATCGGTACTCTGTTGATGATGCGGTCAGTATCACACCGGCCGTTGTTTATTTTCCTAAACATTTCTGGTACCCATTTTAGTTTGCCTGACCCAGGAAGCCCAGGCTAATGTTTAAAATTTAAAATTCGCCTCAATACTGATTGAATCTCAATACGCCCGCACGGGATTGTGACTACTGCTCAAGGAAAAAGAAAGAAGCATAATTTAACATAACATGACAATTAGCATCAGTAAATGTTTCTAATAATAATCATGCAAAGAGTTAGGAAGAAAATACAACCCGTAGGAGGAGAAGAACAATGTGGGTTTGTAGAAGACACAGGTACAAGTAATGCTGCATATATGCTGAGAACATTAATTTAACGTTCTATAGAAGTAAACACAGATCTACATCTTTGCTTTATTGACTACATAAAGGCTTTTGATAAAGTAAGACATTTCAACATGATAAAGATGCTTGTAAATCTACAAAATGATGGGAAAAACATTAGACTTGTAAGAGGTGTGAGACAGGGATGTGTAATGTCTCCAGATCTTTTGTTCCCTGTAAAGTGAAAATATCTTCAGAAGTGTGGAAGATATGAAAGGAATCATCATTGGGGGAAGAAAATGAATAACATTAGACATGCAGACGATACAGTATTGATTGCAGACAATGAGCAGGATCTGCAACATTTAGTAGATGCGGTTGTTGCACACAGTGAACAACTAGGGTTAGAATTAAATTGTAAGAAGATGCAGATTAAATCGTCACTAGGAAGAACGAAATACCACAATGTAATATACAAGTAAATGGGGATATTCTAAAACAAGTGAATCGGTACAATTATCTCGGAACAGTCATACCATCTGGTGGGAGATACCTTGAAGCGATAAGAAAAAGAAATGCCATTGCGAAGGTTGCCTTTTGCAAGATGTACAACATACTGACCAATAAAATGATGTCAATTGCAACGAAAAAAAAGAGTATTGAGGCACTACATAGGGCCCGTACTTTTGTATGGATGTGAAGCGTGGACAATGAGCAGTCACGATAAAAAACATCTGATGTGGTTTCTGAGAAGGATGCAAAGAATACAATGGGCAGACAGAAAAACCAATGACCAAGTCCTACAAGAAACAAGTGGAAATCGTAAACTCATTAGAGAAATTAGACATAGACAGTGAAAATTGTTTGGGCATATGAGCAGAAATAAATTGGAGAACTTGGTGACAACTGGCAAGATCGAGTGGAAGAGAACAATGGAAAGACAGAGAAGTAAATACCTGGATGGTTTGGCCACGTGGCATGGTCGAGACAAGAACACTGATCTGATCCACGACTCTGGTGATCGAATGAAATTGCGAATCATGACCGCCCACTCTTATTGGCATGGCACATGATGGATAGATTCTGTCCACCTAATAGTTGCATTATTTTGTCCCATTAATATTGCCCCATTCTTCAATTTTAAATATCCATGGGTATTTCGTTGTTGTCTACCTGTTAAAATAGTGTGGTATTAGAAATGTGGTTCCGCTGTAAGGCAGTGGCTAGCACGTTTGCTTTTTGGTCCAGTGGTCCTTTTTGCGAAAAATCCCCATTCAGGAGGTTTTAAAACTGATCTTGGTTGACAGGTCAAACCATCGTAAAATGGTCACCACGAAATGTCCTGGCCACTAAAGGGGACCGGGGTGATATTATCCACATCACCATTTAAGTGAGTGCCGAATTGCTGATAAAACTATGGTGTTGGCGCTGTATATTCATTACATAAAGTGTTTAAAGTCGTCATTTACCACAACATTTCTAGCCTGAGAATAAAGGCGGAGGAAGTCAGAGCGGCGTTCCGATCACTGGAGGACAAACAGCACACGCATGTCGTGACTGTAAAGGGCTCACAAAGAATGAGAAAGGTGAAGACTGGCTTGCTTCAGGCAGATTGGCAGGCTTCCATTCAATAATAAAATATAAAGAGCATCTGTTGGATCTTTTCCCCAGGACACGCTGGTGTTGTAGGAAACGAGCAGCGGACTGATTGGCTGGGTCTGCACAGCTCGGTTGGGTATTGATTCATAGCAAAGCAGACGTTTGGGGGTCGTCGCTGGAGCTACGGAGTTCGTACTTTGCAGCGACGCTTTCGGCAGTTCGCTGCGGAAAGAGACTGAGCCATGTGGGGTAAAAGGGTAAAAACTTGGTGCAATGAAATTGACCCTATCGACTTTTAAGCGATGTGGTCGGGGTCCTATGGGATAGTGTTGAAGTACAGATAGATAATCACGGCCTCTATAGAATCGTGCTGCAGTTGGTGTGCAGAGAATCTTTACCCTCACACTCAGGATTTCGGGGAAGGGCTGGACTGACACATTTGTTTGTTTGTCTTTCCTCTCGTGCCTAAGATGGCGCATAGGGCAGAAATCGTGGTTTTCTTGTGTTTGCTTGAAGCGTCAAACATTTGGAGCCAGAAATCTGTTTCTGTAACAGTTGGGAGTTTTATGGTGACGGATTGTTAGTCCGCCGATCAACCGTCTTTAGTCGAATTTGGGGAAGACATATCCCGCCAACTCGACCCAAGTCGGATACTCTGAAATATCATGACTCTTTATAAAACAGATGGTAGCCTGAGTCTTGTGTATTGACTCTTTACAAACAGATGGTAGCCTGAGTCTCGTGTATTGACTCTTTACAAACAGATGGTAGCCTGAGTCTCGTGTATTGACTCTTTACAAACAGATGGTAGCCTGAGTCTCGCCCGGGACTCAAATACTGAGATCCAACTACGAGCTTTTTAACTGCAACAACTTTAATATACGCTATTGGAGCTGGAATTACCGCGGCTGCTGGCACCAGACTTGCCCTCCAATAGATCCTCGTTAAAGGGTTTAAAGTGTACTCATTCCAATTTCGGGGCCTCGATAGAGTCCCGTATTGTTATTTTTCGTCACTACCTCCCCGTGCCGGGAGTGGGTAAGTTGCGCGCCTGCTGCCTTCCTTGGATGTGGTAGCCGTTTCTCATGCTCCCTCTCCGGAATCGAACCCTGATTCCCCGTTACCCGTTACAAACATGGTAGGCATGTCACGTACCATCGACATTTGATAGGGCAGACATTTGAAAGATGCGTCGCCGGCACGTAAGGCCATGCGATCAGCACAAAGTTATCCAGAGTCACCAGTGGGATAACTGACACATTACCAGAGTGATAATAGTACCATTGCTGGTCTTCCTGGTCAAGGCGGTTAAACGACTTTCTCCGTAATCCCGTTTATCCACGTAGGGTAACGCAGTGCGCGAGAATTGGAAGCGGTTCTCGCCGCGTTGGTAACTTACGGGATAAGTGAGCCGGCCGCCCAGAAAGCAATAGCAAACTACTGAGCATAATCTTGCCAAGAAATCAACAATCAGCTGAAAGATGCTGATGTTGACAGCGATGTCTTGTTAAGGATATGCGAAAAAAAAAAAAAAGAAAAAAAAAAGGTACCATTAGTATTAGGGCGCTTCGCTGGCTGTTACAGATGAGGACAGATCACGTATGGGAACGCTATGATGTGGTTCCTGACTCAACTCAAGTTTTTGGTTTACATGGATTATACGCAGTTCTCGTGATTTTTCCGTCTCCATTCTTTTCAAACCTAGCCACATTTCTTAAGCCTCTTTTTGCCTTTGTTTACAAATTCTTTATGTAGTCTATTACATGCTTCCTCATCCTGCTGATTATTTATTTCACCTCACCCAGACAACAATGCTCCAATCACGTTTGTCTTTGTGCATTAAAATGCTGCAATAATTTAAAAGCGAAACAAAAATATTCCGGAGACATATCACTCTAATGGCTCCTTAGATCAACGTGCCCGGAAACCACCCTGCACGATGACCCATTTTCAAAAACGAACCTGGGTGGCACAATTTATGGACCCAGGAAGGGGTTGCTTCTCGTATTACGAAGATACGAAATTAGTTGCTGAGTTTCATTTAAGAAGACAAATAAAAAATACCAGATTTTGTTGTTTATTTCATCATTAAATTGTGCTTTTTTGCCACCTCCCAGCTGGTAGCAAATAAGGTTTTGGAATCTAATTTGTTGAAATTCAGTGCAATGACACGCAACTCCTGCAGAATTCCAAGATGGGAGTTATCTAAACACAACATTACATTAATTAACAATGACATTAGCCCCGGAAGCATCCGCCCTGTTGTTTTGTAGGCGCTAAATATACAACAACATGGTATCTTAAGAGAAACAGCAAATTGTTGCAAGAATGCCATGTCACCTCGTAGAGGTGCTCGATGCTGTGTCATCGTATAGCGTGATTGCTAAGTGCTCTGTGCTGTATTCTTCGTTTCAGCCGTTGATTGATGCCATATTCATCGTGCTCTTTCTTGCAGTTACTCTGTGTTTGCTCGTTGCTATGTTGTTTAAAACCTTCTAGCAGGTTATGTTTCTGTAACTGTTGAGGGGGCCGGCATTCTAACCGCAATTACTTCCTGTTATTCGATGGTGTTCTGATTATTATGCAACTATGAATATAACAGTTGGTGCTGGAGAACTGCACTGGTAATGTTATAAGCGCGGTCGGACGATGTTCGACGCCTGAGCTCGCTGCTTGCCAAATAATGAAAAAGATGTGGCACTTGTTCCTCCTTGCTCTCGGCCTTCAAAATGAGCTAACCCTATTACATCACAAACCCATCGCAGGAAGATGCTTTTAAAAGGGCTGCGAGATAGCAGTGTCTTTACACTGAGAGATAGAATAAGAAATGAGGAAATCATAGGATGACTAGGTCTGAAGCCAATCATGTACTTCATTTAAGAACACCCGATTAAATGGTTTGGTCACCTCACAAAAATGCCCAAGTACCACTTGCCACTATGAATTATATTGAAGGAATGTAATGGGTACAGTGCAAGTGGAAGACCACCTAAACGATGAAGTGGTGGTAAAAATAAGAACTTTAGAGAACTGAACACCAACTTATAAAGAGCATTAGAAAAAAAACAAAAAAACACACACACACACACACACACGCGCGCGCACACACACACACACACACGCACACACACACACACACACATCAAGTGACTTACACTGTCTGTGTTTAGTATCTCACACTCTTTTGCAGGAGTTACGCAAACCTGTTTTTATGTAAAAAAAAATAAATCAAACAGTGATTTTCACGAGCTCTATGGGTCATCTGACAGGAAGTAATAAGTGAAGGGAGGGGGGTGTTGGAGAGGGTGGCAAGAAGGCAAGGACTCGCTTATCGGTAGTGTGATGATGCTGATGAACGACACAAAACATTTGATAAGCGTTACTAGCTATAAAATATGTTCATGAGTCTTTATTAGCACTTACGGAAATAGACGAAAGATGCAGCTGTCAGATGACACATTAGTCAACAGCGAAATCGAAAGCTATAGACACATCATAGGCATATTGGATCCTTCTTCTTCTGCTCTTTTATTTCCCATGGGAGCATAGCCCTCTAGGAACTCATACCAAGCCGTCGAATCTATTGGCATCGAAAACAAGGGGTTGTTGTGGCTGCCGAGCTGGTACTGCAGTCAGAATGTTAGTTAGTTAGTTAGTTAGTTAGTTAGTTAGTTAGTTAGTTAGTTAGTCGCGGTTCCAACTTCACAGCAACGGGTCGTCCCCATTATGCTCCGTTCCTGTGCCAGTGAATAACACACAAAATGCTCCTCACCGCCCTATGTGAAACAGTGGAACAGACAGGAGTCTTGACAAACCAACAGCCCACACAGGTACACTGTGCATAATGCCGCCGTAAGAATTTCAACACAAAAGTGCTCCTCGAAAAATAAAGTTCATCGTCGACGGGTCGATGGAAGCGGCATTCACTAGAAAACCAGCAGCCACACATTACTGCATAAGGCTAACCAAATAGTTCTGCGATAGCCGGCCGCCGTTATTCCGAACATGCAGTTCACGCTAAAAACATCCGCGGACAGATGTAAAAGCATTTCACTGTACTCAATAAACAACACAGTCTGAATAAACAACACAACATATGGCTCGGTAGCTCGACAAAAGGCAAAAGCATACACAGATACGAACGTTTCGATCGAAGTCTTTGTACACGAATAAGAAACATAAAACTACAGGATTTAAGATTGAACACAACCCACTGCTGGCAACGCTGATCATATTCTGGTACGAACCTTGGTGTTTGTCCACGTCAGATTGGAAGCACTAGACTCGAGTTTCGCTGTCGTTTGAGTTCGTCAGTAGTGCATATCCCTGACTGCACCTTACAATAGGTGACCATGTGAAATTCTAGTATGATAATTAGGTCGCGTCCAGCGTGAGCCGCGTGGTCAAATGGTTACACACCCACATCACACGCCAGTGATCCGGAGTTAGATCCCGGGTCCTGTCAGGGATCTGCACTACTGACGAGTTCAAACGAGAGCGAAACTCGGGTCTATTGCTTCCAATCCCACGTGGAAACGGCCCTAGATTCCTACTAGAATACGATCAGCTTTGCCTGTAGTGGGCTGTGCATAATATTGAAGCCTCAATTCCCGAAACAACAAAATAAAACTACAGGAAACAAAAAAAGGGAAGACTACTTAGCTCGAGATCAGAAAATTGGTCCGGTACACACACAGAGACTCTAGAAGAAGCAGTAGGGGCATAAATATGATCATTTGCGCAATGTGCTCACTACAGAAGAAGAAGCAGCTGAGGCTTAAATAAGAGCAGTTGCGCAACGTGCTCACTATAGAAACAGCAGTTGAGGCATAAATAAGAGCTGTTGCGCAACGTGCTCCCTGTAGAAAAAACAGTCGAGGCATAAATAAGAGCAGTTGCGCAACGTGCTCACTCTAGAAGAAACAATTGAGGCATAAATAAGAACAGTTGCGCAAACGTGCTCATTGTAGATGAAGCAGTTGGGGCATAAATATGAGCATTTGCGCAACGTGCTCACTATAGAAGAAGCAGTTGAGGCATTAATAAGATCATTTGCGCAACGAGCTCACTCTAGAAGAAGCAGTTGGGGCATATATGCTCATAAAAAAAAAAGCAAAACAATAAAATCCGTTTTTTATTACAAATGGACTACTTTTCTGAGCTATCTATTCTAGTTTAGTTTTGACCTATTTTTTATGTCTGCCAGTGATCCGGGGTTTGTTTCCGGGTGCGGTCAAGGATATGCTCTACTGACGAGCTCAAACGAGAGCGAAGATGGAGTATAGTGGACAAGGCGTCAGGTTCATACCTGAATACGATCAGCGTTGCCAGTTATGGGTTGTGCTCAATCTTTAAATCTCAAATCCCAAAACAACCAAATAAATCAATGTTTGTAATTTGTTTTGTCGTTGATAAAGACTGCTGTCGAAACGTACGTCTGTTGCTCTGTTGTTTTTTTTTTATTTCGCTTCCACGAGTTTTCCAGTAATACTTTTATTCTTTTTTGAAGATAATTTTTTTGTTGGAAGAGTTTTTATGCCTAAAAGTTGTTATTAAGACGGGGTGAATCCGAAGAGAGTGGTTGCTGTCTCTGGAGCGGTCTCGGCTGGCAAACATTAGTTTCATCTTCGTGCCAGGGCATGCGGGAGTACAAGGAAATGAGCGGGCTGACAAGCTCGCAGGTAAGGCTAATGTGGAGGGCGGACGCTCCATGGACCAGGCTGACATTCTGAATGCTCTACGAGAAGTAAGACTGTTGCGAGAACCAAGTGATGACCGTGAATCTACAACCATGGCCAGACTGCGAGATCTGCAAATTAAAAGAAGTATGGCCAAACAAGAACACTACGTAGGAAGCCAAAGAAGATTGATAAACCAACACAGAACTGGTGTCGTGAGCCGCTACACGCTGCGGGATTTGCTGAGGAGGGGATCTGAGCACTTATGGACTGAATGTTTCGATGTGCAATGAGGATGATCTGTCGACTAACTAACTAATTAACTAACTAACTAGTTAACTAACTAACATATTTTGCTATTTCTTGCACCTTCTACCATGTCCTTCCTATATTTTGCATCTCTGACTATAATACCCTTCTTCGTGTGTTTTTGTGTCTACCTCTAATTCGTTTGTCCTTTGCGTTCTTGGGCCTGCCTTCTCCAAAGCGATGACAGTGTACTTTCACTTTCTGTATTGTCTGCGGTGTCCTCCTGTCTCAACTTGTTCTCTTATAAATAGATTGTAAGAAAATCTCTTCATGGAAAGGTCAGATTTACACATAACCAGGCTGCTACTAGAACCATTAATACTGGGACTCTTCGCTGGCTATTGAAGAAGAGGACGGAACACTAAGGGGACGTCTTAAGTGCTATGGTGTTGTTTTTTTAAGCTTTAAACTCCAGCGTAGTCCATACACTTTCTACTACTCCTACGCCCTGAACTGGTTTTTGCGTGTGGTTTAGTTTTCCCTATTACCAGTGTCCCTCGCCATTAGGCGAAGCCACTAACTAGGTACTTATAATTGACGTCCCCAAGTCAAGGACGAGAAGTTAACATTTTAGTCCAACTGACCGGTGTCGGGGTTGAAACTGCTACCTCGGCATCAGCACATCGGAAGTTTAAGAGAGAACGTTCTTATCCAATTGGCCACGCTGACCTCTATGTCGGTTCCTGACTAAACTCAACTTCTCTTCTATGAGTGCCGAGCAGTGCCCGTCACTTCATGTTATTTAATTAGCACCGAGTGTGTCCCGGCGATAGATAGATATTCTGTGTGTTAACAGCTACTAAGCTGGCTCCGCGGCGGAGGGTTTACGTGCGCAGTTCGTAATCCGCATACTGCGTTCGAAACACAGCTACGGGCGATTTGGCAGCAGACCGCCTTGCGTTGCTTTTTTACGAAATGGTATGGGTGCCGGTTGTTCAGAAAGTATTAGCAGACTAATGAACGCAAACTTGTCAAGAGATCGTAAACAGCAAAAAAAAAAGATGTTAAAAAAATACAGGGATTGACTGCGACGTCCTGTAATGAATATGCAACTAACTTTAACAGCTATGAATGCCAGCGTCTGTGACATAGCATTAGGTAACACAGTTTCACCATTCCAACACGCACGGTTCGTAGTCAGTCGCGGATGATTTGGAAGCAAACCGTTTTGCTTTGAATTATAAACATGGCATGATCGCCGGCAGTTCAGAAGGCAACGGAGAACTTCATTCATGCATTCATTCAGTAACAAGTCCTTTGCAGAACCTCACTCCCATAACAACTTCCGGAAAACTTCTCATCCAAAAGCAAGATGTCTGATACACTCATCTGGAGATCATCTGCCGCATCCTGCGCGCATCCTCTCTTTTGCCTTTCTCTTCCTCTCTTCACGGGCTAATACCCCTCCATTATTGCTCTCTCCAAACTTTTATGACGTTTTGAGTGACCAAAATATTTCACTTTTCTTTGTTGTATCCTACCAGCCATAAAAGGAAAACTACAGAACGTAAAATCGCCTAGCCAATAGCCAAAAAATTTATCAGGCTGATTGCGATGTCCTGCATAAGAACATGCAACTAACACTTTAACTAGCTACGGATGTTTCCCCATTATAAATACATGAACATATCGGTCTCAAACATTATCTTCTGCCATTATAGGGTTAAATTTTGAATATGGGACTGCACTGCGCGTCAGGTCGAGAACTACTGTATTGACCGGCCACAAAACTTCAACGTTATTAGGGAATATAACAAGCACATGCAATACATGTAATCGTATTGAAGTTTATATTCGTAGAACCAATCACCCTTAACAATTAGTTACACTGAAAGACAGCCGTAACTCACTTATCCAGACAGTTGGTGATGAGAACGCACGTCTTAGCTACTGCCTTGCATGCGCGTGCGGGGTTTTAAGCAATGAATAGGAGGAGGAACTATTAGGTAAATGAAGGCATGGCGGTGAATTACAAGGTCTAGCGACGGGAATATGTTGTAAATTAAATGAAGGATAATCACAACTTTACTACAAAAGCCGATGGAAACTCGGAGGCTGAACACATGCAGGGAGATAGGGCTACAGAATAACTGGGTGGTTTGTCGATTTCTTTAAGAAAGAGCAATCGGCGGTCGGAACGGATCTCTTCTCATTTGCTGGCTCCAAGAAGTGGGTTTAAGCGATACATTGCAATCTCAGACGTGTTTGCTGGACTTCGGTTGGGAGCCTTGTGTTTGTCCTGAATATTTGCAGGACGGTTGACTGGGCAGTGTCTCCTTAAGTCACTTATAGGCTTTAGTGGATTGCGAGGTTAGTATTTGTCTTTTTCTTTATGTGGTATTTCTGTAGATGGAATGCGGACTTTTAAACAAGAATGAATATATATATATATATATATATACACACACACATATATACATACACACATACACACGTTGTGTGTATAGTTTTTATTTAACATAACAACACAGAATAACAAAACACAACATAGGACTAAAATATGATCTTTTAGAGTTTATAAATGTATTAATTTTTAACTTTTTAAGGAGGATTTTAGGGTTGGGGAAGAGGGGGGGGGGGGCGTCAATTACAAGTACCCCAGAACCCGGGGTGAGTTCAACTGATGGCCAGGGACACTGTTAATAAGGAAAGCTAATCCGCAAAAATCAGCCCAGAGCACTAGAAGTAGTAGCACTCGTAGCACGCATATTGACTATGCTTTAATTTCAAGCGAGAAACGAAAAAAAAAAAAAAAACTGGACTAATTGGGTAGTGAGATCGGATACCAAGTCTTCTCTGCATGAGACGAAAACTAGAAAGTCCAGCGTGCAACATAAGCTGTTGGAAACCGGTAAAGATCAGACAGCAAATATCACTGCCCTGGTTATATACAGGAATAGGTTCCCTAATGTAAACGTATCAAATAAGCATAACTATGACACAATGATAAAAGTAAACTTGAGAAATTAGCATACATTAGCAGGAAAAAGCACAGGAAGGAAAGAAAATTAGCTGATTGATGAAAGCTGTCTCAATATCGTAAAAAAAAAAAAAAAAAAAAAAAAAAAAAAAAAAAAAGACAAAAAACAAAACAAAACAAACAAACTGAAAGTTACCAGATACCGATAGACAAATGAATATAATTTTTAAAAAGTCTCAAAAGTCGAAAGGATAGACTTCATGCCACCAGCTTTTATTCCATATGGCTTGGTCACTTTAGTATTTCAGCCAAATTACAGGGTGTATTTTTAACGACTGTGCAGTGTTTGAAAATATTGCCGGTCCAAGTTTTGTATTTACCTATTATGTTTCATAATCTTTACAGAGGGTGAATACACAACTTGGATCGACAATAACTTCAAACACATTCATCAAAAATATACCGAATATAATTCATTTATTCACTTCATATTATAAATAACTCTGCAGTGTGCACCCGACGAGATGCACCGAAATATGCCTGGTAAAAAATAGTGCAATATATTGTTTTTGGCGTTTATGTTTAAATTCAGTAACTGAATACACTGTTTTCAATTGCATAAAAGAAGTCGCTTAAAAGTCGACAGGGCCGACTTCATTGCGCCGGGTTGTTATCCCATATGGCTCAGTCTCTTTCCGCAGTGCGGAAAGCGTCGCACCAAGCATGAACTCTGTAGCTCCAGCGACGACCCACAGAAGTCTCCAAAATAAATGCCATCGCGAACCTAATGACACGGCCTGGATTCGAACCCACAACCTTCGGAGCCCGAGGCTGACGGCTTGACCACTTCGCCACGGAGACTCCTGAATTTCAATTGCAAACATTTATTATGTTGTTTCTTCTGTTACGTTTGCTTAGTTTGAACTCAAGCGTAGTCCATACAAGTGCTACCACTTCTAGTGCACTGGATTGATTTTGTGCGTGTGGATTAGCTTTCCCTATTACTAGTGTCCCTCTCCATCAGGTGAACTCACTCCAGCTCCTTTACTTTACTATACTCCGTGTGAGTATCAATTTTAAAGTTGTTGTCCCGGTACTTTTAGGTTATTGTCCCAGTACTTGTAGTTTATAGTCCTGTTTCTTGTAGCTTATTGTACCTGTACTTGTAGTTTATAGGCCCGGTACTTGTAGCTTATTGTTCCGGTATTTGTAGCTTGTAGTCCCTTTACTTGTAGCTTATTGTCAAAGTACTTGTCGCTTATAGTCACGGTACTTGTAGCTTTTAGTCTTGCGCTGGTAAACCGCCTTGCGTTGTTTTTTTAAATAAAATAGTATGAGTGCCGGTCGTTCAGAAAGCAATGGCAAACTACTGATCGTAAACTTGTCAAGAGATCACAATAGCAAAAATATGCTGGTGTTGACTGCGACGTCCTGTAAAAGATATGCAACTAACTTTTAACCATATACGAACGCGCTCGCACGTACACACACACACACACACACACACACACACACACACACACACACACACACACACACACACATATGCACATATGCTTAAAACAATCTACATATTTGTAGACGCCGGCCTCTGTGACTATGAGGTAGCGAACGTCTGTAACAAAACAATCCTGTTCACCACGTTTAAAATCAGCTGCAGACGATTTGGAAGCAGACTTCCCTGTGTTGATGTTTAACATTGTTGCGAGCGTCGATCGTTCGGATAGGAATGGCAAACTACTGAACGTAAAATTGCCTGGCAAATCACAAATAGCCATAAATGTTTAGGTTGATAGCGACGTCCTGCAAAATAAAATGCGGCTAGCTTTATACTTGGAAACATAGAACCCGTTGTAACATAAGGTTGAATCCTGGACAATTAGCAAACAAGTAAAAAGTACCTAGACATTGCAGAGAATATTTGCAGAATGGGTCACTGGGCAGGGTTTCCTTAGATTACGTATAGGCATTAGCAGATTGTGAGGTTAGTATTTGTCTTGTCTCTGTCTTTCTGTGGCATTTCTGCAGTTGGAATGCGGACTTTAAAACGAGGATATATACGTATATGGTTGTATCCTGGACAATAAGAAGAAAGAGAGAGAGAGAGAGAGAGAGAGAAAGTGAGAGAGAGAGAGAGAGAGAGAGAGAGAAAGTGAGAGAGAGAGAGAGAGAGAGAGAGAGAGAGAGAGAGAGAGAGAGAGAGAGAGAGAGAGAGAGAGAGAGAGAGAGAGAAAAGAAAAGAAAACTAGACATTTTAGAGATGTGGTTTTACAGGAGAATTCTGAACATTCCCTTGAAAACTAAAATGAGTCATGTGCACGTTTTGAAAGATACAAAGGCGACTTATTACTGTGAAAAGAAAAGAGAAAAGACTGTCCTACCTATAGTACCTTACGGTGTAGGACACACGGGGTTCTTGTGTCAGGGGAAGTAAGGCCGTCTGGCTAGTGCAGTCGCTGCAAACTGCAGGTTAGAGTTTTCTTTTTGCCTCTGGGAGATAAAAACCACACCTTACCGAGGATTCGAACCCGGTATCGAGAACATATGAAACAGATTGGGAAAACCGGAGAGATTTCTGAAAATAGAAATAGAGATAGAACCTTGACAACCTTGTATCACTGCACGGAAAAAGTGATAGAGCACGAAATGATACTCGCTGTTTTAGATCGGAGGATGTGGAGAAGCATGAACGACCACGCCAGTTGGCAAAGGAATTAATGATGATGATTATGATACTCGGATATAGTTTTGTTAAAATTCACGTCTGGAGCTTTATATTCCCTCTCGCATAAGCTTTCTGTGGTAGAACATGCAGTTTTCACTCGAAATCAAATAGGGATTTAGGGCAACAAAATTATATAGCTTTTGGCAGCCTGTCGAATAATTCCGTTCACATACATACACAATTGCGCACTGATGCGTTAAACCGGTGAAGGCTGTGTGAGAAACGAAAAGTGGTTGTAAAGAACACGAATTATGCAAGGATTCTTCTTCTTCTGCTCATAAATGAATACACAGTATTGTTTCACGCTCATAGAAATAGAAGGAAGTAGGGATTATAGGACGCACTAGACAAAACTGTCACTGCCATCTACTGCCTATAGCCTATAGCGCCTTGGGATGTATGGCAAAAGGTGGGGAAAAATGGGGGGGGGGGGTGGGGTCTTGAGCCTGTGGAATTAAGGCTGCCTGGTTAATGCAGCCGCCGCGAATTGCACAGGTTAGGGTTTTCTTCACCTGTGGTGAAGAACAAACAAATCCATTACCATACCGATGAATCGAACCCGGGTCTCCCGAATGAAGCCTACCGTTTATGCCACTCGACGTGACGCTCCTCGCAATAGACTTAACAAAGAGTTTAAATTAGACTCTAATCCATTATTTCTTGTATTGCGATGAGGGCCAGACTCCACACGCATGTTTATTTATGAACAATCTTAGTGGTCTGAAAGGGTTCCCCAATTGATATTTCTTCGTCTGTTGCCCATTACAGATGTAAATTATGGAATAGGGATTAAGAAAATATTGACATTATACAAGATATAAACATCTAAGAAAACGGCTTAAACACAGGATAATCCCCCCCCCCCCACCCGCCCCACCCAGGAAACTGAAAGTGTTTGAGCAGATCAGACATTGGTTTAGAAAGAAAGTAATGGAAAACATGGCTTCCGAAGACTAGACAGGGACCGATAAACATACCGTTAGTTAGTAAGTCAGTCAGTCACTTAGTCAGTCAGTCAGTCAGATATTCATTCGGTCGGTCAGTTAGTCGGTCAGTCAGTCAGTCGGTTAGTTAGTCAGTCAGTTAGTTGCATAGCCATTTACAGGAAGCCTTAATCAACGTCAAGGCTTTACGTTCATTAGTTTGACATTGATTTGTGGATCTTGTTACAGCACATGCCGTTTTGCGATGGCAATCATGTCTTTCCACAGCTCTGTCTCACATGCTTTCAGTCATTTCTTATACTGCTGTTTCTCCATGCCAAGATGCCAAACTATCCAGCATCTTCTCTCTTGGTCCCCCCTGTCTCTTCTCTACTCTGTCTAACGATATACTCCAGGTTTTTTCCTTGTTATGACATACGCAAAGAATATTGACTGTCTTCTTTTGATACGGGTAACCTTTCTCTTTGTGAGTGATCTCCTTTCAAAATATCTTCATTGCTTTTCTATCCATTCACGGTGTTCTCATGCCTTCTAATAAACCACATCTTGGTAGCTTGCATATAGTTCATTACTTTTCTGCTAATTGTCAATTATACGCTTCCGTACATCAAAATTGGCCCAATACAGCTCTTAAGAACTCTGTTCCACACCTCAATTGTCAAAGATAAATTGCAGAGAATAATCTTCATCTTGTAAAATGCTGCTTTCGCCTGGGCTTTCCTACATTTTCCTGAATACAACTTCAATCTGCTGTTATTAAAGTACTCACAATATTATCTTTTTTTTTTTCTTTTTGTTTTTGCGTTCGCTGTTTATGAACTCAAGTGTAGTTCACACATGTATTATTACTTCTAGTAAAGTTGGCTGATTTTTGTTTGTAGATTAGCATTCCCTATTACCAGTGTCCTTCGAAACATCAGGCGAACCCACTCCGACTTCAGAGGTACTTGTAATTTACGCGCTCCCCCCCCCCCCCCCCCCCCCCCCCCCCCATCCCCAAGTCAAGGGACGAAAAGTCAACATTTTAGTCCGACTGACCAGCGTAGGTATTGAACCCACTACCTCGACATCCGCACACCGGATATTTAAGAACCGAGTGCATTTATCCATTCGGGCATGCCCGATTTCCGTACCTCAAGTTTTACATACACTGACTTGTTTCAGATCTGTTACATTCGCTTTGTTATTGAACTTGGGTATTCACTTCTTCTTTGTAATAACCATTAACTATTTAAAAAAAAAAAAATTGTGAGTGTTATTCAGACTAAGTCCTTCGTTTTGACTGTAACTTATAATTATATTTTTCATTTCTTGTAACTGCGTTTCATTTTCAGCAACCAGAACCATGTCTTGAACATAATGCAGGTTGTTTACATTATAAACCCCCCCCCCCCCCCCCCCCCCCCCAACCGCTATTCTTGGCATGACTTGTATGTGTCTCTTTATTATTTCGCTGTGCAAATTGAACAGATCCGATGAGTTGAGTTGAGTCAAGAACCGACATCACTGCACTCAGGACATTCCCATACGTGCTCAGTTCCCTTGTTCAACAGCCAGCGAAGAGTCATACTACTAATCGTTCCCACCACTATCTGATTGAAAGTTCTCCTGGTCTTCCCTCTCAGTTTTGAGATTCTTCCAGAACCCCTGCCGATCCCCCACAATCTCATTCTTTCCACATATGGGTTCTCAATCTGTACCTCCGCCTTCTCCACCTGGTCTCACAAGCGCTCGACCACCTCCCCCTTGTCTATAGGCAAGATACCACCAAGAGGTGCATTCCCTGCTAGCCTATCAGCCTGTTCATTCCCCCGTACACCCGCATGGTCAGGGCAAAATATCCATGCTAGATATGAATATCCATAAAAGATCCGATGATGTACAGCTCACCAGGTAGATACTGGAGAAATCACATAACATAAACTAAAGCAAACACTAAAACATAACAGCACTAAAGCAATACGACGACGACTTTCAAGCGAAAATATACAACACACATATTCACAGAATGATTTGAATTGTTTACAACGGGAATTTTAAAATGACTATGATGTTTTATTTGCATAAAGTTGGTCTTTGTAAATGAATGGCAATTGCCTCTGCCAGCTTTAACATGCAGCCATTTCGTGTGTTAAATAACACGAAACACATTGTCCCTATCAATTACGTGACAGGTTTCCCAAATTACGTCGCCTGAATGGCAAACTAATCATCATCCAATGCCTTGCCGGCCGTCGTGGTTGATCATGCCCCTCCACAAATTATCCTCTGCAATGGTATGGATAGATTTGTGTATTGCCTTACTTCCGTGCAATGACACAATGCGAATTTTCTCACGCCGTCTTCCTCTTTCTCTCTTTCCACAAATCTTTCCGGTTGTCACAGCATGTTCCATTTTCTGTCTTCTCATATCGTAGCCAAAAATGATTTCTGCTTCTTTCTGACGTTAGTGTTAAGTTGTCTTTGCGACTTTGCTTCCTCAAAATGTCAAGATTGCTCATTTTAGCTGTTAATTTCAGCATTTTCCTATAACACCACAACTCCAAGGCTTCCATTGCGTTTATTTTTTTCGCCTGTTCAATTGGCAAACTACTGAATGTAAAACTGTTTTAAAAATTTACAAACAGCCACCGCAAAATGCTAATGTTGATTAGTGACATTACAGCCAGTTTTTATGGGTCTACACCTTCGTCTTTTCTCCAGTAATATAGTCTCTAGTATTTTCTTGTTTCTTGTACTCTTTTGTGTGTAGTATTCTTTTGTGTCTAGTATACTCTTGCGTCTAGTATTCTTTTGTGTATAGTATTCTTTTGTGTCTAGTATTCTATTGTGCCTAGTATTCTCTTCTGTCTAGTATTCTCTTGCGTTTAATATTCTATTACGTCTAGTTTTCTATTGTATTCTTTTGTGTCTAGTATTCTCTTATGTCTAGTATTCTCTTTTGTCTGGTATTCTCTTGTGTCTAGTATTCTGTTGTGTCGAGTATTCTCATGTGTCCAGTTATCACCCGTGTCCAGTATTCTCTTACAGTCAGGTCTTAGTGAGATATGACTGAGCTACCGTATAACAGTAGGTGGTAATACCTGCTTTCTTTTAGCGCCGAATATTGGGCGGCGCTCACTAAACCTGACACCCCAAAATGTGCCAACGGCTCTTGGCGGAGGAGCGCAATTGGGAGATTACAAACTTTATCCTGGTGCGAGGAAATGCAACAAGAAGACTAAATGTCGTGGCAGGGTAGACCAGGCTCTAAGCCTTGGTCAGCAACTGCTCTATGTTGGAAGCTCCAACAGTCGGATAGTTAGGTGATTGCTTTGCTGATCCGGCAGCGTCTGCAGCTTGTCTTGTTCCAGACGTGCTTACTTGCTTGTGTTCGTTGGCTTGAGCTCCAACGCGAAGTCCTGTATGTCGGATGAAGACATCCTGTTGTCCAACATCAGTGTGATGTCATACAGTACCTGAGGTTTGCGTGAGTATCCGTTGTCCCATGTCTGGCTTATTTGTGTGCAGACTGGTGGTTCCTCGCCATACAGGCAGACACTCTCCGACTTTGGAAGAATCGCCGATCCTACTGACTTTAGTCAGGACCCAGAAGGGACCTGTTGCCCAAGACGCTCGACGAGGACGCGTCAATAGGTCTTGGCCAGTATATAACCCGGCCCTGGTGCTTTGGAAACACCCCTGCGTCCCGTTCCAGACGTATTTGTGTTGCATTTCCTCTGGAGTAAACTAGACAGGCTGACGGAGGAATAATGCTGCATGGATAATACACGGTCTCTACAATTCATCCCAGGCTGTAGAGAGTATAACTTAATTTGACAAACTACCGTCTGTAAAGACAGCAAGGTGCCAGCCATTCTCTTGTGTGTCACTTCAAGTCATTTGGTGTGACACAGCTTATTAATTACTTTTTTGTTTTGCGCTCGCTCGCTTTTAACTCAAGCGTAGTCCGTACACACTTATTTTATTAGTAGATAGACTTAATTTTGCGTGTGGATTAGCTGACCACATCAGCCACGCAGTGCCGATTGATCTATAGTATATGGATGAAGCTGCGTATGCCCAGTGCGCGTGAAGGCGTGTGGAATGGTCCTTTATTGTTATTGTACTCACATCTCAAATACCTTTGACAATCTCTCATCATGTTCTAATTTTAGCATAATATAATGCGTTTAGTATATGTACATTTCTTAATGGAGAAAAAGTTACATTGTATCTGATGTAATTCTCCCCTCCCCCCTTTATGTTTCCTTCCAACCAGCTCTGAGGCGAAGGCGTTACGAATGAAATTCGTAATCCCACAGACCGCGCAGGAAACACAGCTGCGGGTGATTGATTGATTGATTTAGGAACCGACATCACAGCATTCGGGGCATTCCCATAAGCTCTCTGTCCCCATCCTCAGAAGCCAGCGAAGAGTTCCAACCCCAATAGTACCAGTTGCAATCTGATTATATGTGCTTCTCACCTTTCCTCTAAGCTGCGGGTGATTTGGAAGCACACCGCCTTGCGTTGGTAGTCTATACAATGGTATGAGTGTCTGTCGGTCAGAAAACAATGGTAAGTTACTGAACGCAAACTTGCCCAGAAAATCCCAAACAGCCAAAATATGTTGGAGTTGACTGCTACGTCCTGTAAAGGATATACACGTAACTTCCCCCTCCCCCCATCCCTTTCCACCTTTCTATATGCCCTTTTTCCCTATCTAAATGTCCTCTTTTCCCATCTAAATGCCCTCTTTTCCCATCTAAATGCCCTCTTTCCCCATCTAAATGCCCCGTTTCCCACTCTAAATGAGTCTAATGTCTATCCCACATCAGATACCGCCCGTCAGTCTGTGACCTAGATAGGTACTTGTGTTAAGTTGTTTTCTGCCTTAAAATGCCAGCACGCCGGCGAAGTTGATAGCGATCTGAGCTGGTAATGTCACGAGCACCGTCGGAAAAGGGTTCGTCACATGGACTCGTCGCTCGCCGAAGTGAGAGAACGATTAGCCACACATGCCTCCTTGCTCTCTGACCTATAAAATGTAATTGATTGATTGATTGATTGATTGATTGATTTAGGCACCGACATCACAGCATTCGGGGCATTCCCATAAGCACTCCGTTCCCATCCTCAGCAGCCAGCGAAGAGTTCTAACACTAATAGTACCAGTAGCAATCTGATTATATGTCCGTCTCGCCTTTCCTCTGAGCGTCGATCTTCGGCCAGATCCGCTCATCACCCCTCGTTGTCGCATTCTTGCCAGACCATGGTGATCCATTTGCTCCTCCTAGGTGTACGCGTGCTCCCACAAGGCCGCAACCACGTCTGACTTATCATGCACCAATACTCCACCAAGTTTTGCAGAGCCAGCCATCTTTATTTTATTACCAATTTACCTATTATGTTGCATGAACTAAACAGAGGGTGAATACAAAACTTGGAC
Source organism: Cepaea hortensis (assembly GCA_963921405.1). Classification (NCBI taxonomy): domain Eukaryota; kingdom Metazoa; phylum Mollusca; class Gastropoda; order Stylommatophora; family Helicidae; genus Cepaea; species Cepaea hortensis. The sequence goes on from OY992895.1 coordinate 34,026,418, forward strand.
CGGCAATATTTTCAAACACTGCATAGTCATTAAAAATACACTCTATAGTAGTACGTATATGGGCTATGGTTGAGTTCAAAGCTAGCTGGAAAACAAACGAAACAAAACTAGATTCGTAATTTTATAGGTCAATCGGCACTCGGTGAGTGATGTGGTCAGTGTGTCGCCGGCGTCTTTACTTCCCAAGACATTTAATGGTACCTATTTTAGGCTGGGTCGACCTGGTAGCCTAGATCAGTTATAACAATTCAAATATGCACAGCTGCGGGTTGAGAGAGATAAGGGCAGAATGTCAGACGGGCATGCGTGCCCAATTCGTGATCATTTGAAAATAAAGTTCGTTCGTTCGTTCGTTCGTTTGTTCGTTCGAACCTTTGACCGACAGGCCAGCAGGCGAATGTCTAATTACTGAGTCTCCCCAGCTTGGAAGTGCTTAGGGAAAATGTATTATCTTAACGTCTTAAAAATTATATTATAATTTTCAGATATACCAGTTCAGAAATTGCACCTGATAACCGTAGAGACACATGTACAAAAGTCTTAGAGTAAGTTTGTTAGTCGGAACACAGCCCTCTTGGGCAATTAACTTCCTAAATTATAGCTTTCAATATTTCTGCCGCGTTCGTGTCCCAAAAATAAAGATATTTCCTTGTACAATATTTATTGCGGGCAATTGCATTTGTTCCCAATTATACAAGTGAAAAAGTAAGGACTATTCTGGACCATCAGGTGGCCAGACGCTAATACTTTTTTCACTACTTTTATTAATTATATTTAACCGTTAAACCGATTAAAAATGTTCTTTGTTTTTATGAATCCCTCGAGTCGGTGATCACTATTGAGCTGTTCTGTCGAGGACAAGAAACAAGTTAGTAAGCCATGTGGGCGTCTTTGAGGATATAATTAAATCGATATTGAGATGTAATTGTTAACCGTTGTTTTACAACAAAAATAAGACCGTGTTTGGGAGTGGACAAAGGTGGTTAAAATACAAAAGGGTCGACTTCATTGCCCCTGGCTGAGATAACTACGGCCGAATTGATAAGAGAACTCGCTATTAAATTTCCGATGTGCTGATGCCCAGGTAGGAGGTTCAACCCGTATACCGGTCAGCTGAAGTAAAATGTTGACTTCTCGTCCTTGACTTGGGGATGTAAATTACAAATACCACGGAAGTCGGGGTGGATTTGCCTGATGGCGTGGGATAGCGTAATAAAGAAAGCTAATCCATGCTGGCCGGTGTCTCTGGCCTAGGTGTTTAACGTCTTTCTCCATAATCCCGCATACTCTCGTGAGTAACGTGGCGTGCGCGAGAATCGGTAGCGATTCTCACCACGTCGGTAACTTACAGAGTATGTGAGCCGGTCGCTCAGAAAGCAATGGCAAACTACTGGGCGTAATCTTGCCAAAAAATCAACAATCAGCTGAAAGATGCTGATGTTGACAGCAATGTCCTGTAAAGGATATGCGGAAAAAAAATCCACACTGAAACATCAGCCCAGTGCGCTGTCTTGTTGAGGGAACAACTAGAGTTAGTAGAACTTGTATGCACTACGCTTGAATTCAAAGCGAGCGAGTGCAAAAAAAAATAAAATAAAATGCATCGGTCATTATTTTGTCGGTCTCGGTCTGTCTCTGCAGAGCATCTAAGCGCAACCGGAAGCGTCCCCCGAAGCATGAACTGGGTTTCAAACGTCAAATGTCAAGAAGAAATTGAATTATCTGTAAAAAGAGTACATTGTTTATTATCTTGCCCCACATGTATGTTGTCTCTTGTTCTAATCCACAAATATCGTTAAGAGTAGGGGGCTGGTTTGGGTTTCAAGGCTGGATGTGTTGCCTTAGCTTCGTGAATACGTGTTTGTTTAAAGTACCCTTGATTGTTTCTATACATTGGTTTTTTAGTCTTCCTCTGGTTCTATATCGAGATCCGTTATTTGTTGTATGTTCTTATGGGTAACACAGTTGCGGGAGAAATGGCAACCGACGGTATTGCGTTGGATTTTTGCGAAACGCTATGAGTGCCAGTCGTTCAGAAAGCAATGACAAACTACTGAAAGTAAACTTAACAAGAGATCACAACAGCAAAAGATGCTGGCGTTGACAGCGACGTCCTGTAAAGGATATAACTACCTGCACGTAACTAATTTTCTTATGGGCAGCTGATCAGGTTTCTCAAACTACAAAACATGACAAGCTAAATAACATCTAAGGGCAGTGGAAATGTGGTTTCTGAGGAAAATGCAAAGACTACCATGGACAGACAGAAAAATCAATGAGCAAGTCCTAAAAGAGGCAAATGAAAACTTCAAACTGGTTAGAGAAATTATACGTAGACAGTTAACTTGTTTTGTTGTGCAGGAAAACGGAAATGATTGCTGACTAATGAATAAAAACATGAAACTAACACCATATACTCAACGCGACACAAGGCATGTAACAGGATCAATTTTTCTGACCGTTCATTGACCTTTTTCAGTATTTGATCGTATTCTCCGAAACGTCTGGAGAATTTGACCAGTCTGTAGATAACTGGCCCGCGCTGTCGCGAAGGTGCGGCCGTATTCGTAACACAGAAGCGGGCGATTTGACAGAGCGACCGCACTGCGCTGATTTTCATACGATGGTTTGAGCACTGGTCTGTCAGAAAACAACGGTAAACCACTAAACGTAAACTTTCCTAGTAAATCACAAACAGCCACAAAATACTGGGATTGACTGCTACGTCCTTAAAGGGCGATGCAACAAACGTATTTAAAATACGAGGGGGCTTCAAATAAAAACATTAAAAGTGTGATAGCAATTACAAAAGCAAGCCATTGTCTTGTAACCTGTCAATATTGTTGTTTAGGATGTAAAGAGGATTAAGCACGTGACATCACGTTGAGATGAACGTGATAACGCTATACGGACATTTTTTTTAAACACACACGGGCACTTTTGACATGCACCAAAAAAGGAGCAGCGCTTTGTTTTTTTTATCAGTGAAAATGTGAAACCTATAGACATTCATCGGCAAGTGACGGTCCAGTATAGTGATGCATGTTAGTTCAGCAAGTGTATGAGTGGAGTAAGAAATGTCGACCCCCAATCAAATCCAAACGATGTAGACTTTTTAGTGAAGATGTCCTTTTGCAACATGACACTGCTCGACCCCCCATACTGCCCGTGCAACGGTTGAAACCACACAAGACCCCCCACTTTCAGTGTGTACCACACCCCCCGTACTCACCAGAAAAAGCTCCAATCTATTTCCACCTGTTTGGATAACTCAAAGAGTCATTGGCAGGTTTAATGTTTTAATTTAAAGTCTCTTTCGTAGTTAATTGCCCGGGAGCGTTGGTATAATTGTTAAGAGCGTATGCCATGAGCGCAGTTGGATGAGAATTCGACGTATAAGCTCGCCGTTCGCTAATAGAGGAAAAGATCAGCCACCTATTCCTCTGTACATTCAGGTCTACAGAATGTGATAACCCTATTTCATCTCCGACCCATAGCAAGTTCCTTCCTCTTGAAATAGGTCACTCTCTTTTTGCTCCGGATACTTGCAAAATGTCCGTTATTCCTAACCGTAAATTCAGTTATAATAACCCGTCTCGATGGGGAATCGAACAGATGACCCTAGTGCCGACAGACAAGAGTTCTAGCCAGTACGTTACCTCGTCCTACAAAAATATAATTTTTTGTTTGTGTGCTGATGAAAGCATTGGCAGCAACGTCCATTTTGTTACTTGCGATCGTTTTCTAGTAAAGTTTATCGATTCTTCTTTCCGTTTTTTTGTTTTTGGTTATTCATAATAATATAGTGGTATTTAAAAATGATGGCGTGTTGTGTTCCGTTCACAGCTCATTTAATTACTGATCGATCAGTCTGCACTTAGATAATTTAATTCTGCGTTCATTTCCCCTTAATTTTTATACATCATTAGTTATGGCGTCAACATGGCGCAAATGTGATCTTCGAGAAGTGTCCAGTGTGCAGGTTCTGAGTATTTCCGGTAGCTATCTTTTTAAAATGTTTTCACGGTATCAGAATACGCAATGGCTACTGATTACGCTAGACGTGGTATTGTTTCACTTCTTTAAACATAACAATAATATTTTAGTTAACACATTCTATTCCAGGAAGTTGTTACTGTAACACTTTTCATTGCAAACAGACGTTGTTCTAGTTTAGTTTTAGTTTTTTTAAGTTTTTAGTTTTAGTCGACGGATCAACATCACGGCACACGGGTGTAACCCATAAGTGCTCCGTTCTCCTCCTAACTCAAACCTGAGTCTGGAAAAACTCAGCTCAGTGCACGAACTCCGTAGCACCGGCGATGATCCTGAAATACTTTGGGTAGATTTTTTAACTTGAAATTTTGCCTCGGCAGCGCCTGGGGGATGCGTGGTCTCGAGGTATGGTGTCCGTCTCGAGTGCTGGAGGACCGGGATTCTTTCACGTGGACTTCTAGTAATAAAATTTCTCCCTGGTCTCTGGGTAGTGAGATCGGACGCCTGTGTGTATTGTCGCGTACGTAAAAAAATCCCTTGGCAGTTGGAAATCGAAAAATACGTTGCTTTATCTGGTGTAACCAGAGGATCCGAGTAACCGGAGGATCGACCGACACTCATTACTTTCAGGAAAGGTCGGACGGACACATACACAGATTCGAACGGGTACCAATAGTATGTGACTCTTCCATAGTTGTTGGAGATAGGGACGGAGCATGTATGATAATTCCCCCAAGTCTGTGATATCGGTTCTTGATTTAACCCAGTTCAGCTCTCTATAAATTTCAGTTATTTGTACTGTAAAGTTATACTTATGGAAATATAAATGAATTAACCCCCCTCCCCCCACCCCCCCCCCCCCCTCCCAAAAAAAGCGGTAGAATAGGAAAGCTTTAACAGAACTCGATCACAAGTGACAAAACGCTGCTAACAAACAACACACATACACTAATACAACTGCATGAACATTTATTTACACAAGTTATTCAAAACAATGTATTCCCTGAGTGAATCTAAACACAGAAGCAACAAACAGTATGTTGCAACCCCGGGATGGTTAACCCGGTCAACAAATGCCCGCAGAAGTCGGATGTGTCGGCCTAACGGCGCAAGAACGCATCTTTGCTGTAAACAGGCACAACGCAATCACATCCGAAAAAAAAAAAAAACTCTGGATGAACGAAGGAGAAGAAGAAGAAGAAGTATGTTGCAAGATTTATTGCCTGGCATCTGTCGCTGCATGTCGTCGGGCGCATACCGAGTTATGTATCATATGATGGACATAAATGAACAATACTGACGAGATGCAGCGAACTATATCTTCTTCTTCAGCGTTCCGAGCCATTGAGGTTCTTTGCTGCAGATACAATCCGTTTCCATTCGTCTCTCTGGTTGACCTTCTCTTGCCAGTCGTTGATTCCAAGCGAACTATGCCGGGTCATAAATTGTGCAACATATTGTTTGTAAATTCTGTGTATAAATATAACAGTTACTAATTTTTTTTTAGGGACATGATACCCTCGTATTGCAGACTTATGTAGATATAAAGTTTACAACTTTCTTTCGCAAATTTTGAGGCTAGAAATAAGCATACTCCAAGTAATCTGACGTTTGTTATTCTCTTGTAGTCCATAGAGGTTTTCATTGCTTTAGTTTTGTTACAGAAAGGATTGTACTTATGTTACTATCCGTCAATGCATTGCCATCGTCTGTCATAGTTATCCTAGAGATTCTAGAAGCGAACTTCCAATAATTCTCCATTGATAAATATATATATTTTGCTATGTTTCTTTCGTTATTTGTAGTTAATTCGTGCCAGGTCTTAGTCAGATGTGAAGGAGATATCGTACAACAGTGGACGGCATTACCCGCTTTCTGTTATCGCCGAATATTAGGCGGCGTTCACCAAACCCGACACCCCACATTGTGCCAACGGCTTCGGGCTTAGTAGCGCAATTTTGAGGTTACAAGCTTTACCCTATTGAGAGGAAACGCAACCTAAAGACTAAATGTCATGGCAGGGCAGACCAGGCGCTAAGATTTAGTCGGCAAATGGTCTCGGATCAGCATTAATTTGCTGATCCAGAAGCTTCTGCAGCTTGTGTTGATGTTAACTTTCCTTTGGAGTAAACTAAGAAGGCCGAGAGAGGGATCATGATGCCTGGGCAATCTTTACAATTCAGCCACGGCTTTGTGCTATGCAGAGTTACATTCGCTACCTCCATGGATTATAATTATTATGCCTGTTTTAAAACACGATGTAACAAACTATCGTCTTTCAAGATGGCAAGGTGCCATTAGTAGTAACCTTTATTTTTGGTTGATTTGGTATATACCTTTTGTTTCTGACTTTGTTCCGGTACAGACTTAAATAGTTTTGTCAATTCCTAAATGATTTGTTTATAATATTACCAGCATGTTGAAGACCGGGTAAATCTGTTCTTTTGAATGGAAAGAGGTTTACTGTTTCTTGTCAATATTTTCTCTAAAAATCCTCGTGATAATTTTACTGTACAGGCTAATCAGACAAATGGATAAAATTGTAACTCTGACTTCGTGTTCTGTATCACACCAATAATTTTAACATCACGTGTACGTTAATCTAACGATGAATGCTAGGAAATATCAACACAGATATTTGACTATGGGCCGTTACAAGTGAATGCAAATAGTTGATGAAGTACAATTTAACAGTTAAATCCAGTTGCTGATGAAGTGGATATTAAAAAGTGAATACTAGTAGGCCATGAAGTTATATTTTACAGTGAAATCAAATTGCTGATAACATAAATTTAACAAATGAATCCCCTTACCTGATGAAATAGAATTTAATTGTGAAATCCAGTTGTTGATAGAGTTGAATTTAACAGTGATTGTCAGTAGGTGATGAGGTAGAATTTAACATTAAATGCTAATTGTTGGTGAAATAGAACTTCTCTGGAAATGCTAGTAGTTGAAGATGAAGAATTTGAGAGTGAATACCTGTAGGTGATTAAGTAAAATATAGGTAAAATGTAACAGTTAATACCTGGAGGCTATGAAATAACATGTAACAGTGAATGCCATTAGCTAATTAAGTAATATGTTTCAATGAATGCCAAAAACGCGATGAAGTAACATGTAGAAGTGAATACCAGAAGACAATGAAGTAAAATGTAATAGTGAATATAAAAACGAGATGTAGTAATATGTAGCAGTGATTAGCGGAACGCGATGACGTAACATGTAACAGTGAACGCCATTAGCTGATGAAGTAACGTGTAACAATGAATGTCATTAGCTGATGAAGTAACATGTAACAATGAATGTCATTAGCTGATGAAGTAACATGTAACAA
>OY992895.1:34038918-34063918 GCA_963921405.1 Cepaea hortensis
CCTCTTCGTTTCTGCTTATTCGTCTCTGCTTCTCCTCCCCTCTCTTCGTCTTCCTCTCTTGCTCCTGCTATTTTTTTTTGTAGTCCTTGTCCCTCTCTGACTCCTCCTTCTTTTCCTGCACATTCGCCTCTGCATCCTCCCCCCCCCCCAACTTCTTCTTCTTCTCTTATGCCTCCTCTAAAGCCATCTATACTTAACGAAATTCATCCACTGTCTGATGTTCATAACTGTTGTTAATGTTGTTCCATTAGCTGAAGTCTTCGTTGTTAATATTGTATTCACTAGTTAGGTGTATATCCTTTAGAGGTCGTCGCAGTCAACCTCAGCAGTTTTTTTTTATTACTGTTTGTTATTATTTTTTGTATGTGTGTGTGTGGCAAGTTCGCGTTCTGTAGTTTGCCATTGAGTTCTGAACGAACGGCACTCATACCATTGTATGAAATACCAACGCAAGGTAGTCCGCTTCTAAATCGCCAGGAGCTGTGTTTCGAAAGCCGTAGCGGGATTTCGAATTCCTTTCGTAGCCTCTTTCCCACAGGTCTTATTTTATTCACAACCCATCCCATAAATATATTCTTGTACAGTTCATGCGTTTGATTATATTAATATTTTACATTCGTAATAGTTGATTAGCCGGCTTCCTGGTCTAGAGGTTAGCGACATTTCTCCGTAATCTCGTATACTCTCGTAAGTAACGTGACGACGGTGAGAATCAGCTGTGGTTCGAATCGCGTCGGTAACTTACGGGGTATGTGAGCCGGCCGCTCAGAAAGCAATGGCAAACTACTGAGCGTAATCTTGCCCTGAAATCAACAATCAGCTGAAAGATGCTGATGTTGACAGCGATGTCCTGTAAAGGATATGCAAACATTTTTTTTTTATTAGTTGATTGCAGTCCTCCGTGGCGAAGATGTTACTGACGCGGTTCGTAATTTCGCTTACCTGCGTTCAAAACATAGCTGCGACCGATTTGGCAGCAGGCCGTGTTGCGCTGGGTGTTAACGTGTCGGTATGGAAGCCGGTCGTTCAGAAAGCAATGGCAAACTACTAAACGCAACCTTGCCAAGACATCAACAACAGCAGTCAAATGCTGGTGTTGACAGCGATGTCCTGTAAAAAGGATATGCAAAAAAAACATACAATTGATTGGTTAGAAGACCGACAGTTTTATAGTGCTAGCGCTTGAACTTCGAGTGCGCTCGACCGCCGGGCAGTGAGTTCAGTCCACATACCAGTCCGCCGGATTTTAACGTTGATTTCTCCTTCAGAAAGCAATGGCAAGCTACTGAATGTAAAATTACATAGAAAATCAACTTCTGGTTGATAGCGAGTGTTGGACGTGCAATATGGACGTGCATGTAATGGACTTGTAATATTAGTAAAATAAATAGTTGCTTAGCTTTGGCTAACTCTCTGCAAAATTGAGTTGAAACAAAGGGGCCGTCAACAAAATAATGCAGGATTTTGTGCCTGGTATATTTCTCTGCATCTCGCCAGGTGTCTACTGCAGAGCAGCCAGTTCCCTTAACCTACATGCTGCCTTCACAGACAATTCCAAGAAAATACTGACGATTATCTGCTGAATGATCAAATCAGTTAGAAAGCCACCAAAGTCTCTGCTTAAGACGACAAACGCTTTATCGACAGACCATAATAAATCATTATTCCTCGCCGCAGAACAGGTCACAATAGATCAAGCAACCACATGTATACACACTTCAAGATTGGCGAATCAGCCATGTGTACATGTGGATTGGCGTCGCAGACAGCAGAGCACATACTCCAAGACAGCCCAAAATATAACATATCTAGGCAAGCCGCCTGGCCTAGAGAAACAACAGTGGAAGATAAACTCTATGGACCACGTTAGAAAAGTTATTTGAATATTCTATGCGGGATGTCGCAGTCAACACCAGCATTATTTTGATGTCTTGACACATTTACGTTCAGTAGTTTGCCATTGCTTTCTGAACTACCTATACCATATTTATAAAAACCAACGCAAGGAGGTATGCTGCCAAATTGCCTGCAACTGTGTTTTCAACGCGGTATGCGGGATTACGAACTGCGTCCGTAACCTCTTATGACCCAATGAGTGAACTAAAAAAGACAGTTAAATTCATACAAGAGACAAAATTGCAGATATACACAAATTTCAACCGAACGAAAGAAGAAGGAGCTGTCTTCCCCGCCCCCCCCCCCCCCCCCCCCCTTCCACCTTTTTTTTTTTGCACTCGCTCGCTTTTAACTCAAGCGTGGTCCATTCACTACTAATTATAACACACTGGCCTTAATTTTGTGGATTAGCTTTCCTATTACCAGTGCCCCACGCCATCAGACAAACCCACACTGACTTCAGAAGTACTTGTAATTTACGTTCCCAAGTCAAGGACGAGAAGCCAGTTGACACAAGTAGGGGTTGAACCCGCTACCTCGGCATCAGCACACCTGATGTTTTAGAACGAACGCTCTTACCCATTCGGCCACTATGGTCGCCTACGACGCTGGGTTGAGGCTCAAAGCTGTAGTGTTAGCAACCAATGAACTAAAAGACTGAACCCGACTTCTGACTAATTTAGGGAACCGAGTCAGCGCAGTGGATAGCACGCTTGTCTGTTGATCAAGTGGTCACGTATTCTAATCCCCAAGCTTGTCCATGGGACACATTTTTCAGTCCCATTCCCATCCCATCCCACGGTAGTTTATGCCTGTCCCTTTCATCCCATTGTATTCCCATGATAATATTAATATGGAATACAGTTCAAATAAAATTATGAAATTTATGAAAGTTTAGGGTTAGTGTCTACTATATAGGACTACATGTACAAAGAGACATGTAAAACAACAGAATTTATTAATTTTAATATTCAAAAGTATTTGATTAAAACAAAGTTTAATCTAAATATGACAACTCAGTGTCATTCTGAAACTCTCATTCTGTTTCTGAGTCACTCTGCTCATTCAGCACATTTTCAATTTCCTGCTGATCGACTGTTTCTAATAATTCAGTTAATCCAGGTAATCCCTGAACAATTTTCACAATTTTAATCTTACATGCAAATCTGATATACACAGAGTTTATAACGAGAGCTGGTAACATCCTTTTTCGTAACTTACTCAACAACACTCCCGTGTGTTGCCGGGGCCCATAAGGGAAGCAAAGAATAGCAACACTGCAGCCTACCACGCATGTCGTAAGAGGCGACTAAGGAGGCTTGATGGTTCCGTCGCCCTGCTACTGAGTGAGTGCGTGGCGCGACACTGTGAGCTGTGAGTTTCGTGTGAAATGCTTTTGAATCTGCCCGAGGTTTTTTGGAACGTGACTGCATGTTCGGGGCGATGGCAGATGGCTATGTCCCAGAGTTGACCGGTTTTTGCCTTATGCAGAAATGCGTGGCTGCTGGTCTTCTGGTTGACTGCCACTACCATCGACGATGAACTGTATTTCGTGGACTGTGTGGGTGAACATATAGGAAAATGACTGCCGATTCCATCAGAAATGAACTGGGTGTTTTGTGGGGGACTATTGTGTTGGCATTCTGGCGGCGGCATTATGCACAGTGTATCCGTGCGGGTTGGTGTTTGTCGAGACTCCTGTCTTTTCCACTTTTCACATTGGGCAGTGGGGAGCATTTTGTGTGGTATTCACTGGCACAGGAACGGAGCATAATGGGGATGACCCGTTGCTGTGAAGTTGGAACTTCGACTAACTAACTAACTAACTCAACAACAATCCAGCTGCACTAAATAAGCGCTCTACTGCTGCTGAGGACACTGGTATGGCCTAAACAATTTTCGCACTTGCTGTTAGCAGTGGAAACCTATGTTCATTTTTCCAATAATTTAATGGTTGTGAAGTTGGTTGCCGTTTTTTTTTGAAACATGGTGACTTCTCCTCAAGGCATTTGTTTCTGGGGTCATCAAACTTCAGTGTTTTGTTTGGTGGAGCTATTTTTCTACAATTCCTGCTACTTCACATACAACAGATGATTCAGAAGAAAGATTTAAATCTTTGATGAATGAAATAACAGTGGGAACAACAGACTTAGAACAAGCGATCCAATCATTGGCCCATTTATTGGTGTCCACATTCCCTTTCTTCTTAGTAACATCTGACTTGACCATGTCTTCTATTTTGGCTTTGATGTCAACTCCTGAAAAGAATGCTGCAGTAACTGCCAAAGAACTGCCGCAATATGAACAAAGTTTTTCTCCAACAATTTTCTGAAAGTTCTGACAATATTTCTTTACCATGCTGCTGGAAGTTTCTTCGTCAATATCAACAATAACTTTGTACAACTGATAATCTAGGAGGAAGTATAACAGCAAAATTAAATGAGATGTAGCACAATCAATTTCTAGTTTGTCAAAAAAAAAAGGTTTTGAATTTCTCTTGTATGTACAGCATTCCTTTAATCTGAGCAATATTCGGAATGTGGTTTAATAATTCTTCATCATCTTCATAAAAGTAATGCGAGTAATTTTTAAATGGGCATTGAAACGTTGGTAATATGATCGCATGCGCGCATTTATTAATTTATCCGGTATCACACCACGAGATAAAGAATTGATACAAGTATATAAAGAAAAAGGAAGGATAAAAGGCTTTAAAAAGGTTTAAAAAGTTGCTACGACATGGCTGCTGTCCCATGTGTCCCATGGGAAATACAAATGTTTGCTGTCTCGTTCCATCCCATCCCATGGGACGTTTCCCATGGGAATCCCATTCCCATGGACTAATCCCTGACGAGAAGGACATTTTTACATTGACATCATGGGCTCCCAGGTCGACAACCTATCAGGGTGTATTTTTAATGACTGTGCAGTGTATGAAAATATTGCAGGTCCAAGTTTTGTATTTACCTATTATGTTGCATGAACTTTACAGAGGGTGAATACAAAACCTGGACCGGCAATATTTTTAAACACTACACAGTCATTAAAAATACACCATATAGGATAAACTTGGTATTAGAAAATGTCCTGGACGGTAACGGCGACCTGGGTGTTATTGACTACACAATTTACCGAGTGTCAGTTTGGTATTTTAAAATATTTCGCCATCACCATATACCCCCACGCTAACGAATTTGATAGCAGTCTCCGCTGGTAATGTACTGAGCACGGTCGTACGCGGGTCCAACGACTGGACTCGTCACTTGTTAAAATGAGGGAACGACTGACCACCTCTTTCTCCTTGCTTTCGGCCTACAAAATGTGATGATACGATCACAGCACAGAATCATATTAATTAATTTTTGTTGCATATCCCTTACAGGACGCTGCAGTCAACACCAGCATTGTTCAGCTGCTGTTGATGTTCTAGGCAAGATTAAGCTCAGTAGTTTGCCATTCCTTTCTGAGCGACCGGCTCACATACCCCGTAAGTTACCGACGCGGCGATAACCGCTACCCTTTCTCGCGCACATCACGTTACTCACGAGCGTATACGGGATTACAGAGAAAGACGTAAACCCCTGCAGAATCATATAGGGTGTATTTTTAATGATTGCCGGTCCAAGTTTTGCATTCACCCTCTGTAAAGTTCATGCAACATAAATAATAGGTAAATACAAAAATTGGCCCGGTAATAGTTTCAAACACTGCACTGTCATTAAAAATACACCAGGTAGCTGGAAACTGCTTCGGAACTATCCCCACCTCATTGTTTGTTTCGCCTCTCTTTCCCCCTCATCCCCTCCTCTAATGTACTTATCCAATGTCACGTATTCAATGGCTTCATAAGTGTGTGATCACGTTACCTTTACATTCATTACACATCTATCACGTGGCTTTCCCTCGGCGTTGGGTTTGACCCTGTGGATAGTAACCTACCCACAATCTGCTCCGTGACGAAGGGGTTACGGATGCAGTTCGTAATTCCGCATACCACCTTTGAAACACAGCTGCGGATGATTTGGCAGCAGAGCGACTTGCGTTTTTTTTTTTTTAATGAAATGGTATGAGTACGGGTCGTTCAGAAAGAAATGTCAGACTACTGAACGTAAACTTGCCCGGGAATCACGAACTGCCAAAAAATGCTGTGAATGACTGCTACGTAATGTAAAGGATATGCAACTAATGTTTTAACCTACAAACCTGTGGACGATACGTCACCGTTTTAGGCATACTTCGGCCTGAGCCGGTGATGGACCGTAATATAACTTCTCTTTGAGGTTGAACGGGGTAGGGGTTATTGTAGAATCGAATCGAAACTCTCAGCATGGCCTCTGCTGAGATCTACGTATATTGTAATAGACCTCTCAACGTATGTGAAGTTCCAGTACTGACCGTGCACACCCCGCTAGTTTATGGCATGGGGATGGTAGGGATAAAGGTGAGGTTAAGAGCGAGAGGATCGGCTTCATTGCACCTGGTTTTACCCCATACGGATCGGTCATTTTGGGAGACGGCTTGTCGAAAGCGTCGCACAAAACACTAACTTCGTAGTTCCAGCGGCGACCCATGGTAGTCTCCTGGAAAATTGCACTCATGAACCGAATGACCGAATCCGGAATCGAACTCACAACCTTCGGAGCGTTAGGCAGGCGGCTTGACCACTTCGTCACAGAGAAGGTCAAGAGCCACCCGCAACACAGTTCCTATGGGGATGACACTTGGAGCTAGGTCCGAAGATAATTCTCTACACCAGTGGTTCTCAACCTTTTTTGTTGTTGCTCATACACACTTTCAACATATATCAGAATGTCATTTCCCCCTTTCCAGCGAACGAAAGAAAAAGAATCCCCCCCCCCCCACCCCCCCCCCCCATTCCAAATGTGTCATTCTTAAAAGGAGCATTTTTGATGTTCACAATATTTTATTAACACACCAAATTAATCATATTATAATAAACAAACATTTAAAACATCAAAGAATTGTCACTTAATACACGACACCAGAATGCCAGAAATTGTGCTCCATCAAACAAAATGCTCAATATTCTGTCTGAAGCCATTTTGATTCTGCCAATCTGTGGTCTTAATTCCCCCCCCCCCCCCCCTGAAAACCCTAAAATTCCACCTTGGGGGGGGGGGGGAATTCCCCACTGGTTGAGAACAACTACTCCACACCAACCTCACTCAGATTGATACCAGTCCTCTTCAGGAATTCAACGACCTTAACGTCACTGCCTTGGACTTAAGAGTTAAAACTCACAGATTTCCAGAGGAATCATAATACAACCAATCGCCCCCCCCCCCCCACTCTTTAAGTCTTCGATTTCTAGAAAAAATTTACAAATATTATGCTATTGGTGTGCCATAGTTATGTTTTGTCCACTGCACGAATGTCATATTTACATTACGGAAATACAACAGATTATATTTCCTCTTTTTTTTGGTTTTAACGGAAGATGGGAACAAGGTAATTATATTTCCTATTAATTTTTTTATGATCTATTTCATAGCTGACAATGCAGTATGATTTACGTATGTTTGAAAAGTAATGGAACATTAGTTATGTAATTCTTTCTTTCTTTCTTTCTTTCTTTCTTTCTTTCTTTCTTTCTTTCTTTCTTTCTTTCTTTCTTTCTTTCTTTCTTTCTTTCTTTCTTTCTTTCTTTCTGCCTGCCTGCCTGCCTGCCTGCCTGCCTGCCTGCCTGCCTGCCTGTCTGTCTGTCTGTCTGTCTGTCTGTCTATCTGTCTGTATGCCTACCTGCCTGCCTGCCTGCCTGTCTGTCTGTCTGTCTGTCTGTCTGTCTGTCTGTCTGTCTGTCTGTCTGTCTGTCTGTCTGTCTGTCTGTCTGTCTACCTGCTTGCCTGCCTGCCTGCCTGCCTGCCTGCCTGTCTGTCTGTCTGTCTGTCTGTCTGTCTGTCTGTCTGTCTGTCTGTCTGTGGCTAAGGAGAGAGGCTAGGTAGAGAACAATACTACATGGCTTTCCTCTGCTATGTATCCACTTTCTTGTAGTAAAGGGGCCTGCGTGTTCCAATGATTTCAAGAGCTATGCCGGTGCAGCTGCTGGTAGGGTCTTCCATGTCGGACACGTCAAGGGGTGGAGACCAGACGAAGCGATACACAAACCTGCTGCCGTGTAGGTAGACTGGGGCAGACAAAGGCTAGGGAGGGACAACCCGAAGAAATGCATATTGAAGTCGAATGTACTGAGCCAGAGGCTTGGCGAAACAGTGCAACGCAGTTAACTACATGATATCAACCGTGGGGTACTACAAGGAAATACAGGGTGTATTTATTAATGACTGTGGGGTTTTTGAAAATACTGCCATTCCAAGTTTTGTATTCACCCACTCTGGAGTTAATGCAACCTAAAAGATAACTACAAAACTTGGAACGGTAATATTTTCAAAAACCCCACAGTCATTAAAAATACACCTTATATCTTTAAGACGATGAACGCTGCATAAGTATTCATGTATAAAACGAACGAACGAATGAACGAACGGACTTTATTTTCAACGGGTAACAAGTTGGGCGCGCAGGCCCGTCTTACATTCGGCCCTTCCAATAACTCATCTTTCGTTCTTCAATAATGCATAATACATTCACATAGGAAAAGACATTGTCAAATGAATGTTGTAAGCATAAACATAAACAATGCATATTACCATGTTATGAGACACATACCCCAATAATCCACCCATCCCCCCCCCATCCACCCACGCATCTCCCACCCAACCACACATACACATACCCAGGCACACATACATGCCCCACCATCCACACATCCCCCAAATAGACACATCTCCCAAAACACACACACTCTCCCACCCACCACACCCCACCCCCCAACTCACACATTCCCTACCTACCCACACTCACACACCCAGGCACACATACATGCACGCTCTCACCCATCACCCACCCACACATCACCCACCTACACACATCTTCCACTCATACCATAACCCATCAACACTCACCACCCACATATCCTCCACCACACACGCACAGACCCCCAACCACCGAGTCTAACACACATCCCCCAATCACACATCCCCACCTACAAACATATCCCCGCCAAGCCACACATCACGCACCTAACCACAAACAAAACTAGCATCCACTCACACATCCCCCACTTTCACACAATCTCCCTCATCCACCCACACATCCCACGCCCATACACACGCACATCCCCACCCCAACCTACACACACTCATCCACCCACACATATTCCACCCACCTTCCAATCACCCATCCCCCAATCACACATCCATTAACCACACATCCCCCACCCACACAACCCACACATGCACTCACACACACACACATCTCCCTACCCATACACACATCCTCCACACACACATCCACACCCACCAACACATCCCCCATCCACAAACACACACCCCCAACACACACACACATCACCACCAGTCACACACATCCCCACCCACATACATCATCCTACCCACACACACACATCCCCCACCCATACACTCATCTCCCACATATATCCACCCACTCACGTACTCATCCCTCAACCACTCACACCATACATCCCCCATCTACCCATCAACACATACATCTCCCATCTACCCACCCACCCTCACACACCCCATCCACCCAGCCAAACACACACCCCCATCCTCACATGCATCCTTTACCTATCCGCACATTCAACACCCAATCACACCTATCCCACCTACCCACACGCACATCCCTCATCCACACACATCTCCCCTCCCGCACAACACCCCACCCATATACACATCCCCACCAACACACAAACATCCCCTATACACATCCCTACCCACACATCCCTCACCCACATCTCCCCACCCACCCACACATCCCTCACCTACAAACACACTCACCACCAACACATATATCCTCCACCCACCCACAATTACCCCACACACACACACCCACCCACACAGACATATCCCCACCCACACACGTCCCCACACCCATCCCCACACCCATCATACATCCATCCCCAACCCACACACATCTCTCACACACCCATTCACCCTCACATCCCTCACCCACTCACCTACATACACATTACCCACCCACACAACCCCCACCCACCAACACTCCAACACTTCCAACCATCACCCAATCATCCCTCACCCACACACACACCCCACCGACCACACATCCCTTCACGCACCCACACATCACCAATGCACCCACACATAACCCCTCCACACACACATCCCCCCACACATACATCCCCCTAGACACACACGCATACCTCATACACACCCACACTCCCTCGAATACACTGCATGCATGTACACATACACACACAAACATATACGCATTCCTACACGAACATACACACATACACACTCACATACACACATATAAACACACACATACACACATATACACACGTACATGCATATAAACAAACATGTACGCACACACAAACACACATTTACACACATATACACCCATACACACATACAGACATGCGCACACACACACACACATACATCCACACATATAAACACACACACACACACTTAGACACACATACACACACCCATCCATCCACACACATACACGCTGCCTCACATAATCACTAAAACTAATATGAACATATGAGAGCATCCTCACAAGAACATTCAAAATTGGGAAAAAATGGGAAAACATGGAAAATATGGAAAATGGTGATGAAAATATGTTATACATTGAGTAACGTAAAAAAAATAGTGGTGCAATTCAGTAAGATAATTCCTGGGATTGACATAAACATGATGAAATAAACAGTGCACGTTAAATTCAATTGGCAGTAAAAATGATAATATGAAAGATGAAGATACAATAAAAAATATGGCATAATTATAGACATAATTCAAGCGAACGAAAGAAGAAGAAGAAGAAGAAGGTATGGCATAATGACATGCTTGCGCTCGGCACTCTCTCTCTCTCTCTTCCCCCTCTCTCTCTCGCTCTCTCTCTCTCTCTATTTTTCTTTCACGCACACTGACACACTAACTCTCTCATTGTCTCATTATCTCTCTCTCTCTCTCTCTCGCTCTCTCTCTCTCTCTCTCTCGCTCTCTCTCTCTCTCGCTCATACGCATTGACTCTCACACTCGCCCTCTCTTACACACACATACTCACATATTTACTCTCACTCAATCTCTCACTCACTCTCTTACTCTCTCTCTCTCTCTCTCTCTCTCTCTCTCTCTCTCACACACACACACACACACACACACACTCACTCATTCACTCTCTAACCCACATTGTCTCACTCTCTTACTTGCACACACAGACAAGCAAACAGATACACACACTCACTCACTCTCACTCATTCACTTTCTCATCATTCTCTCACTCACCCCCTCTCTCTCTGATACATTTACTAGCTCTCACACTCACTCACTCACGCACATACACACATACCCACAAATTCTCTCTCTCAATCACTCACTCACGCTCCCTTACTCACTCGCTAACTCTCTAAATCACACTCACTCTCTCACTTTCTCACTCTATCACACAGACAGGTAGACACACAACCTTTCTCTCACATTCACTCATTCTCGCACTCAATCTATTACACATACGTGCACACACACTCACTCACTTTTACACTCACTCAGGCACACGCGCATGCATACTCTCTCACTCTCTGTCTCATGCTCACTCTCTCACTCTGTGTCTCATGCTCACTCTCTCACTCACACTCTTTCCCAACCACTCTCTCACTCACACACACACAGTAAAGAATGATAGTGAAAAAAATGATACCAGTAGGTGACTTATGGAGGCATATTGTCGGTATAAAGTAAGTATTGAAAGATTTTTCGGTTGAATGTGTAGGGACTCATTGGTGTTTTCAGATCTGGTGGAAGGCTATTCCACAAGTGAGCACTAGAATAGGCGAAACAAGTTTTGTATAAGTCCAATCTAGGCTTCGGAACCTGTAATAAATTTAAGCGCATACTGTTCATTGCATTAGATTGAATTAACGGTAGAAGATACTTTGAGGTATTTTCAGATATAATTTTATTCACTAATTTTTCTTTGTTAAAAAGGAAGAGCTTTCGAAGTAGTAGAAGTCTTAGATGGCTGTATAATTTATTACTTTCAACTTGCTTTATGCCAGAAACTAGACGTATAGAGCGGGGTTGAAGCAAACACAGTTCGTTTCATATTAGATTTATTGCAACCATCCCAGACTGTGGAACAATAATCCAGAGGTGATTCGATATAGGATGCATAGAATATTTTTCGTGTGCTTTCATCCAAGAAGTGCTGACTTTTAGCAAGTTGGTAAACTTTTTGTGCTATACTTATGGTAAGGACGTGAACATGAGAGCTCCAGTTTAAATGTCTGTCAATTAAAAGACCTAATGTTTTATGTTCATTTACATTAATTATATGTAACGTGTCCACGTTGAGCTCGAGCGTTGCTCCAGTTATGGCTAGGGTCTGTAGTTTTTGTCTGGTCGTTATTAAAATGGATTTGGTTTTGTCGATGTTAATTAACATGCCTTTTTCATTGCTCCATCTACTAAAGTTATCAAGTTCGTTTTGTAAAGAGCTCTCTAAGTCACTACGGTTCTCTTGACTAGTGTATATAGTGCAGTCGTCTGCAAATAGGTCACACGAAGTATTGAGATATAACGGAAGATCGTTAATATAAACTGCAAAAAGCAGCCGACCTAGTATTGAGATCTGAGGCACACCGATATTAAGTTGTGTGGGTCTTGATAGACAGTTATTGAAGGACACTACTTGTTATCTGTCTGCTAAAAATGACATAATTTTGTTCACCATATTGGTGCTAGTCTTCATTTGTTTTTATTTTCTAATTAAAATATCATGATCTACCATATCAAAGGCTTTTTTGAAGTCTACGAATACTGCTAAAAAATGTTCCATTGTTGATACAAAGATGCCAGTTATCGATAATTTTTGTAAGGGCACTATGGCAAGAATATTTAGGTCGAAACCCAGATTGACTGTCAATTATTATATCGTTGGTAATTAAATGGTGTAATGTTATTTTATGTATGTGTTTTTCTAATGGCTTTGATAGCGACGATATTAAGGAAATATGTCTATAATTACCTGAGACGCTATTATCAGTTGAGCCATTTTTAAGTAGAAGATAAACTTTAGGCATTTTAAAGGCAGATGGAAAGTAGTTCTTGGACAGGCACTGGTTATATATGAACATTAAGGACTCACTAATAATTGGTGCAGCACACCGAATAATTCTGTTACTGATACCATCTAGGCCTTCTGAATTTGTTGCTTTGAGATTTAAGAGATATTTATATACTTCTGCAACAGACATCAAGGGAATCTCAGGGGGGGGGGGGGGATATTTCTAGAGCGCTTCCCTTCACAGAATGATGACAGTGAACTTAAATTACATACTGAGTCTGGTATTGAGGACTTTAGATTCTTCATTTCTGATTGAAAGAAGCAACTGAAATCCTCGCATGTTATAATGTTTGGTGTTGCTGACTTTGAAGCGTGTTTCTTGTTTGTTAGCGAGTTAATAGCCTTCCATATATTTGTATTATTTGATTTATCTGCAATCACATTTTAGAAATGATCTTTCTTTATCCTTCGAATGTCATATTTAATTTTATTTCTTAGTCTGCGGTAATTGATAACATCTTTATTTTTGTGTTTTGTATCTCGTTCTCTCATGATTTCGAAAACTTCTCTAGTGATCCATGGAGAATTATGTTGATTCTTGACTCGAACTTCTTTGACTGGCACATGTTTATCAAATACATTGTAGACTGTCTTTGTCCAGTAACCTAGTGCATCTTCCGCATCAGGAAGTTGGTAAACATGTTGAAGGGCTGCATTTGTTAAGTCGTTTAAAAATAAATTTTGGTTGAGAGCTTTAAAATTTCTAAATTTGATGCTTAAATGTTTATTTTTAGGAGTTTTGAAGCCAATTTTCGACCATGTACAACATATGGGGTAATGGTCACTAACTGCACTTACAGGAACATAACATTCGATAATATTAACTGGACAAGTAACATATATAAGATCAATTATAGTTGAGGAGGTGTGTGTAACCCTTATGGGGTGATTTATTAGTTGTTTGAAATTGTAAGATAGAATGATATCGTCCCATGTCTGGTTGGATTTAGTAATATCTATGTTAAAGCAACCTAATATCATGACTTCTCTACCTGCTGTAATCACTCTATCCACCATTGTAGTGGAACAGTCATACCAACTGTACGCAGCACAGGGATTTCGATATAGGTATCCAATGAGAAACGGCTGCTGGCTGACTTGCTTCACCTCTAACCTAACACATTCTATCTCTTCTGTCTCGAGATCACTTCTACGGGAACAGTTGAGAGAATTGGAAATGCATACAGAAATACCTGTGTCTAGATTTTTATTTGCGTCTCTTCGAATTATTTAAAAACCCTTAAGAGAGATTTCAGAGTCGGTTATTTTGTCTTTGAGACGACTTTCTGTGATTCAAAACACATGGAACCGTTTGCACTGTATTACTGAAAGGTCAGGTAATTTATTGATCAAATGATAGATGTTGAGATGGCCTATATGTAGACCAACCATGTTTGTTTCTGAATACACCCCAACTGCAATATTTGCCGAGGTCTACCTTCAGCCATTTCTTTCCTTTCTGAACACACCCAAACTGCAGTATGTGCCGAGGTCTACCTTCAGCCATTTCTTTCTTTTCTGAACACACCCCAACTGCAATATATGCCGAGGACTACCTTCAGCCATTTCTTTCCTTTCTGAGAAATAAGTTGAAATATTTCGACAACGAAATGCTTCAAACTTGTGAAGATTATCAGCCCAGACTTAATTCCTACCAGTCTGTGTGTACTGAGCTGACTAACGATCTGGTTTAATTTGCCTCTCTACAGATGAGTTATTCCTTACGCGTTTTGCTCGCTGGTGTCTGGGTCTGGAGAGGGGATAAAGAGTTTACAACAGTCCACACAAAGATGTCACTTTGGTATTGGCTCGGAAGAAGAGTCTCTATGTCAAATTTACACTGATAAATGCAAGCCCTCTTCAGACCCAGTGTCCAAACAGCTAATGTTGAAAATCTCTGTCCTCCAGATAATTCCAATCAATCAACCAGTGAACGTACGAACGAACGAAACAACGAACAAACGAAACAACGAACGAACGAATGAATTAAACAACGAAACGAACGAAAGAACCAATGAATGGACAAACAAAACAATCAACCAGCCAGCAACCCAACCAATCAAGAAGAAGAAGAAGAAGAAAAAGAAGAAGAAGAAGAAGAAGAAGAAGAAGAAAAACAACAACAACAACAACAACAACAACAACAGAAACAACAACAAGAACAACAACAACGACAACAACAACAACAGTATATTAATATTATTTTTAGGCTGCAAAATACATGAACCAACCAATCAACCAACCAACCAACCAACCAACCATCAATCCCTTCAATCAATCAACCAACCAACAAACCAATCAACCAATCAACCAACAAATAAATCACCCAACCAATCAACCAACCAACCAACCAGTCCACCAACCACGCAACCAACCAACTAACCAACAAACCCACCAACCAACAAATCAATCAAATAATCAACCTATTTCTTTTCCGTTACTTATTGTACAATCCGCTAACTCTTCTTTATTCTCTTTCCAGAAATCAAGACAATGCCATCAGCTGTAATGGGAAAACACACAGCAATGTTTCTCTTTTGCCTTCAGTCCTGGCTCGTCTTGAGCTCCAGTGCCATGCCAGTACCAGCAATAGACGAGATGAAGGTTCCAGTTGAAAGTCAGTTAGACATTTCCGGAAAACAACATGAAAAAGGATTATCTCCCTCTGTAACTGCTGGTGGTAACTTAAACAGCAATGCCGGTAATTTAATGGCGAGAAACGATGAAGTAGAAAACGACATTAATGATGCCAATATCCTCAGGCATATGGCAGATACAAGAACTATCCAGGAAAAGAAGAGGCGACTACGGTTGGTAAAAGGACGGAAATCAGGAGATGATAATAATATTGTCGAACAGGAGCCTCATCAGCATAGTCTACATAAACGGGAAACAGATAGAGACAGACGTACGTGGTCAATCTCAAATGCCTTGTCAGTTCTGACTGATATGGTAGTGGAGCATGAGCAACGTCGGCTTGCAGAACAGAGGGAAGCTCTGAAGCGGAGATTGTTGGAGTTGGGGAAACGGTCTCATGACAATGCAGTTGTCAAGGCAGACATTTCTAATGGGAGAGAGCAAGATTTTGTTTCGCTTCTTCAAGCGGCCCTTAGCTCTTCAGAATCTGTTTAGCTTTAAAATATCGTTTATTGGCTTGAACATTATTTAAACCCAGACGTTAACGTATCTGTATTGAGGTAATTATGCTTCCTTAGAGTGTTAATCAACACAATTTAAATATCCTTACTCTATGACATCCGAGTCTGTAAAATTTATTATTTTAAATGATATTTTTTGATGTTATTGACTAAAATATTAATTATAAATCACACATCAAATTATGCTGTCAGAAAATCCAAAAGTCATGTGTAGTTTTTTATTTGAATAGAACTGTTCAAAGCATGTGTTTGTGAAGTGAATGTGTGCAACCTATCAAATTATGGGATGGATATCTAAGATGTATATGGTCAGTTAATATTAATCCAATGAAACTGAAAGGAGAGGAAGGGAGAAGAAGTATAATAATAATAATAATAATAATAATAATAATAATAATAATAATAATAATAAGAAGAAGAAGAAGAAGAAGAAGAAGAAGAAGAAGAAGAAGAAGAAGAAGAAGAAGGAGGAGGAGGAGGAGGAGGAGGAGGAGGAGGAGGAGGAGGA
Organism: Cepaea hortensis; assembly: GCA_963921405.1. Taxonomy (NCBI): domain Eukaryota; kingdom Metazoa; phylum Mollusca; class Gastropoda; order Stylommatophora; family Helicidae; genus Cepaea; species Cepaea hortensis. The sequence continues at coordinate 34,055,677 of OY992895.1, forward strand.
GAAGGGGTATAAGGAGGAGAACTAGGAGTTGAAGAATGAGGAGGATGAAGACGAGGCCGAAGGGGAGATAAAGAGAAGGAGAATAATAATAATAATAACAGTATATCATATTCAGGCTGTATAATCCGTGAGCCATTTCTCATAGACTACGTTCTTCAATTATGCGACCGAAAAAGGGTGTTTAACGGTTTATGTTGCAGTTGGATGCAGTTTTACAGTAATAACACAATGGAACCTATGTGTAAAATTCATAACAATCTGGTACAGAAGGAGTAAAAGTAGATTCGACTAAAGTTTCAATCTTATTTTATCTTATAGTCCATGCTGTGTGATGTTGGCGATTACGTCTGTCCTCTTTTGCTGCGAATAATTTCTGATGCCAACCTTCCACCATGCCATTACGTCAAATTGTCCAGCATCTTCTCTCTTGGTCTTCCCCTGCCTATCTTTCCCTCCAGCCTTCCTGTTATGACGGCATACTCCATCTTTCCTCTGATCATGACATGCCCATAGAATGCGGCCTGCCCTCTTCTGACGCGAGTAACCAGTTCTCTTTGTGAGTTAAGTTCTCTCAAGATAATTTCAATAATCTTTCTATCCGCCTACTCTGCTGTCATCGTTCTTCTGTAAGAACACATCTCGTCAGCTTCCAGATAATTCCTTATATTTCTGCTAATTGTTCATTATTCGTTGCCATATAGTTTCAACAAATTACAACAACAGAAGTGAGATTCCTGAGAAGAATGCTCAATGTATCAAGGAGAGATAAGATCAGAAATGAAGAAATCGGGACTAAAGTAGGGGTTATAGCAGCGCTAGATTTTATTAGAAGACAACAATTCAAATGGCTTGGCCATGCAACTACGCTACCAACTAACAGTATACCACAACAAGCAATGATGTACAGACCAGAGGGAAGCAGAGGAAGAGGCCGACCACGTAAACGATGGACGGAGGGAATAGCAGAATCCATGGGAATATCGATACATACAACTCATAAGCGAGTATTCTCCCGCTGTTTATACTTCACCTCGACACCGCAAGGTACAAGAGAAACATGATGAGATGAGATGAGATATAGTTTCACTAGAAGCTAGTAAAGCAACAATTGGTCATGGTATTAAATGTCTGATAACTATCTCTCAGTGTACGCTCTTATTTACCACGTTTTTACAATCATCAAGTGTTGCAGAGCATAACTAATAATAGTAATAATAGTAGCTTAAGTTCGGCATACAGCTTAAAATTCTAACACATATGACTACATAAATTACCAGATGTGATTTGCACAAATACTGGAATGGAATACGAGTCGTATATTTTACTCAGCCTTAACTTCTTGAGCCCCAAGTCTTGGAGTCATTCTAAGTGGACATTATAAATCTACAGCAAAGTTTGAGTCATTGCCAGGTACGCAATGTATAATAAATTTAAAGAAGTAAAGAGTTAAGAACTCACATTAAAAGCCTTGGTTATTGATTGGTGAATCCTTTGGAAGACTGAGCTTTAACTATTAAATCTGGAGTGTTGGCGTTTAGATCGTTTGAGTCCCAATAAGGGAGTTGCTGTAACGATGTACTGTAAAGAAGTGTATACTAAGGTAAAATAAAGTATATTCAGGTCGTTTCAGGTCTTGAGTGCAACGAGGTAAAGAAAAGTATACCAAGGTAAAAATACCCAGGTCGTTTCAGCGCAATAATGAAGTAAAGTAAAGTATACTAAGGTACACATAAAGTATATTAAGGTGGTTTCAGAGCTTGGGTGTAACGATGTAAAGTAAAGAAAAGTATACTAAGGTAAAAAAAATGTTGCGTATCTCTTACGGGACGTTGCAGTCAACACCAGCATTTTTCAGCTGCTGTTGATGCACTAGGCAAGTGTTACGTTCAGTAGTTTGCCATTATTCTAAGGTACAAATCAAACATATTTAGGACATTTCAGGTCCTGGATCATAACTGTCAAAAACTGTCATTTATTGCCAATATAGTACCTTGCGGTTTATGACTGGGGGGGGGGGGGGGGTCTTTGACCCCAAGGAATTAAGGCCGCCTGGCTAGTGCAGTCGCCACGAACTGTGCAGGTTAGGATTTTTTTTTTTTGCTCCCGACTAAACAAAATCTCACACCTTACCAAGGTTTCGAACCCGGGTCCCCCGAAGGAGAATCCGGCGTTCTAGCCACTCGGCCAGCCGCCCCGCTTGGGTGTAACGATGTAAATTAAGAATAGTATTTTTTTTTTCTCATATCCTATTACATATCCTATTTTGCTCACTTGAAACGTCACGAAAGTTTGGAGAGAACAGTAATGGAGGGGTATATGCGTGGGAAGAGAGGAAGAGGAAGGCCAAAGAGAAGATGGGTGCAGGATGTGGCGGATGATCTCAAGATGGGTGTATCGGACTCGAGACTTCTTGCTTATGATCGAGAGGTTTTCCGGAAGGTTGTTATGGGAGCGAGGTTCTGCAAAGGACATGCTACTGAATGAATGATCCTATGACAGGACATCGCTGTCAACACCAGCATTTTACCGCTGTTGTTGATTTCTTGGCAAGATTACGCTCAGTAGTTTGCCATTGCTTTATGAGAGGCCGGCTCACATATCCCGTAAGTAACGGGCGCGGCAAGAACCGTTACCAATTCTCGCGCAGCTATGCTTGCTTTCGTGAATAAACGGGATTACGAAGAAAGTCGCTAACCCCTATTCCAGAGGTCCCGGCAAGAATATTATACTAAGGTAAAAATAAAGCATATTTAGGAAGTCGTGTCAGCGCTTTGGTGTAACGATGTAAAGTAAAGAAACGTATAATAAGGTAAAAAAAAAAAAAAAAAATACTATATTCAGTTTTTCCGGGGCTTAGGTGTAACGATGTAAAGTAAAATATTAAAAAGTTAACTAAGGTAAAACTAAAGTATATTCAGTTCGTTTCAGGGCTTGGGTGTAACGATGTAAATTAAGAATAGTAAAAATAAAGTATATTCAGGTCGTTTCAAGGCATGGGTGTAACGAAGTAAAGTATGCTAAGGTAAACAGGAAGTATATTAAAGTCGTATAACGATGCAAAGTAAAGTAAATTATACTAAGGTTTTGGGGTAACGATGTAAAGTAAAGAAACGTATTCTTTTTCTGCATATCGTTTTCACAGGATATCGCAATCAACACCAACATTTCTGCCGCTGTTATCTCTTGGCAAGTTTACGTTCAGTAGTTTGCCATTGCTTTCTGAGGACCGGCACCGATACCAACGCGAAACCAACGCAACGCGGTCTGCTGCCAAATCGAGCGCAGCTGTGTTTCGAACGCGTGTATATGGGATTACGAGCCGCGTCCACAACCTCTTCGCCACAGAGTCAGGCAAAGAAACGTTTAATAAGATAAAACATAAAGTATATTTAGGTAGTGTGAGAGCTTGAGTGTAACGATGTAAAGTATAGAAAAGTATACTAAGGTAAAAATAAAGTATATTCAGATCGTTTCGAGGCTTGATTGAAACGATGTAAAGTAAAGAAAAATATACTAAATAAAATAAATAAAGCTAAAGTAAAAAAAAACAAAAACATTTTACACGCTTTGTTATGTATTGTGTATTTGTTAATAACCCCGTAGTTTATCCACAAATAGGCCCTCGAATCGTGATGTGGTCAGAAACAGGCCGACCGCCTTTACTGCCCAGATCATTTCATGGTACACAGTTTAGGCCGCATCGATGTAGAAACACAGATCAATTGGAGCGGGATTCGAACACATGACCACTGATCCGGCTATTATTATCATCATCATCATCATCATCATCATCATCATCATCATCATCATCATCATCATCATCATCATCATCAACATCATCATCATCGTCATCATTATCATCATCATAATCATCATCATGTGACATGCCGGTAAGCGAATGCGGTCATGTTTCGCCATCTCACTCGATTACCAGAGTCGTGGATCAGCTCAGTATTCTTGTGTCGACCATGCCACGTGGCCAAGTCATCCAGGTATTTCCTTCTCTACCTTCCCCTTGTTTTCTTCCCTCTCTTTCCCAATCTTGCCAGTTGTCGCCAAGTTCTCCAATTTATTTCTTCTCATAACGTGGTAAAAAAATGTTGACTGTCTATGTCTAATTTCTCTAATCAGTCTATAATGTTCTTTTGTTTCTTGTAGGACTTACTCATTGGTATTTTATGTACGTCCTTGGGATTCTTTGCATTAGATCAGTCATATACGAGGGGGCTTGAAATGAAAACATTAAAAGAGGGAAAGAAATTACAGTAACCATGCCAATGTCTTATAACCTGTCAATATTGTTGTTAAGGAGGTCAAGAGTGTTCAGCACGTGACATCACGGTGCATATGCACACGGTGACGTCTTAATAACATTTTAATGATGACCGCCTTACTTTTGACATGCACCATAGAGGAGCAGGATTCTGGTATCAGTTTATTTTTATTAGTGAAGGGGTGAAACCTATAGACATTTATCGGTAAATGCAAGTCCAGTATGGTGATGCACGCTTGTCAGCCCAGCAAGTGTATGAGTTGAGTGGGAAGTTTCAAAACGGCGTGACTTCTGTGAAAAGGTAGTGCAAGTGGTGCATGTGTGGTTACACACGCGACCAAGAAATTTTTTTCTACAGCAATCCAAGCAATTTATCAACGCTGGAGGACCTGCATTGAACGCAGTAATGACTACATAGAAAAATGATACATTTGGTTTTTACGTTTTCTCAATATAATCACTCATCAAAAACAAAAACATTTAAGGTTTTCATTTGAACCACCCCTCGTATTTAACCACAGGTGGATTCACCACTGATTTCCCAAAAGGAAATAATGACTCTTAAAAGTCATATGTGCATTACTGCCAAGACGCTAAATACACCTTAAATGTGGCCACTGGAGGAAGACAGAATTCTGTAGTATGTTCTGACCAAATGTAGAGATTAGAACGAAGATCGCCATGGCAAAAGCAGCTTTGCGCAAGAAGAAAAAAAATATAAAGGGGTGTCGGTTAAAATTGGTGATGAAGTGATGAAATTCTGTGTATGAGCTGTGCCGTTATGTGTATGTGAAACATGAACGATAAACAAACGGGCAGAGACATCTAACGATAGTGAACATGTGATATCTGGGGAAAAAGGTCGGGAGTACTATGGATAGACATAGGGACGAACGAGATAGTCCTTCAGGAGACAAGAGGAAATTGTTGACTGATTGGATAAATTGGACGTGGACAGTCAGGATTTCAGGAGCACGTAGAGTACAAAAAGTCGTTTAAAAATCGACAGGATCGACTTCATTGCACCGGGTTTTTCCATATGGCTTAATCACTTTCCGCAGCGCGGAAGGCGTCGCACAAAGCACGAACTCAGTAGCCCCAGCGATGACCGCCAGGAGTCTCCGAAAATATACACTCGTGAACCGTAGGACGCTGCCCGGAATCGAACCCACAACCTTCGGAGCCCGAGTCAGACGGCTTGACCACTTCGCCAAGGACACTTGAGCATATAGAGAAGAGAAGTGAATGCTGGAACTTAAGAACAGCTGGCAAGCTTGGTGGGAGTGGAGCAAGGGAAGGATATGGGAATGAAGGACAGAGAGATAATCAGGAGGAGGCTTCAAATTAAAACCTTAAATGTTTATGTATATGCTTTTGGTGAATTTATTCTCGCATCCCGCGATGGCGGGGAATCTGAGAAAGGACCTCTTACACATCACATGTGACTTGGAACTGAAAGAGTTCGCTGGGGACAGCAGAATGTTAAGTCAGAAATGCTCGATAAAGAAGACACTCAATTGATAAGAGTTAAAACAACAAGTGTTATTTTAGTGATTGGAAGTTGGAAACAGAAAATTTAGTACATATGATTTAATTTGCGTTAATGTAAATCAAAGTAACAATAATCGCTTGGGATTTACATGTAAATTATATACATTTCGTCAAAGAAAAATATATAATGTTGGTGTAAAAACATGTTAACAGGGATAATTAACAGATGCTAATAATAAAATTCAGTAGAAGTTTTGCATTTATTCTGGAAACGTGTCTGAATTGTGTTAGAATGTGTGTGTATATTTTGAAATCTCTGTGACATTTATATTATAATTATGGAGCACGGGGGATTAAAACAAGAGCTGATGTACGAGGTAAATAAATGAATAGAAGAATAATAACATGGATTTAAAGCAGATGAAGAGATGTCGTGGTTGAAAGTGGAGAAACTCACACTCGCTCTCCCCGAGCAACAAAAAGAGGATAAACGAGGAAATAAAGACATTTATGTAGGTTCTGATGCAAAGATCAAGGAAATACAATCCTAACCCCTAAACAGTATTATGTGATTGCCAGTCAACAAAAACAACCATAATTCACATATGAGGCACACACTCGATCTCAATGTAAAGCAAGTAGTCTACAAAAGCTAAGCCAAACAAATGGAATAATGACAACATCCATATAACTCTATTGTGATATAGACAATCTCAAAAACTGTCATAATATCTCGTACAATGATTGCACATTACAATCAGCAATGCAACATTTGATTCGACATTAATCTATCTACCAATGGTTTCTTCACGCCAACATGAATAGTTCTATACTATCCTGCCTATAACACTATTATACAGGTAGGGCCGTGTTCAGTCTAGATCTATTACAACAATAAACTGCAGACGACAAGATAGTTATCAAATTACCAACAAGTAGAAAGACTGTTATACGCCTGAATGGCAGCACCGATTACTAACATTTAGAAAAGTTGTTAGACCCGTCATAGGTAACTATCAACCAACACGTTGATAAGTTATCGTACTCTCGAAAGGTAACATCCAGCTAATAGGCTGACAAGAAATACTCTAGAAAGGTAACATCAAACTAACAGGCTGACAAGGAATACTCTAGAAAGGTAACATCCAGCTAACAGGCTGACAAGGAATACTCTAGAAAGGTAACATCCAGCTAACAGGCTGACAAGGAATACTCTAGAAAGGTAACATCCAACCTTAACCCAGAGTAACCGTGACATTATATAATCGGGGATTCTCTGTAAAAGAAGAAACGAAACGTCTCTAACCGGCGAATTGGTTGGATTTCAATACTCTGACAAACATAGTATTACAACCATCGTTATTGCCACAGAGACAGCACATACATAAATAGTACACAACACAGCGTATGTACACCACTGATTCTAGTTAGTTAGTCAGTTAGTCGCGGTTCCAGCTTCACGGCAAATGGTCGCCCCATTATGCTCCATTCCTGTGTCAGGAAATATCACACAAAATGCTCCTCACTGCTCCATGTGAAAAATGGCACAGACAGGAGTCTCGACAAACAAACAGCCCGCACAGGTATACTATGACCAATGCCGCCGCCAGAATGCCAACACAAAAGTCCGCCACGAAAAATACAGTTCATCGTCGATGGAAGCGGCAGTCACTAGAAAACCAGCAGCCATACGTTACTGCATAAGGCAAGCTAGTTAGTTCAGCACCTGGCCTGTTAATCTACCAACACAATGTTATTCGATCCTCAGATTCTAGTCCACATACCATTTTACTGACTATCATTACACCATTCTCCTTCTGAGTGACAAACCCTCGATTTTATGTGCTCGTTCCGTCAAACTTTCTTTCCTACACTGACCGTAACTTTTATTTGAATCTCTAATGCTCTATCGTCTGTGTTGTCTTCTCTGGTTGAGGAGCCAAGTTCCTTTACCAAGTCACCCGACGTGGAACAACCCGTTCTTTCTCAGTTATAACATCACCATTCTAACAGACTATTTCAAATATAATAATCAATCAGAACCAAACAAAATGATGATCGTAAACTGATTAGAGACATTAAACGTAGACAGCCACAATTATTTAGGCATGCTATGAGAAGAAATGAATTTGAGAACTTGGTGACAACTGGCAAGATAGCAAGATAGAAGGAAAGGAACCAAGGGGAAGAACGAGAAGTAAATACCTCGATGGCTTGTCCACGTGGCATGGTTGAGACAGAAACACGGAGCTGCGAGTTAGATGGCAAAACATGACCCCCACACTTATCGGCATGGCACATGATGGATGGATGGAACCAAACACCTAAAACACTTCTGCTTAAAGCGAGATCATCAGACTAGCATTGGCTTATTTTATTTTCATTTCTACCAGTATGGCCAAATTGATTTCATATTAACAAGAAACATCAGAAAGAGAAATACATCCCATGCAAGGGCAGTGCCCAACTTAAGTACAA
>OY992895.1:34076418-34208918 GCA_963921405.1 Cepaea hortensis
ACTTTGCACTTCATCTGACGTAACTTTTTAGTTTGTCTTAATATGTACAGGTGATTAGTAAACAATATGCATACAAATCCCATGCCTACCCATCATGCATACTGGTCACGTACAATCAATTCCATGGTTTTTACCTCGCTGAGACACAGCCAGTCCGGTAGGTACGGCTAACTTGCCCTTACCTCTCCACCAAAAAGAAAAATTACAAATAATCAGGTGAGTCTGTGAGTATCTACCTATAAGATAACTCCGACATTGGACATCTACCCTTATCTCATAGAATATCCAATGAAGGTCTTCAGTTTTGGTAAGTTTTCCCATATACACATGACGTCACATTGACGTGATACCTATTAGGCAAACATGGTAGTTTCAATACATATTTACACATCACCAACAATATTTAGTTATGTCCCTTGGTTATGGAACAAAAGTTAGGGACAGTAATTTTTATCATGCTTACAACAAAATAAATTACAAGTAACATTTTCTTTCTTAGTGTCATAATTTGATCCTTATTGACAAAAGTGCACAAAAGGTCACTTTTATGAAAAAGTAATCAAGCCATGATGCTGAGATTACATCTAACAAAACTCGACATATACAATTTCGTATATGGACATATTTCATACCCAAATTTTCATACAATTGTCATAAATTTATAAACATTTTAGTATCGTCTAACTTTCAAATTAATATGGACATATAACGGAAGTGTAGAGCTGTGTTGTTGCACACATGTGTTATGTTGACATTCACATCAAGGTCTCTCGTTATAGATGGACTTTAAGTATACGGAGCACCCAGTTCTTGTCATCAGCTGTTGGATAACTTCTTCCGTCTTATCTTCGGATTAGGTTGTCAAGGTCATCATTCGTACTTGTTAAAACGTCGTGGACCATCTTTGTAGCTGTACTCAGGATTACTTGGCGCTGTTCAAGCTCAGTAAGTCTTTGGGTCCTGTAGTACTAGCCTGTGACACTTGTGGTGTCTATTTCTTATAATACTACATATTTACAATAATAATGGCATTCTTCCACATTTCTCACAATTATACGACCCATTCCTTCACATAATAATAATAATATGTACACAATATATTTACAATGGGAGATTAAATCTTCCCTATCACACTGTTCCTCACAGCGTACCTGACATAAAGTCACAATTGGCTGTGATGTTGAGCACTATTTACGTTGCAGTTTATACACCATCTGCAATGTGCTCGGGTGTTACCTGGCTATTGGGTGAGTCGTATGGACATCTCGATAGAAGATCAGCCAGAGAGTTATGTGAGCCTCGTATATGTCTGATTTCGAAGCTATAGTCCTGTGGAAGAAGGGACCATCTGGCCACTCTGTGGTTACTTGGGGTACCACTGGTGATGAATGTCAAAGTGCTATTGTCTGTTTCAATAATGAAGTGTTTACCTAAAAGAAATCTCGAAAGTTTACGTACCGAGAACACAAGAGCGAGGGCTTCAAGTTCCGGCGTGCTGTAATTTCATTCACTGGTGTTCAATTTCCGGGAGACGTAGTATACCGGGTACAATATTTGGTCGTGCTCTTGAAGCAGTACCCCTCCAATGGCTACGGAGCTCGCATCGCATCATATCCTGAAAATAGTGCTAAGATCAGGTAATTTTAGAATAGGTTCACTGAAAAAATAAGATAATATTTTCGCAAATGGTGAAGGAAGAGAAAAAAAAAATTTTAGACTCAAGTACTCCTGAGGCAATGTGTCGGACAATGGCTGAACAGTACTGCCCGAAACCACACTGGTTTTTAATTCAGGTCGACCAAAAAATTTCGGAGTTTACAAGGGACAGGTGTAGATGACACCACCCAACCTGTTATTTTTGGAGCAAGAGAAATTAGAACATGTGCAAGTGTGTGGTGTATGTAATATCACTTAAGTTTTTGTAGGTTTGTATGTCGTCAAGTATTGTTGTTAGTCGTATCACCACACTCAACAACTCTCTTTTCACACTTTCCAAACGTTCCGCTAACACTACTTCTACTCAATGACATTCAAGGACATGGCCGCCATTTTGTTTTTATCACTTCAATAGCTCGGTTGAAATTTACTAAGTCCAAAAACGCACTTATAGTTTCGATATATTAACTAGAAAGATGGTATTTATCTATTAAATTATAACCTACACGCTCGCATTTGTTCAAAACTCGCACTTTATACCAATAATTGATTCACAAAAAACTTGACAACAGTCGCCATTTTTACAATTATTTAACACTCTATCTTTCGTATTTCACGGTTCAAATCTAATGAGGACGTAGACCCCACGTTTGCACTTGTCAAAGTCTTGCTTAGGGCAAGAAATATGGCTCGTATCTTGCCAAGTGTGATACTAACTATGCTTATCAAATAACACGAGGCTAACAGCCGATAATATAATTCGCGCTATTTATTCGCGCACTGCACACATCAGAAACAATACAAGCTTCGCGCAATCACAATTCACAAAATCCAATACATTATAAATGCAAGCAATCAATACATCAATATAATAATACATCAATGCACTCCACTTACAAGTCACACAGACAGGCGTTCCATCTCCAACGTTCATACAGGCTAGCTCTCAAGACATGCATCAAACTCTCCAACCGCTTTCACACGTCAGTCCCTAAGGGCCACCAAGCCTAGTCTGCCTGGACTTTCAGCACACAACACAGTTGTGCTCGCGTCAGCCCGCGTGACCCCTCAATGTTCACGCTGCGTTCCAGCTGACCGCCGACTGCTTAGTATCGCTCAGCGTTGATTGCCTGGCGTTGTTGAAGACGCCGCGTTATAGCTGTAGTGCTTATAATAGATTAGCGTTGCATTGTCGGGCGTTGGTGCAGACAACGCGTTATCACTCTGGGTGAGACTCTGACATTCTCCCCCCCCCCCTCATTTTCATGAAAGGTTTTCCTTTCATGTACTCTATATAGCTGTTCTTTATCTTGTCAGAATCGAACTTTGCACTTCATCTGACGTAACTTTTTAGTTTGTCTTAATATGTACAGGTGATTAGTAAACAATATGCATACAAATCCCATGCCTACCCATCATGCATACTGGTCACGTACAATCAATTCCATGGTTTTTACCTCGCTGAGACACAGCCAGTCCGGTAGGTACGGCTAACTTGCCCTTACCTCTCCACCAAAAAGAAAAATTACAAATAATCAGGTGAGTCTGTGAGTATCTACCTATAAGATAACTCCGACATTGGACATCTACCCTTATCTCATAGAATATCCAATGAAGGTCTTCAGTTTTGGTAAGTTTTCCCATATACACATGACGTCACATTGACGTGATACCTATTAGGCAAACATGGTAGTTTCAATACATATTTACACATCACCAACAATATTTAGTTATGTCCCTTGGTTATGGAACAAAAGTTAGGGACAGTAATTTTTATCATGCTTACAACAAAATAAATTACAAGTAACATTTTCTTTCTTAGTGTCATAATTTGATCCTTATTGACAAAAGTGCACAAAAGGTCACTTTTATGAAAAAGTAATCAAGCCATGATGCTGAGATTACATCTAACAAAACTCGACATATACAATTTCGTATATGGACATATTTCATACCCAAATTTTCATACAATTGTCATAAATTTATAAACATTTTAGTATCGTCTAACTTTCAAATTAATATGGACATATAACGGAAGTGTAGAGCTGTGTTGTTGCACACATGTGTTATGTTGACATTCACATCAAGGTCTCTCGTTATAGATGGACTTTAAGTATACGGAGCACCCAGTTCTTGTCATCAGCTGTTGGATAACTTCTTCCGTCTTATCCTCGGATTAGGTTGTCAAGGTCATCATTCGTACTTGTTAAAACGTCGTGGACCATCTTTGTAGCTGTACTCAGGATTACTTGGCGCTGTTCAAGCTCAGTAAGTCTTTGGGTCCTGTAGTACTAGCCTGTGACACTTGTGGTGTCTATTTCTTATAATACTACATATTTACAATAATAATGGCATTCTTCCACATTTCTCACAATTATTCCTTCACATAATAATAATAATATGTACACAATATATTTACAATGGGAGATTAAATCTTCCCTATCACACTGTTCCTCACAGCGTACCTGACATAAAGTCACAATTGGCTGTGATGTTGAGCACTATTTACGTTGCAGTTTATACACCATCTGCAATGTGCTCGGGTGTTACCTGGCTATTGGGTGAGTCGTATGGACATCTCGATAGAAGATCAGCCAGAGAGTTATGTGAGCCTCGTATATGTCTGATTTCGAAGCTATAGTCCTGTGGAAGAAGGGACCATCTGGCCACTCTGTGGTTACTTGGGGTACCACTGGTGATGAATGTCAAAGTGCTATTGTCTGTTTCAATAATGAAGTGTTTACCTAAAAGAAATCTCGAAAGTTTACGTACCGAGAACACAAGAGCGAGGGCTTCAAGTTCCGGCGTGCTGTAATTTCATTCACTGGTGTTCAATTTCCGGGAGACGTAGTATACCGGGTACAATATTTGGTCGTGCTCTTGAAGCAGTACCCCTCCAATGGCTACGGAGCTCGCATCGCATCATATCCTGAAAATAGTGCTAAGATCAGGTAATTTTAGAATAGGTTCACTGAAAAAATAAGATAATATTTTCGCAAATGGTGAAGGAAGAGAAAAAAAAATTTTTAGACTCAAGTACTCCTGAGGCAATGTGTCGGACAATGGCTGAACAGTACTGCCCGAAACCACACTGGTTTTTAATTCAGGTCGACCAAAAAATTTCGGAGTTTACAAGGGACAGGTGTAGATGACACCACCCAACCTGTAATTTTTGGAGCAAGAGAAATTAGAACATGTGCAAGTGTGTGGTGTATGTAATGTCACTTAAGTTTTTGTAGGTTTGTATGTCGTCAAGTATTGTTGTTAGTCGTATCACCACACTCAACAACTCTCTTTTCACACTTTCCAAACGTTCCGCTAACACTACTTCTACTCAATGACATTCAAGGACATGGCCGCCATTTTGTTTTTATCACTTCAATAGCTCGGTTGAAATTTACTAAGTCCAAAAACGCACTTATAGTTTCGATATATTAACTAGAAAGATGGTATTTATCTATTAAATTATAACCTACACGCTCGCATTTGTTCAAAACTCGTACTAATAATTGATTCACAAAAAACTTGACAACAGTCGCCATTTTTACAATTATTTAACACTCTATTTTTCGTATTTCACGGTTCAAATCTAATGAGGACGTAGACCCCACGTTTGCACTTGTCAAAGTCTTGCTTAGGGCAAGAAATATGGCTCGTATCTTGCCAAGTGTGATACTAACTATGCTTATCAAATAACACGAGGCTAACAGCCGATAATATAATTCGCGCTATTTATTCGCGCACTGCACACATCAGAAACAATACAAGCTTCGCGCAATCACAATTCACAAAATCCAATACATTATAAATGCAAGCAATCAATACATCAATATAATAATACATCAATGCACTCCACTTACAAGTCACACAGACAGGCGTTCCATCTCCAACGTTCATACAGGCTAGCTCTCAAGACATGCATCAAACTCTCCAACCGCTTTCACACGTCAGTCCCTAAGGGCCACCAAGCCTAGTCTGCCTGGACTTTCAGCACACAACACAGTTGTGCTCGCGTCAGCCCGCGTGACCCCTCAATGTTCACGCTGCGTTCCAGCTGACCGCCGACTGCTTAGTATCGCTCAGCGTTGATTGCCTGGGGTTGTTGAAGACGCCGCGTTATAGCTGTAGTGCTTATAATAGATTAGCGTTGCATTGTCGGGCGTTGGTGCAGACAACGCGTTATCACTCTGGAGGAGACTCTGACAATCGGCAGTCGGAAATGACTGCCTGTGGACATTTTAAAATTAATGGAAATACGAAGAAACAACAGGAACAAACATGACATTATGAAAAATGAAAATGCTCACCAAAAAGAAAAAAACAATAATTAGAAAATATGTATAGAGACGAAATATAAATGACGAAGAAAATCGCAGAGAAAGTTATAAAACATCATGTTGCCCAAAATTCCAAAATAAACGCGTAAAAGAACATATTGCATGAAAAATACTGGGCAAGGATAATATCTTTGATACATGGTCAGAGCACGTGAAAAAACTGTAAGATGATTCACGTGAGGAACAATAAGCTATTTTTATATGATAATGAAGGACCACAGATTTTGAAGATAAAATTTTAGAATGCCCTTAACCATATTCTTTTATTATTTTATTTGTTTTGCGGTCACTCGTTTTGAACTCAAATGTGTTATCACACTGGATTAATTTTGCGTGCGAATTAACTTCCCACATTACCAGTGTCTCTCCCCATCTAGCGAACCCACTCTGACTTCAGAGGTACTTGTAATTTAGGTTCCCTATTCAAGAACGAGAAATCGACATTTTAGTTTAATTGACCGGTGTAGAGGTTGAATCCGCTACCGCGGCATCAGCACACCGGATGTTTAAGAACGAGCGCTTTTTATCCATTCTGACCTCTTTCTTGGCTATATTTTTGTGCGTATTAATTGTTTTTTTCTTTTCTTAGCTATTTGAAATCTGGCAAAAACTCCGGGTCCAGACAAAATCTCAAATGAAGTGATTAATGCCTTAACAGAATATGTAATATGGTCATCAGACTGCTGATCTCAATACAGTAAATCCTCTGTTTTCGTTGCCTTCGGTTATCGCTGGTTTCGGTTTTCACCGATTTAATGATCAAAAAATTTGTTCTGTCAGAAATTCAAAATGTTATGCGTATTTATCCCATCCCATCTTGTTCCTCTTGTACCTGGCGGTGTCGAGGTGAAGTATACACAGCGGGAGAGTGCCCGCTTATGGGCTTCATGTATCGATATTCCCAGGAACTCTTCTATTCCCTCCGTCCATCGTTTACGTGGCCAGCCACTTCCTCTGCTTCCATCTGGTATCCATTTGGGTCAGTTCGTTTATACTTCTTAGTTTCTCTACGAGCAATTTTGTCTATTGGGTCATTTAAAAAACAACTTTTCAAAGCATTTAATTGCTTATTGAATGTTTTCAATCTGTCAAATGATAGATTTAGATAATCCATTAATATTAATTAGATGAAACTGAAATGCAAGCCAGGGATGAAGAAGAAGAAGTAGAAGTGGAAGAAGAAGAAGAGGAGGAGGACGAGGAGGAGGACGAGGAGGAGGAGGAAGAGGAGGAGTAAGAAGAAGAAGAAGAAGAAGAAGAAGAAGAAGAAGAAGAAGAAGAAGAAGAAGAAGAAGAAGAAGAAGAAGAAGAAGAAGGAGGAGGAGGAGAACAACAACAACAACAATAACAATAACAACAACAACAACAACAACAACAGTATATTAATATTATTTTTATGCTGCAAAATAAATGAACCAACCAACCAACCCATTAACTAATCAATTAACCAAGCAACCAACCAACCAATCAACCAACCAACCAACCTACCAACCAACCAACCATCAATCCTTCCATTCAATCAACCAACCAACAAACCAATCAACCAAACAACCAACAAATAAATCACCCAACCAACCAACCAACCAACCAGTCCACCAACCACCCAACCAATCAACCAACTAACAAACCAACCAACCAAAATATCAATCACATAATCAACCTATTTCTTTTCCGTTACTTATTGTACAATCCGCTAACTCTTCTTTATTGTCTTTCCAGAAATCAAGACAATGCCATCAGCTGTAATGGGAAAACACACAGCAATGTTTCTCTTCTGCCTTCAGTCCTGGCTCGTCTTGAGCTCTAGTGCCATGCCAGTACCAGCAATAGACGCGATGAAGGTTCCAGTTGAAAGTCAGTTAGACATTTCTGGAAAACAACATGAAAAAGGATCATCTCCCTCTGTAACTGCTGGTGGTAACTTAAAGAGCAATGCCGGTAATTTAATGGCGAGAAACGATGAAGTAGAAGACGACAGTAATGATGTCAATATCCTCAGGCATATGGCAGATACAAGAACTATCCAGGAAGAGAAGAGACGACTACGGTTGGTAAAAGGACGGAAAACAGAAGATGATAAGAGTATTGTCGAACAGGAGCCTCATCAGCATAGTCTACATAAACGAACAAAAAGAGGCAGACAATCATGGTCAATCTCAAATGCCTTCTCAGTTCTGACTGATATGGTAATGGAGCATCGGAAATGTCGGCTTGCAGAACAGAGGGAAGCTCTGAAGCGGAGATTGTTGGAGTTGGGAAAACGGTCTCATGACAATGCAGTTGTCAAGGCAGACATTTCTAATGGGAGAGAGCAAGATTTTGTTTCGCTTCTTCAAGCGGCCCTTAGCTCTTCAGAATCTGTTTAGCTTTAAAATATCGTTTATTGGCTTGAACATTATTTAAACCCAGACGTTAACGTATCTGTATTGAGGTAATTATGCTTCCTTAGAGTGTTAATCAACACAATTTAAATATCCTTACTCTATGACATCCGAGTCTGTAAAATTTATTATTTTAAATGATATTTTTTGATGTTATTGACTAAAATATTAATTATAAATCACACATCAAATTATGCTGTCAGAAAATCCAAAAGTCATGTGTAGTTTTTTATTTGAATAGAACTGTTCAAAGCATGTGTTTGTGAAGTGAATGTGTGCAACCTATCAAATTATGGGATGGATATCTAAGATGTATATGGTCAGTTAATATTAATCCAATGAAACTGAAAGGAGAGGAAGGGAGAAGAAGTATAATAATAATAATAATAATAATAATAATAATAATAATAATAATAATAATAATAATAATAAGAAGAAGAAGAAGAAGAAGAAGAAGAAGAAGAAGACGAAGAAGAAAAACGAGGAGGAGGAGGAGGAGGAGGATGCGGAGGCGGAGGAGGAGGAGGAAAGGTAGGAGGAGGAGGAGTAGGAGGCGAAGAATAAGGAAGATGAAGGAGAAGGAGAATAATAATAATAATAATAACAACAACAGTATATCATATTCAATCTGTATAATCTGTGAGCCATTCTCATGGACTACTTTCTTCAATTATGTGACAGAAAAGGGGTGTTTAACTGTTTATGTTGCAGTTGGATGCAGTTTTACAGTAATAACACAGTGGATCCTACGTGTGAAAGTCATAACAATCTGGTACTGAAGGAGTAAAAGTAGATTCGACTAAAGTTTCAATCTTATTTTATCTTATAGTCCATGCTGGGTGATGTTGGCGATTTCGTCTGTCCTCTTGTGCTGCGAATAATTTCTGATGATAACCTTCCACCATGTTATGATGTCAAATTGTCCAGCATCTTCTCTCTTGGTCTTCCCCTGCCTCTCTTTCCCTCCAGCCTTCCTGTTATGACGACATACTCCATCTTTCCTCTGATCATGACATGCCCATAGAATGCGGCCTGCCCTCTTCAGTTCTCTTTGTGAGTTAAGTTCTCTCAAGATAATTTCAATAATCTTTCTATCCGCCTACTCTGCTGTCATCGTTCTTCTGTAAGAACATATCTCGTCAGCTTCCAGATAATTCCTTATATTTCTGCTAATTGTTCATTATTCGTTGCCATATAGTTTCAACAAATTACAACAACAGAAGTGAGATTCCTGAGAAGAATACTCAATGTATCAAGGAGAGATAAGATCAGAAATGACGAAATCAGGACTAAATTGGGAGTTATAGCAGCGCTAGATTTTATTAGAAGACAACAATTCAGATGGCTTGGCCATGCAACTACGCTACCAACTAACAGTATACCACAACAAGCAATGATGTACAGACCAGAGGGAAGCAGAGGAAGAGGCCGACCACGTAAACGATGGACGGAGGGAATAACAGAATCCATGGGAATATCGATACATGCAGCTCATACTCGAGTATTCTCCCGCTGTTTATACTTCACCTCGACACCGCAAGGTACAAGAGAAACATGATGAGATGAGATGAGATATAGTTTCACTAGCAGCTAATAAAGCAACAATTGGTCGTCGTATTAAATGTCTGATAACTATCTCTCAGTGTACGCTCTTATTTACCACGTTTTTTACAATCATCAAGTGTTGCAGAGCATAACTAATAATAGTAATAATAGTAGCTTAAGTTCAGCTTAAAATTCTAACACATATGACTGCATAAATTACCAGATGTGATTTGCACAAATACTGGAATGGAATACGAGTCGTATATTTTACTCAGCCTTAACTTCTTGAGCCCCAAGTCTTGGAGTCATTCTAAGTGGACATTATAAATCTACAGCAAAGTTTGAGTCATTGCAAGGGACGCAAGATATAATAAACTTAAAGAAGTAAAGAGTTAAGAACTCACATTAAAAGCATTGGTTATTGATTGGTGAATCCTTTGGAAGACTGAGCTTTAACTATTAAATCTGGAGTGTTGGCGTTTAGATCGTTTGAGTCCCAATAAGGGAGTTGTTGTAACGATGTACTGTAAAGAAGTGTATACTAAGGTAAAATAAAGCATATTCAGGTCGTTTCTGGCCTTGAGTGCAACGAGGTAAAGAAAAGTATACCAAGGTAAAAATACTCAGGTCGTTTCAGCGCTTAGGTGTAATGAAGTAAAGTAAAGTATACTAAGGTACACATAAAGTATATTAAGGTGGTTTCAGAGCTTGGGTGTAACGATGTAAAGTAAAGAAAAGTATACTAAGGTAAAAAAAAATGTTGCGTATCTCTTACGGGACGTTGCAGTCAACACCAGCATTTTTCAGCTGCTGTTGATGCACTAGGCAAGTGTTACGTTCAGTAGTTTGCCATTATTCTAAGGTAAAAATCAAACATATTCAGGACATTTCAGGTCCTGCATCATAACTGTCAAAAACTGTCATTTATTGCCAATATAGTACCTTGCGGTTTATGACAGGGGGTCTTTGACCCCAAGGAATTAAGGCCGCCTGGCTAGTGCAGTCGCCACGAACTGTGCAGGTTAGGATTTTTTTTTTGCTCCCGACTAAACAAAATCTCACACCTTACCAAGGATTCGAACCCGGGTCCCCCGAAGGAGAATCCGGCATTCTAGCCACTCTGCCAGCCGCCCCGCTTGGGTGTAACGATGTAAATTAAGAATAGTATTTTTTTTTCTCATATCCTATTACATATCCTATTTTGCTCACTTGAAACGTCACGAAAGTTTGGAGAGAACAGTAATGGAGGTATATGCGTGGGAAGAGAGGAAGAGGAAGGCCAAAGAGAAGATGGGTGCAGGATGTGGCGGATGATCTCAAGATGGGTGTATCGGAAGCGGGACTTCTTGCTTATGATCGAGAGGTTTTCCGGAAGGTTGTTATGGGAGCGAGGTTCTGTAAAGGACATGCTACTGAATGAATGATCCTATGACAGGACATAGCTGTCAACACCAGCATTTTACCGCTGTTGCTGATTTCTTGGCAAGATTACGCTCAGTAGTTTGCCATTGCTTTATGAGAGGCCGGCTCACATATCCCGTAAGTAACGGGCACGGAAAGAACCACTACCAATTCTCGCGCAGCTATGTTTGCTTTCGTGAATAAACGGGATTACGAAGAAAGTCGCTAACCCCTATGCCAGAGGGCCCGGCAAGAATATTATACTAAGATAAAAAATAAAGTATATTTAGGAAGTCGTGTCAGCGCTTTGGTGTAACGATGTAAAGTAAAGAAACGTATACTAAGGTTAAAAAAAAAAAAAAAACAAACAACTATATACAGTTTTTTCGGGGCTTATGTGTAACGATGTAAAGTAAAATATTAAAAAGTTAACTAAGGTAAAAATAAAGTATATTCAGGTCGTTTCAGGGCTTGGGTGTAACGATGTAGATTAAGAATAGTAAAAATAAAGTATATTCAGGTCGTTTCAAGGCATGGGTGTAACGAAGTAGATTAAGAATAGTAACAGTAAAGTTAGTTAGTTAGTTAGTTAGTTAGTCTCAGTTCCAACTTCACAGCAACGGGTCGTCCCCATTATGCTCCGTTCCTGTGCCAGTGAATATCATACAAAACGCTCCCCACCACCCAATGTGAAAAGTGGAAAAGACTTGAGTCTCGACAAACATCAGCCCGCACAGATGCACTGTGCATAATGCCGCCGCCAGAATGTCAACACAATAGTCCCCCACAAAACACCCAGTTCATTTCTGATGGAATCTGCAGCCATTTTCTCATCTGGATGTTTCCTAGATGTTCACCCACACAGTCCACGAAATACAGTTCATCGTCGATGGCAGTGGCAGTCAACCAGAAGCCCAGCAGCCACGCATTTCTGCATAAGGCAAAAACCGGTCAACTCTGGAACATAGCCATCTGCCATCACTCCGAACATGCAGTCACGTTCCAAAAACCTCGGGCAGATTCAAAAGCACTTCACACGAAACTCACAGCTCACAGTGTCGCGCCACGCACTCACTCAGTAGCAGGGCGACGGAACCATCAAGTAAAGTATATTTAGGAAGTCGTTTCAGCGCTTGTGTGTAACGATGTAAAGTAAAGAAAAGTATACTAAGGTAAAAAATTAAGAATATTCAGGTCGTTTCAAGGCATGGGTGTAACGAAGTAAAGTATGCTAAGGTAAACAGGAAGTATATTAAAGTCGTATAACGATGCAAAGTAAAGTAAATTATACTAAGGTTTTGGGGTAACGATGTAAAGTAAAGAAACGTATTCTTTTTCTGCATATCGTTTTCACAGGATATCGCAATCAACACCAACATTTCTGCCGCTGTTATCTCTTGGCAAGTTTACGTTCAGTAGTTTGCCATTGCTTTCTGAGGACCGGCATCGATACCAACGCGAAACCAACGCAATGCGGTCTGATGCCAAATCGAGCGCAGCTGTGTTTCGAACGCGTGTATATGGGATTACGAGCCACGTCCACAACCTCTTCGCCACAGAGTCCGGCAAAGAAACGTTTAATAAGATAAAACATAAAGTATATTTAGGTAGTTTGAGAGCTTGAGTGTAACGATGTAAAGTATAGAAAAGTATACTAAGGTAAAAAATAAAATATATACAGATCGTTTCGAGGCTTGATTGAAACGACGTAAAGTAATGAAAAATATACTAAATAAAATAAAGAAAGCTTAAGTAAAAAAAACAAAAACATTTTACACGCTTTGTTATGTATTGTGTATTTGTTAATAACTCCGTAGTTTATCCACAAATAGGCCCTCGAATCGTGATGTGGTCAAAATCAGGCCGACCGTCTTTACTGCCCAGATCATTTCATGGTACACAGTTTAGGCCGCGTCTATCTAGAAACCCAGATCAATTGGAGCGGGATTCGAACACATGACCACTGATCCGGCTATCATCATCATCATCATCATCATCATCATCATCATCATCATCATCATCATCATCATCATCATCATCATCATCATCATCATCATCATCATCATCATTATCATCATCATCATCATCATCCTCATCATCATCAACATCATCATCATCGTCATCATTATCATCATTAAATCATCATCATCATCATCATCATGTGACATGCCGGTAAGCGAATGCGGTCATGTTTCGCCATCTCACTCGATTACCAGAGTCGTGGATCAGCTCAGTATTCTTGTGTCGACCATGCCACGTGGCCAAGTCATCCAGGTATTTCCTTCTCTACCTTCCCCTTGTTTTCTTCCCTCTCTTTCCCAATCTTGCCAGTTGTCGCCAAGTTCTCCAATTTATTTCTTCTCATAACGTGGTCAAAAAATGTTGACTGTCTATGTCTAATTTCTCTAATCAGTCTATGATGTTCATTTGTTTCATGTAGGACTTACTCATTGGTATTTTCTGTACGTCCTTGGGATTCTTTGCATTAGATCAGTCATATACGAGGGGGCTTGAAATGAAAACATTAAAAGAGGGAAAGAAATTACAATAACCATGTCAATGTCTTATAACCTGTCAATATTGTTGTTAAGGAGGTCAAGAGAGTTAATCACGTGACATCACGGTGTATATGCACACGGTGACGTCTTAATAACATTTTAATGATGACCGCCCTACTTTTGACATGCACCAGAGAGGAGCAGCATTCTGGTATCAGTTTATTTTTATTAGTGAAGGGGTGAAACCTATAGACATTTATCGGTAAATGCAAGTCCAGTATGGTGATGCACGCTTGTCAGCCCAGCAAGTGTATGAGTTGAGTAGGAAGTTTCAAAACGGCGTGACTTCTGTGAAAAGGTAGAGCAAGTGGTGCATGAGTGGTTACACACGCGACCAAGAAATTTTTTTCTACAGCAGTCCAAGCAATTTATCAACGCTGGAGGACTTGCATTGAACGCAGTAATGACTACATAGAAAAATGATACATTTGGTTTTTACGTTTTCTCAATATAATCACTCATCAAAAACAAAAACATTTAAGGTTTTCATTTGAACCACCCCTCGTATTTAACCACAGGTGGATTCACCACTGATTTCCCAAAGGAAATAATGACTCTTAAAAGTCATATGTGCATTACTGCCAAGACGCTAAATATACCTTAAATGTGGCCACTGGAGGAAGACAGAATTCTGTAGTATGTTCTGACCAAATGTAGAGATTAGAACGAAGATCGCCATGGCAAAAGCAGCTTTGCGCAAGAAGAAAAAAAATATAAAGGGGTGTCGGTTAAAATTGGTGATGAAGTGATGAAATTCTGTGTATGAGCTGTGCCGTTATGTGTATGTGAAACATGAACGATAAACAAACGGGCAGAGACATCTAACGATAGTGAACATGTGATATCTGGGGAAAAAGGTCGGGAGTACTATGGATAGACATAGGGACGAACGAGATAGTCCTTCAGGAGACAAGAGGAAATTGTTGACTGATTGGATAAATTGGACGTGGACAGTCAGGATTTCAGGAGCACGTAGAGTACAAAAAGTCGTTTAAAAATCGACAGGATCGACTTCATTGCACCGGGTTTTTCCATATGGCTTAATCACTTTCCGCAGCGCGGAAGGCGTCGCACAAAGCACGAACTCAGTAGCCCCAGCGATGACCGCCAGGAGTCTCCGAAAATATACACTCGTGAACCGTAGGACGCTGCCCGGAATCGAACCCACAACCTTCGGAGCCCGAGTCAGACGGCTTGACCACTTCGCCAAGGACACTTGAGCATATAGAGAAGAGAAGTGAATGCTGGAACTTAAGAACAGCTGGCAAGCTTGGTGGGAGTGGAGCAAGGGAAGGATATGGGAATGAAGGACAGAGAGATAATCAGGAGGAGGCTTCAAATTAAAACCTTAAATGTTTATGTATATGCTTTTGGTGAATTTATTCTCGCATCCCGCGATGGCGGGGAATCTGAGAAAGGACCTCTTACACATCACATGTGACTTGGAACTGAAAGAGTTCGCTGGGGACAGCAGAATGTTAAGTCAGAAATGCTCGGGAAAGAAGACACTCAATTGATAAGAGTTAAAACAACAAGTGTTCTTTTAGTGATTGGAAGTTGGAAACAGAAAATTTAGTACATATGATTTAATTTGCGTTAATGTAAATCAAAGTAACAATAATTGCTTGGGATTTACATGTAAATTATATACGTTTCGTCAAAGAAAAATATATAATGTTGGTGTAAAAACATGTTAACAGGGATAATTAACAGATGCTAATAATAAAATTCAGTAGAAGTTTTGCATTTATTCTGGAAACGTGTCTGAATTGTGTTAGAATGTGTGTGTATATTTTGAAATCTCTGTGACATTTATATTATAATTATGGAGCACGGGGGATTAAAACAAGAGCTGATGTACGAGGTAAATAAATGAATAGAAGAATAATAACATGGATTTAAAGCAGATGAAGAGATGTCGTAGTTGAAAGTGGAGAAACTCACACTCGCTCTCCCCGAGCAACAAAAAGAGGATCCATCCATCCATCCATCATGTGCCATGCCGGTAAGCGTGGGCGGTCATGTTCTGCCATCTCACTCGATCAACAGAGTCGTGGATCAGTTCCGTGTTTCTGTCTCGACCATGCCACAAGGCCAAGCCATCCAGATACTTGTTTCTAGGTCTTCCCCTTGGTCTGTTCCCCTCGATCTTACCAGTTGTCACCAAGTTCTCCAAATCATTTCTTCTCATAACATGCCCAAAAAATTGTGACTGTCTACGTCTAATGTCTCTGATCAGTTTACGATCTTCATTTGTTTCTTGAAGGACTTGTTCATTGGTCTTTCTGGCTGTCCATGGTATTCTTTGCATTTTCCTCAGAAACCACATTTCTACAGCCATCAGATGTTTTTCAGCCTGGCTGCTCATTGTCCAAGCTTCACATCCATATAAAAGTACAGGTTCTATGTAGCATCTCAACACTCTTTTTCTCATTTCAATTGACATCTTTTAATTGGTCAGTATGTTTTTCATCTTGCTAAAGGCTACTTTTGCCATGGCGATTCTTGTTCTAATCTCTTCAAGGCATCTCCCATCAGATGTTATTACTGTTCCGAGGTAATTGTACCTATTCACTTGTTGAAGAATATTCCCATTTACTTGTATATTACACTGTGGTATTTCGTTCTTCTTAGTGACGACCATAATCTGTGTCTTTTTACAATTTAATTCTAACCCTAGTTGTTCACTGTGTGTAAAAACCGCATCTACTAAATTTTGCAGGTCCTGTCCATTGTCTGCAATCAAGACTGTATCATCTGCATATCTAATGTTATTGATGCATCGTCCCCCAATGTTGATTCCTTCCATATTTTCAATATTTCTGAAAATATTTTCACTGTACAGGGAAAACAGATCTGGAGACATTACACATCCCTGTCTCACACCTCTCTTAATAGGCTGATATTGGCTTACTTCATTATCAACTCTTATGGCAGCTTGTTGTTTCCAATATATGTTTTTTACAAGTCTAAGGTCTTTCCCATCAATTTGTAGATCTTCAAGCATCCTTATCATGTTGACATGTCTCACTTTATCAAAAGCCTTTATGTAGTCAATGAAGCAAAGGTGTAGATCTTTGTTTACTTCTATAGAACGTTCGATTATGTTTCTCAGTATATACACAGCATTTACTGTACCCTTGCCTTCCACAAACCCACATTGTTCTTCTCCTATTTCAGGTTGTATTTTCCTCCTAACTCTTTGCATGATAATTCTTAGCAAAATCTTCGTGATGTGACTCATTATACTAATTGTTCGATGTTGATCACATTCCAAGGCTCCTGATTTCTTTGGGATTGCAATAAATACAGAATTACATAACTCATGAGGTATATTTCCAGTATCATATATTGTATTAAGCAGACTGGTAACTTTATCTATTCCATATTCTTCTAAAGCATTAATCATTTCTGTTGTGACGCTGTCTGGACTGGGGGTTTTGCCAGATTTCATATGATTAAGAGCATTCTGAACCTCCATCTTCAAAATTGCTGGCCCTTCATTGTTATTTTGAACAATATATTGTTCGTCTCTGCTATCGTCATAAAGGTTTTTCACGTAATCTGACCATACATGTAAAATCTGATCTTTTTCTATTATGACTCTTCCATCTTTTGTCTTTAGGCAGCCTGCTGATGTACGTGTTCTTTGATTAGTAATCTCCTGAATTCTTTTGTGCATTAGTTTCGCATTTTTACTGTTGTGTTTTTTCAAAAAGAGGATAAACGAGGAAATAAAAACATTTATGTAGGTTCTGGTACAAAGATCAAGGAAATACAATCCTAACCCCTAAACAGTATTATGTGATTGACAGTCAACAAAAACAACCATAATTCACATATGAGGCACACACTCGATCTCAATGTAAAGCAAGTAGTCTACACAAGGTAAGCTAAACAAATGGAATAATGACAACGTCCATATAACTCTATTGTGATATAGACAATCTCAAAAACTGTCATAATATCTCGTACAATGATTGCACATTACAATCAGCAATGAAACATTTGATTCGACATTAATCTATCTACCAATGGTTTCTTCACGCCAACATGAATAGTTCTATACTATCCTGCCTATAACACTATTATACAGGTAGGGCCGTGTTCAGTCTAGATCTATTACAACAATAAACTGCAGACGACAAGATAGTTATCAAATTACCAACAAGTAGAAAGACTGTTATACGCCTGAATGGCAGCACCGATTACTCACATTTAGAAAAGTTGTTAGACCCGTCATAGGTAACTATCAACCAACACGTTGATAAGTTATCGTACTCTCGAAAGGTAACATCCAGCTAATAGGCTGACAAGAAATACTCTAGAAAGGTAACATCAAACTAACAGGCTGACAAGGAATACTCTAGAAAGGTAACATCCAGCTAACAGGCTGACAAGGAATACTCTAGAAAGGTAACATCCAGCTAACAGGCTGACAAGGAATACTCTAGAAAGGTAACATTCAGCTAACAGGTTGACAAGGAATACTCTAGAAAGGTAACATCCAACCTTAACTCAGAGTAACCGTGACATTATATCGTCAGGGATTCTCTGTAAAGGAAGAAACAAAATGTTTCTAACCGGCGAACTGGTTGGATTTCAATACTCTGACAAACATAATATTACAACCATCGTCATTGCCACAGACACAGCACATACATAAATAGTACACAACACAGCGTATGTACATCACTGATTCTAGTTAGTTAGTCAGTTAGTCGCGGTTCCAACTTCACGGCAAATGGTCGCCCCATTATGCTCCATTCCTGTGTCAGGAAATATCACACAAAATGCTCCTTACTGGTCCATGTGAAAAGTGGCACAGACAGGAGTCTCGACAAACTAACAGCCCGCACAGGTATACTATGAACAATGCCGCCGCCAGAATGCCAACACAAAATTCCGCCACGAAAAATACAGTTCATCGTCGATGGAAGCGGCAGTCACTAGAAAACCAGCAGCCACACATTACTGCATAAGACAACCCAGTTAGTTCAGCGACCGGCTTGTTAATCTACCAAAAAAAATGTTATTCGCTCCTCAGCTTCTTGTCCACCATATCATTCTCCTGACTATCATTACATCATTCTCCTTCTGAGTGACAAATCCTCGATTTTGTGTGCTCGCTCCTTCAAACTTTCTTTCCTACACTGACCGTAACCCTTTTTTGAATCTCTAATGCTCTGTCGTCTGTGTTGTCTTCTCTGGTTGAGGAGCCAAGTTCCTTTACGAAGCCACCCGACTTAGAACAACCCGTTTTTTCTGTTATAACATCATCATTAAATAAAAGTCGCTTAAAAGTCGACAGGGTCGATTTCATTGCACCGGGTTTTATCCCATATGGCCCAGTCTCTTTCCGCAGCGCGACAAAGCACGAACTCCGTAGCTCCAGCGACGACCCTCAGGAGTCTCCGAAAAATGCACTCGTGAACCGAAGGATGCGGTCAGGTATGGAACCGACAGACCGTCGTTGCCAGAGACAGACGGCTTGGCCACTTCGCCATGGAGACTCCCGACACACACACATCATTATTGTAACAGATTATTTCAAATATAATAATCAATCAGGTAACCAAACAACGAAAACACTTCTGCTTAAAACGAGACAATCAGACTAGCATTGGCTTATTTGTTTTTCATTGCTCTCAGTATGACCAAATTGATTTCATATTAACAAGAAACGCCAGAAAGAGAAATATTTCCCATGCAACGGCTGTGCCCAACTTAAGTACGAACACAGACCACAAAGCAGTCATTACCACAATAGAAACCGATAGAAGAAGAAAGGAAAGACCAGGAAAATAACCTACCATGCGAATTAGTAAATTTAAACAATATCAAAGACGAGACAGTGAGGGACAATTATGAAAAACAAATTAAATGAAATCTGTATAGACCTACCTATAGAAAGAAAAACAGTGGAATATGTATGGGGGATGTTCATAATCAAGTATTTTAAACACTTAAGAAATAACACGTGGAGCCATTAACAAACGCAATACACGAACAAGGAAAAGAATAAGTTGGTGGAACGCCGAAGTATAGACAGCTGTAAAAGAATGAACTGATTAAAGCTGCAAGATAAGTAGGAACAGCATGGCTACATAGGTATTTTACCATTTTTTGGGTAGAACAATAGACACATCGAGACTGGGGAAGAGCATAATTATCCCAATTTGGAAACACAAAGGCAGTAAAAGAGACTGCACGCAATAAAGAGGTATTTCCATTTTGAGTCATAGGGGGAAAATATTACGCAAAATTCTAGAGAAAAGACTATGATCTATATAATAGAACCCCAGCAAAGTGGAACACAACTTGGATTTAGGAACAACAAAAGATGCACAGACGCCATCTTTGCTCTTAGACAACTACTAGAAAAATCAATCTAATTTAATGAAATACTCTTATTCAGCCGGCTGGCCGTGTGGCTAAAATGCCAGATTGTCCTTCGGGAGACCTGGGTTCGAATCCTCGGTAAGGTGTGAAGATCTTTTCTGTCGGAGGCAAAAAGAAAACTCTAACCTGTACAGTTCGCGGCGATTGCACTAGCCAGGCGGCCTTAATTCCTCAGGCTCAAGACATCCCTGCCATACACCCGCGAGTTACTATATTGGCAGTAAATGACAGTTTAACAGTTGACTATATTTAGCCTTTGTCGACCAAGAAAAAGCATTTGATAGAGTAAATAGAAACAAGCTGTGCGAAATTCTTAAAAGATGTGGAGTGAATACACATCTAATAAATGTATGTAGAAGCTTATACAACAACAGTGAATGCACGGTAAGAACAAATGTAGAATACTTAGAAACCTTCACTATAAGATCCGGAGTACTACTGGGTTGTGTCTTGTCGTCCCCCCCCCCCCCCCCCCCACCACCATTCCTTTTCATAGCCTATATAGACAGCATATGTTAAGAAACCAGCCAGAGAGACTGCAACGACACCGCATGAAGAACAGAACACAGAAAAAAAAAAAAAAAAAAAACTTCAAATCACACCATTAAAGAACTCCAATTTTCGGACGATCAAGCATTAATAGCAAAATCAGAATCAAAATTACAAGACTACATAAATAGTCTGAACGAAGTGTGTATGGAACATAATATGAAAATAAGCATAAGTAAAATAGGTAATGACTTTATCCAAAGAAGATATAACAACACACACACATCTAGAAGAACAGCCCCTGAATCAAGTAAAGAGCTTTAAGTACCTAGGAAGTATAATATCTTCAAATAGCAAATCAGTAAACGAGATAGAAAATATGTGCAATAAGGCAAACTAACTCATTGGACAAATGGCACCAACATTAAAGAACAAACATGTATCAATAATTATTAAGAAAGCACTCTACAACACTATTAGACTTAAAGGCCGTCCCAAAAACACAACTCTCATACAGATATATGCACCTACTTCAACAGCAGAGGAGGACGAAATTGAAGATTTTTACAACACACTGCAGGACACATTAAATTAGATTGGTCATAATGATATAGCAATAATAATGGGAGACTTTAATGCAAAAGTAGGTACTGGAAGAGTTGAAAATGAGAGACACGTTTAAGGAAAATTTGGATTGGGAAACAGAAATGATGCAGGTGACAAATTAATTGAATTTTGCACAGAAAATGAGTTAATGATAACCAACACACGTTTTAAACAACACCCAAGAAGGCTCAGTATTACCAAAAATCAGATAGATTATATTTTAATGCAAAGAAGATGGAGATCAAGCATAACATCTGCAAAAACCCTACGAAGTGCAGACTGTGGTACAGATCATCAGTTATTAGAAGCAGATCTTAAATTAAAACTCAAAAAGCTTACCCGAGGACCAATGCCACTTCGTTTTGATCTCACAAAAATACCACATGCATACAACGTAGAAGTTAGGAATCGTGTCGGGGACTTGATGTCTGTACAAGAGGAAATTACATCTGATGAACTAGAGATATCTTGATAACTGCAGATAAAGATTTAATTCCGACCAAGAAAAAGCAACTTAAGCCATGGATTACATCAGACACGTTAGAACAATAAAACAACGAAGGGAACTGAAACAGAAAGGAGGTGAATCCGATAATAGCAGGATGAAGTATAAATCTTTAACTCGAGAAATAAGAAAGAACACAAGAAAGGACAACAATCAATATATACAAGATTGCTGTACCCGAATAGAGCAATATCATAAGACTGGAAGAGATTACGAAATGTTCAAAGAAATGAAGTTATTGACAAAAAATGTTCAACCTCAATTGAATGTTATCTGTGACAAGATGGGAAATACCTTAACAGAATCTAGACAAATTCTAGAAAGATGGCAGGAGTACTGCAGTCGAATGTATGATATGAGTGACAGTGAGGATATGAATGAGTTACATGAGCCAATGACAGCTGAGACAGAACCTGAACCCTCATTAGATGAAATTGCTTGGGCTATAAAGAACATGAGGAATGGTAAATCACCTGGATGTGATGAGATACCAGCTGAACTAATTAAAGCGGGAGGAGAAGAAAGCATTTAAATCTATCACGCATTATGTAAAAATGTTGACATGTCTTACTCTATGGAAAGCCTTAGTGTAGTCAATAAAGCAAAGATGTATATCTTTATTTACTTCTATAGAACGTAAACCGCGTTGTTGACTTGCGGGATAAATGAGCCGGCCACTCAGAAAGCAATGGCAAACTACTGAGCGTAATCTTGCCAAGAAATTAACAATCAGCTGTAAGATGCTGATGTTGACAGCGATGTCCTGTAGAGGATACGCAAAAAAAAAAAAAAACATAGAACGTAAAAGGTAAATACAAACCTTGGAACGACAATATTTTCAAAGCCCCAACAGTCATTAAAAATACAGACTGTATAACTGCCTATCTGTCCTCTTCTTATGCCCGATGTATGTTGCGCCGTGATCAATTTGATCCACAGATCTAGCAGTGACTAGTGCTACTACTGCTTCTGTTTAATGCCGATTAGTCTATGTGTTTTGGTAAATGGTAATAACGGATATCAACAGAAATGTTGTACTCCGAACGCCCTGTACACGATGTCTTCACATTCTTTTCTATTCATCTAACACCACTAATAAGATGCTCTTGATTGCGAGTGCTTACTTGAGTAAAAAAAAAACAAAAAAGAAGAATAGTCGCTTAAAAGTCGAGAGGATCGACTTCATTGCACCGGGTGTAATCCCATATAGTCAGGTCTCTTTCCGCAGGGAGGCCTGCCGAAGGCGTCGCACAAGGCGCTAACTCCGTATCTCCAGCGACGACCGCCAGGAGTCTCTGAGAAAAATGCACTTGTGAACAGAAGGACGTAGC
Source organism: Cepaea hortensis (assembly GCA_963921405.1). Lineage (NCBI taxonomy): Eukaryota > Metazoa > Mollusca > Gastropoda > Stylommatophora > Helicidae > Cepaea > Cepaea hortensis. The sequence goes on from OY992895.1 coordinate 34,099,630, forward strand.
CCGAAATCGAGCCCACAACCTTCGGAGCCCGAGGCAAACGGCTTGACCACTTGGCCACAGAGACCCCCCCCCCCCATCCCCTACTTAAACAAGACGTATACATTAATACCAAGTACAATTATAAACATGAAAAGTAACATATAATACCCACTCACTCCGGTGGAGCGGCTGACCGAGTGGCTAGAATGCCGGGCTCTCCTTCGAGAGACCCGGGTTCTAATCCTCGGTAAGGCGTGGAGTGTGGAGTGTTTTGAATGTCCGGGGTAAAAAGAAAACCCTAACCTGCACAGTTCGCGGCGGCTGCACTAGCCATGCGTCCTTAATTCCACAGGCTCAAGGACCCCTCTGCCATACACCGCAAGGTACTATAATGGCAGTAAATGACAGTCATGACTCACTCTACCAATAAATGTGCTGGCTCCTTGACGAAGGGGTTACGGACGAAGTTCGTAATCCCGCATACCCGCCTTCGAAACACAGCTGCGGGCGATTTGGCAGCAGCCGCCTTACGTTGGTTTGTTAAAAAAAATTGTATGGCTGCCGTTCGTTCAGAAAGCAATGGCAAACTAATGAACGTAAACTTGCTCAGGAATCACGAACAGTCACAAAATGCTGGGGTTTACTGCTACGTCCTGTAAAGGATATGCATCGTTCATCGTTCATCAGCAGATACGGATGGCCCCGTTCTACCGTCGACTATATAGGTTTGGTTGTACCTGGGTCCTTTATTGTGTAGCTTGTTTTAAGTCTTTCGTAGATTGGGCTGCTTACTTTCGGCTTCCTGGCTTCTGGTTGGTTGATTGCGTTAGTTAATTTCGTGATGTGGTTTTTCATGTCTGGACAGAGTAGCTCACGTCTTAGGGCCTGGAGTAATTGTGTTCCTACCCCGTCATATGGTGCTGTTTCCTTCAGGGAGCTTTACCAGTTGTCGTCTCTCCTCGTGTTCCACCTCCTTCCCCGACTTTTGTTGTCTTGGAATCTTCTGGGTCTTTGATTTCTTGTGTCGCCTCGATAGTTCGATCTTTGTGGAGTGCGGGTGCGGAACCATTTGTCGAGCACCCTACAGAATTGACCTTGGTCTGGGTAGCCATTTTCGTCCAGGTCCTCTTCTGATGCTTCTTCTGTCTGGGTCTTTGCATTTTCTGGTTCAGTTGATTCTTTCTGAGATTTGAGTAGTTCTAACCGTTCTCTTTCTTCTTGGATCTTTTGGAGCGTTTCTTCTGTCTTTTCTCTTTCTTCTTGAATGTTTGATAGAGCTTCGTAAGTTTTAGCCTTTATAGCAGCCATTCGAGCGACATCTTGCTCAATCGTCTGCTGGACTTGCTTCAGTTCGTCCAAGATGCGCTAAAAGGCCGTTATCAGTGTTTCTTGTGTCTTGACTCATTCTTCTTCCATGCTGTGGAACTTTGACCTCAGGTTCTTCAGTTGGCCTTCAGGTTGTGCCTTGTCGCTTTTTGTGAGTCGGTTGGTCGCCTCAAATTGCCTCCTAACCTCTTAATATGGCAGGTTAGGTTTTATTGCAATCTTCATTGCCTCTTTGCTGTCTTGGTGGCAGGGACAGCCGAGGTACCTGGCGCCATGGTTGCCGAGGCCGTTGGCGCACTTTCTGTTGGTGTTTGGCCTCCTGAAGTCCGTGTCGTTATTTGCATGCTGGCACTGAGTATATTGATGGGGACCAGAGCAGTACCTATATACCTCGACATTACTTTTGCAGGTGGCACGGATGAGCCAAAATTTCTGGCATTTAGAACACTGCAGCACTCGCGGTATGTAGTGCTCTGGAACTTGGTCTTTCTTGTCCCATATAATGTATTGTAGGATCACTCGGTCCTCTGATGTTACGACGACGACTGTAGAGGGGATGTTGTTCTTTCCGATGATCCTCTCAGTACTGGTGATCTTCAGTTTCCTGTTTTCCCGTGTCAGCATCTCTCTGATCTGGTCGTTGGTTAGATGGGTCTTGACTCGTTTAATGACCCATCGTTTGATCGTGCGGTGCCGGGTGGCATCCAATAAGATGCTTTGGTGAAGCTGGATGAAGGCTTTCTCGTCTTGTGAGATCTTCTGAATAAGTGCTGTGGTCTTTGGATATTTGTTGATGGAGACCAATACTCCATCAGGTGTCTTGCGCAGCTGGTTGATGCTGTTTTGTCCTAGCTATTTGTCCAACAGACTCAGTATCTTGTCTGTTGGTAGCGCCGACAGTTTGGCTTCTCCCACGCTTGTCTGTTTGAGCAGTATTCTGCCGGTGAAGTCCTTAGTTGTTGTTGATTCCCCATGTGTGGAGGTCTCTTTTAGTTTGGGTTGCATCGCCTTGGTGTTGATAACTTCCGGCTGTTGCTGGCTTCAGTTGTGATTTCTTCCGCAACGGGAACGGTTTCAGCTGGTGAAGGAGCAGGACTGCTGTTTGTAGATCTGGGTTCAGCAGTCGCCTTCCTCGCCTCTGCCTTCTTTTTCTCCGGCTGCATGTCTCTGCACGGCACTTTTAACTCGAGGCATCCTCTGCGTTATCCGATTGCGATCTGTTCTCGATCTGTCTTCGAGCGTAACTAACCCAACCAATAAATGTGTAGACTACTGGAATTGAATTTGAACATTCTCGTTATCTCACTGCAAAAAAAAGAACAAAGAATTAAGACAACTTAAAACGTATTTGCTCTCACACACACACGCACGCACACACACACACACACACACACACACACACACACACACACACACACACACACACACACACACACAAACTCACACAAGGAATATTCCAAAATCTACCACCGATTGGCTGGTAAAAATAAACTGTTTGCCATAACGACACCGTTCATTGCTTGCATCATTCAGTAGTCTGTTAGCTCACTACATATCAACCTACACTCGCATTTGTTTAGTCGCTCACGAATCGTGAACAAATAAACATGGACACTGTCAAATTCGTGGTGTGATTCGTTTTCTTAAAGCTGAAGGTTAAAATGCGGCCGAGATTCATCTTCGATTGTGTCGTGTGTATGGTGATAAAGTTATGAGTGACATTCCTGTGAGGACTGATGCAGGAAATTCAGAGATGGGCGTAAATTTGTGATTGATGAGGGCGGACAAGGACAACATTCATGTGTGGCAGATAAGCTAATTCAAAAAGTCGATCAAGTCGGAGTGGGAAAACGCCGTTTTAGAATTCCTGACACCAGGGACCACAATCATGTCAGAAGTTTATTATAAAACACCGAAGAAGCTTCGCGGGTCGATTCAAAACAAACGGTGCCGAATGCTCACAGGTGGAGTCATTATCCTTGTGATATATCTATCATGATTCGTCACAGTATTTCAGTGACGTCGAAGATTTTACAAACTTTTTGAAACAAATCGGCTTCCATAATGAATTTCATCAGCGATATTTTCAGATGAAATATTCTAGAAAAGTGTCAAAAGAATTAGCACAGCTTGGCTTTGCAAATGCAGTGAGAGGATTGTTTGACTTTACTGAGCGTTGCGTCTCCAAGTCTGGAATTATACCGGCAGAATTGTAGGGCGTCATTTGCCTATGTAGACTAAATGAGGGGCACACAGTTTTTGTGATTCTCCATTTTTTTTGTAGGCGATTTTATTCTATACTACCTTGTGTTCTCTTCGGGGGTAAGCTCACACCTTCATACCATAGTATGGCGAAACTGATGCAAATGTAATGAAGGTAACATGTTGTCTGGATGTTAAATTGTGCAGCTGTGAAAGTTAGCGCCTCAATGAGAAAATATAACTGATTTCTTCGCATTCCGAGAATCGGATGTTTTTTCAACGGATGATTTTTCTATGTTTGAATTCCATCTCTTGTGAAAGATATTTTTATAAAATATAGGAGTGCTGTTTCAATATGAGCGCATATCGTAAGCATTCTTCCTTATGCTGTAGAAATTTTTCTTGATAAATGGACACCATAAGCATTCTTCCTTATGCTATAGAAATTGTTCACTATAAGTGCTTATCATGTGCTGTGAAGATTGTTCTTGATAAATGCATCTCATACTCTGGAGATTGTACTTAAAAAATTGTATCTTGAACTATTGTGCACTTATTCAATGGGATTCTCCAATTTCACATATTTTCTTTAATATGCAATGAGAAGTTGAGCGTGAATGAAATCTTTTTTTATCGGATGTATTGCTCATGTGGAAAATAAAGATACATGGCTGCTGCATCATTTTTCAGGACGTTGCACTCAAGACCAGCATTGTTTCATTGCTGTCAATGACCTGACGGAATTTTACGTTCAGTGTTCTTCCAATGCTTTCTGAGTAAATGCCATAATTCAGTTCGTTACTGGATTTTTGGTGCAACTATAACGCTCGTAAAATGGACAGAATTTCGAATCACGTCTTTAACACCTGCAGGCTGGGAAGGAAATTACGTTCATGTGTTCGAATCTTTGTTGATGTTATGAGATAGATGAATATCTATCTGACGACTCTCTCAATATTTCTTATGATCATTATTTTATGAAATGATCTATGTTTTTTTCCCTCTGGGAATGTCTCACTAGTGGATGTTGGTTCATTGCTATTTTGCTATGACTGCTGGAAGAGATATGTTCGAATTTAACCCCGGCAGTCTAGACAATGGGTTAATGATTATGGAGACGAGAAGGGCACTACATGAAGAGTACATTCATTGATATATTTTAGGAATTGCAGACATGACAAGAGATGGTTATAAAATTATTATGACCACAATCGACGCTATCAACCGACAAAGTGTGAGATTATAGATTAACGTTGGGGTACATATGCGGAACAAGCTTCATATAGAGAAGCACAATATATATATATATAACTACATTATTTCATATTGACAATACAATGAAACTTAGTTAGTAGATATGTATATAATGATTAGCCTAACGGCGCTTCCCGGGTAAAATTTCCAGTTAAAAATCTACCCAAAGCATTTCAGGATCCTCGCCGATGCAACGGAGTTCGTGCATTGAGCTGAGTTTCTCCAAACTCAGGTTTGAGTTAGGAGGAAAACGGAGCACTTATGCGTTAAACAGTGTGCCGTGATGTTGATCCAACGACTAACGACTAACGAGTAATAAGTATAATTTAAGAAAGTTACAGTAAATAGAGAGCATTGTATATTAACTTGAAGAAAGATGTAATATATTGGTAAGTTGAAGCAAGATATTCATAAATTCGTGTGTTTCAGATTTCAAGATTTGGTCCAGATACAGACAAGATAAATTAAATTAATTAGACACTGTGATTGAATTTAGCATGGTATAGGTGAAAGAAAAAATTATGCTTTACAATTTTTTTCTGTGGGGAGGCGGTGAGTGTCATTATCCATATTAGGTCACGGGGCACTTAGTGCAAACAGTCCAAATCTTCACTCAGTTCAGCATGAAGATTGAGCAGGTTCAGTTTCACGCCTAGGCATTAAAACGGCAAGGAGAGTCGCTAGGCAAGGGGGCAACGTCTCCTCCAGGCGATCAGTCTGCGCTGAGTCATGATTAAGTGGGGACATGGTCTGATATGTACAGAGAGCAATGGCTATAAAGTACGCCGCTCTTTTAATAGTCGTTTAGATTGTGTTGAGTTCTTTCGATGCAACTGTGATATTGAATACTTGCAAGTGTAACTGAATTTACTATGTTCGTAGACGAATATTAATTGTGGAAAACGTCGATGGAGTCGTATTATCAATAGTTGCATTTTGTTCGTCATCGTTAGAGTGAAGAGATAATCAAAAGGTAACAGCGAATGGTAACCAACAATTGAGCCAGAAGAAGTTGTGTGCTCAACAGAAAGAAGAAGTAATAATAAATATTCCACACATAAAGTTCACGGAGTCAGAGGCGAAATAAATAAATGGAGAAACGCAGTCAGCGCTAAGATAATATGCGTACTATAAGTACGAACTAACTGACATGAGAAGATTTGTTATAAATAAGAATCATATGTATTAGTTGAATTAGCTGTCAACCCGCCATCTGCTCCATGGCAATCATCATCATTAACAACAACAAAGACAACAACAATACTACCACATCATCCACCACGAAAATGAATACAAGACAACCACCAATACCAACAATACCACTGTCACCACTATCACCTCCGCGACCAGTATATCAACCACTACAACCATAACTAACAATAACAACACCATTACAAATACCAATATTACCACCCAAAACAACACCAAAATCAAACCACAAATACCCTGATCTTAGTAAAGTAAAGTAAAGTAAAGTAAAGTAAAGTAAAGTAAAGTAAAGTAAAGTAAAGTAAAGTAAAGTAAAGTAAAGTTCGTGCAGGTCGTTGTGGCATGATAAGGGTTTGGGTGCAACGAAGTAAAGTAAAGTTAAGGGGCATGATGTACAGAAACCCATCTGGCTAACGAGAAAAGGATAAACAATGGTTTCAGCTGTGACGAAGCCTGCCATGGAATACGACCAGCACACGCTACAAGTTCGCAGGAGAATCATAATTCTTCACGTTGATGGTGGGCAATAAGAAAATCATTTACATTTTTGGGATAGTTGTTTTTTGCAGCCTGGATGACTGAGTTCTTCAATATTTCCCATTAGTAACTGACATCTTGAAATAGAATTTCCAAATCGGACAATGCATCAAATCCGTTCTTTACTACTACGTTTAATTTATCTTTTGTCTCTTGAAGTGCCGTTAAATGCTATTTTATGTTTTTTGGTTATATTTGACCTTCCTTAATTTATATGTATATTTCTTAAGGCTAATCTGTCGTTGCCGGTCTCCCTGGCGAAGGGGTTAACGAATTTCGGTAGCTGATCGCGTCGCTTTGGTTACTTACTGGTGTACGTGAGCCGATCACTCAGAAAGCAATGGCTAACTACTCAGCGTAATCTTGCCAAGTCATAAACAGCAGCTAAAAAATGCTGGTGTTGACAGCGATGTTTTGTAAACAGGATATACGAAAACAATCTGTGGTTACTTTAGTAGCCTGCATATGATATAATTGTTTTTTCTTACTAAGCATTTCGAAATCTTCTATTGACGAGGATGTAATCAATCTGGTTTCTGATCTTATTGTAAGGAATCCTCAATGTCCATAATATCCTTAGGTTTTGTTGATACTAGGTGCTTCCAATAATCATATCATGCTCTTTTGCTCAATGTACAAGTCTGCAACATTTTTCACTATTTTCCCCTAGTCCATACTTGCCTATTGTACATCAATCTTGTTGACTTCTAATTTTAGCATTAAAATCACCTATTAGGATATTTAATTCTGAATGCTTCCACTTCTTGAAGGCATAATCCAAATCGATTTAAAATTCATCGATGCTGTCATCACTGCTGTCTGTTGTTGCGCATAAACACGAATAATGTTGAGATCAAAAGGTCTGCGACTTAACTTTACCAATAATATTCTGTTCAATACAGTATAATATCCGTTGATAGATTTTTATCTCTCCAGAAACATAATAATTGCTACACTTCGCTGTTGTTTCTATCCACCTGAAAGGATAATGTTATATTCCACCAAGTCATCACCAGTCCAGAATCCTTCAAGTCGTACAAGGGTGGGCAACAGGAATCTGTGGCGTTCTAAATCAACATCATCATCATTAACAACAACTATACCACCACGACAACCACCATGACAACCATCACAACAACCAATACCACCACCACCACCACCACGATGAGTAATTCAACCACTGCAACCAAAAATAACAATAATAACACCATAAATCAATCAATCAATCAATCATGTGCCATGCCGGAAAGCGTGGGCGGTCATGACTCGCCATTTCACTCGATCACCAGTGTCGTGGATCAGCTCAGTGTTCCTGTCTCGTCCATGCCATGTGGCCAAGCCATCCAGGTATTTTCCTCTCGGTCTTTCTCTTGGTCTGTTCCCCTCGATCTTGCCAGTTGTCACTAAGTTCTCCAATCCATTTCTTCTCATAACATGTACAAAAAATTTTGACTGTCTACGTCTAATTTCTCTAATCAGTTTACGATGTTCATTTGTCTCCTGTAGTATTTGGTCATTGGTTTTTCTGTCTGTCCATGGTATTCTTTGCATTTTCCTCAGAAACTACATTTCTGCAGCCATCAGATGCTTTTCAGCTTGACTGCTCATTGTCCAAGTTTCACATCCATACAAAAGAACAGGCTCTATGTATCCCCTCAACACTCTTTTTCTCGTTTCAATTGACATCTTTTTATTGATCAGAATGTTTTTCATCTTGCTAAAGGCTACTTTCGCCATGGCGATTCTTGTTCTAATCTCTTCAAGGCATCTCCCATCAGATGTTATAACTGTTCCAAGATAATTGTACCGATTCACTTGTTGAAGAATAACACCATCACAACTACCAATATCACCACCACCCAAAACAACACCAAAACAAAACCACTAATACCGCGATCATTAGCACCACATTGCGCCCTTTGCGATGACTCAAATCTCGCTGAAAATTTACAAAGGGCACTTATAGCCAGGACTTGGGGCTCTAGAAATGCAGGTTAAGTAAAATATATTTCTCGTATTCCATTCCAGTATTTCTGCAAGTCACGTCTGGTAATCTTTGTGCTCATATCTGGTAGAATTCTAAGCTGTCTGGAGATCTTAAGCATTGAGATTAAACTTATATGTAGTAGAATTGTAAGCTGTCTGGAGATCTTAAGCAATGAGCTTAAACGTATATGTAGTAGAATTGTAAGCTGTCTGGAGATCTTAAGCATTGAGCTTAAACTTATATGTAGTAGAATTGTAAGTTGTCTGGAGATCTTAAGCATTGAGCTTAACCTTATATGTAGTAGAATTGTAAGCTGTCTGGAGATCTTAAGCATTGAGCTTAAACTTAGATGTAGTAGAATTGTAAGTTGTCTTGAGATCTTAAGCAATGAGCTGAAACTTATATGTAGTAGAATTGTAAGCTGTCTGGAGATCTTAAACAATGAGCTTAAACTTATATGTAGTAGAATTGTAAGTTGTCTGGAGATCTTAAACAATGAGCTTAAACTTATATGTAGTAGAATTGTAAGTTGTCTGGAGATCTTAAGCAATGAGCTTAAACTTATATGTAGTAGAATTGTAAGCTGTCTGGAGATCTTAAACAATGAGCTTAAACTTATATGTAGTAGAATTATAAGCTGTCTGGAGATCTTCAGCAATGAGCTTAAACTTACTATTATCAGTTATGTTCCACCAGACTAGACTGTAAAAACCTGGTATGTAAAAGCGTGTGTTACAGTGGTTCTCAACCAGTTGGGAATTCCTCCGAAGGGGAGAATTTTAGTGTTTTCATGAGGGTGGGGGGTGGGGGGTGGGGGGGAATTAAGACCATAGACTGGCAGACTAAAAATATCTTCAGGCGCAATATCCTGGTTTTCTATTGAGCGTTTTGTTTGATGCAGCAGCACATTCTGGCATTCTGGCATTCTGGCATTCTGGCATTCTGGCATTCTGGCATGGAATATTTAGTGACAATGTTTTGATGTTTTACTCACTATACAATTAACCTATGTATGTAAAGGTTATGTACAAATATGGAAGAAAGTAAGGATTTTCAGTAGTATTGGCATGTTATTTTGAATGCATCTTTTGAGGCTGACAATTTTGGAACTAAGGGACCTCTTCTTCTTTCGTTCACTGGAAAAAGTGAAATTACACTTTGACATATGGTGAAAAGGTGCAAAAAAAAAAAAAATGGTTGAAAACCACTGATATATCAGATATGTTGGGATGCAGAGGTGTTTCCAAGGCACCAGGACCTGGTTCTATACTGGTCAAGACCTAACACGTCCTCGCCGTGCGTCCAGGGCAACAGGTCCCTTCGGGGTCCTGGCTAACGTAGTAGGATCGCTGATTCTTCCAAAGTCGGAGAGTATCTGCTTGCACGGCGAGGAACCACTAGTCTGCACACCAATAAGCCAAACACGGGACAAAGGATACTCAAGCAAACCTTAGTCCGGTATGACATCACACTGATATTGGACAACAGGATGTCTGCATCCGACATACAGAACTTCACGCTGGAGTTCACAGCCAGCGAACACAAGCAAGCAAGCAAACAAGCAAGCAATCAAGCAAGCATCATATATGTTTACAGTCAATACATTTGTGAGACAGGAAACTGTGCGTTCTCCTGTGCTAATTAATATATATATAGCTGCCCGGCCCGGCTCCGCCCAGGCTCTGGCGGGGATCTATGTATGTATGTATGTATGTATGTATGTATGTATGTATGTATGTATGTATGTATGTATGTATGTATGTATGTATGTATGTATGTATGTATGTATGTATGTATGTATGTATGTATGTATGTATGTATGTATGTATGTATGTATGTATGTATGTATGTATGTATGTATGTATGTATGTATGTATGTATGTATGTATGTATGTATGTATGTATGTATGTATGTATGTATGTATGTATGTATGTATGTATGTATGTATGTATGTATGTATGTATGTATGTATGTATGTATGTATGTATGTATGTATGTATGTATGTATGTATGTATGTATGTATGTATGTATGTATGTATGTATGTATCTATCTATCTATCTATCTATCTATCTATCTATCTATCTGTCTGTCTGTCTGTCTGTCTGTCTGCTTGTCTGTCTGTTTGTCTGTCTGACCCGGCCCGGCTTCGCCGAGCTCCTGGTGGGGAGCATCTCATTTAATTCATATAAGTAGTCATATAAGCTCCCGTTCACGACTATCTATCTGTTGTCTGTCTGTTTGTCTGTCTGTCTATCTGCCTGTCTGACCCGGCCCGGCTTCGCCCAGACCCTGATGGGGAGCATCTCATTTAATTCATATAAGTAGTCATATAAGCTCCCGTTTCCGACTATCTGTCTGTCTGTCTGTCCGACCCGGTCCGACTTCGCCCAGGCTCTGGTGGGGAGCATCTCATTTAATTCATATAAGTAGTCATATAAGCTCCCGTTCCCGATCTATCTATCTATCTATCTATCTATCTATCTATCTATCTATCTATCTATCTATCTATCTATCTATCTATCTATCTATCTATCTGTCTGTCTGTCTGTCTGTCTGTCTGTCTGTCTGTCTGTCTGTCTGTCTGTCTTATTATGTATGTTCGGCCCGAACATAACAATAAAATTGATAGAATAGATAGAATAGAAGAATTGATAGAAAATATGATTGGAAGAGATCTATCTAAAGTAAACTTGGCTCCCGTTCCCGACTATCTGTCTGTCAGTCTGTCTATCTGTCTGTCTATCTGTCTGTCTGACCTGGCCCGGCTGCACCCAGTCCCTGGTGGGGAGCATCTCATTTAATTCATCGTCAATCAACTCATTTAATCTGTAGCCAGGGGACGTAACTTAAGATATAACAATGCAACTAAAAGTTATATCCCTTTTTTTATATATTTTTTTTCAATTTTCTTATGTTCAGTCATGTAATTACAAAATTAAATTTTAGGAAGGTAATAGCTGATAGCTGATAGATAAAAATATGACAGTTGGTTGCACAGGAGTGAAAGGAAAACGTGTAGAAAATTTCATCTCAATCGGATGGACCGTTCGCGAACGCATAAATGACGGATCCACATACATCCATACATACATACATACACCGATTTTTATAGATATAGATATATAAAAGGCAATCTCCATCTGTATGTCTGTATGTCTGTATGTCCTTTATGCGTTCGCGAACGGCCCATCCGATTGAGATGAAATTTTCTACACGTCTTCCTCTTATTCCCGCGCAGCCAACAGTGATATTTTTTTAGTGTGAAATCGGCTGCTTACTTAATATTATTTAATTTTTCATTGTAAATTATAATTTATATAAAGCGAGGGGACTTAACTCTGTAACAGTTATTTCAAGGGGCATAACTTTTAATAACTTTTCTGTATACCTTATAGTCATATTGTTGCATCGTTTTCAAAGATTTATAAACTCTTTGTCTATAGTTATGTACCGGCATATGAGTTATAATAAATAATGATACAATCTTTAAGGCATTTTCAAAGTTTTCATAAAAATAATGCACAATGCATAACATTGTAACTCATCTTTTTATGCTTAAGAAGTTATCTACAGTCATGCAGGTGATTAGAAACAGTTTTCATTAAAAATAATGGATGGTGTGTGGAAGGACATTCTTTTAAGTTACTTTTTTTTTTGTTGTATGAATTTAATGAGACGCTACCCGCCAGGAGCTGGGCAAAGCCACGCCGGGTCAGATAGATAGGCAGACCCACCTTTTCGCTGCAGTTATCTACAGGCATATGCGTTAAAATCCTCCTCCTCCTTTCCCCTCCTCCTCCTTCCCTCTTCCTCTTCCCCTCCCCCTCCTCCCTCTCCCTGCTCCATCCTCCTCCTCCCTCTTTCTCCTCCTCCTCCCTCCTCCTCCCTCTTCCTCCTCCTCCTTCCTCCTCCTGCTCCCTCCTCATCCCTCTTCCTCCTACCTCCTCGCCCTCCTCCCTCCTCCTAATCACTCCTCTTCCTTCCTCCTCCCTTCTCCTCCTCTCTCCTCCCACTCACTCCTCCTCCCTCCTCCTCCTCCTACGTCCTCCCCCTCATCCCTCCTCCTCCCTCCTCCCCTTTCTCCTCCCTCTTCCTCCCTCCTCCTACCTCCCCCTCCTCCTCCCTCCTCCTCCCTCTCCTCTTCCTAATCCCTCCTCCTCCCTTCTCCTCCTCCCTCCTCATCCTCTCTCCTCCTCCCTCCTCCTCCCCCTACCTCCTCCCTCCTCCCTCCACATCCCTCCTCCTCCTCCCTCTTCTTCCTCCTCCCTCCTCTTCCCTCCTCCTCCTCCCTCTTCGTCCTCCTCCCTCCTCTTCCCTCCTCCTCCTTCCCATCCTTTTCCTTCTCCCTCCTCCTTCTCTCTCTTCCTCCTCCCTCCTCCTCCCTCCTCTTTATCCCTCCTCCTCCTCCTCCCTACTCCTCCTCTCTCCTCCTCCTTCCTCCTTCTCCTCCATCTCCTTCGTCCTCCTTCCACCTCCTCCCTCCTCCTCCTCCCCCTCCTCCTCCCTCCTCCTCCCCCTCCTCCTCCTGCGTTCTTCTCCTCCCTCCTTCTCCCTCCTCCTCCTTCTCCTTCCTCTTCCCTCTTCCTTCTCTTTCTTCCTCCTCCCTCCTCCTCCCTCTTCCTCCTCCTCCCTACTCCTCCTCCCCTCCTCCTCCCTCCTCCCTCCTCATCCTCCTCCCTCCTCCTCCTTCCTCCTCCTTCCTCCTCCCTCCTCCTCTCTCCTCCTCCTAATCCCTCCTCCTCCCTCCTATTCCTCCCTAATCCTCCTCCTCCCTCCTCTTCCCTCCTCCTCCTCTCTCCGCCTATCTCTTCCTCCCTCCTCCTCCTCCCTCCTCCTCCCTCCTCCACCTCCCTCTTCCTCCTCCCTCCTCCTCCCTGCTGCCGCCGCTCCATTTACCCAAGTTATTGTTGGGGAAGATGTAAAGATCTTTCAAGTGCTCTTTCTAATGCTTTTTGTACATTGGTCTTCTTTTATCTAAGGTTGTTCTAACTGCAACCAATAAATGATTAGACAGACAGACAGACAGACAGACAGAGAGGGAGGGACCGACAGACAGACAGACAGACAGACAGACAGACAGAGTGTCGGGAACGGGAACTTATATGACTACTTATATGAATTAAATGAGATGCTCCCCATCAGGGGCTGGACGAAGCCGGGCCGGGTCAGACTGACAGACAGACAGACAGACAGACAGACAGTCGGTAACGGGAACGAGAACTTATATGACTACTTATATGAATTAAATGAGATGCTCCCCACCAGGGACTGGGCGAAGCCTGGCCGTGTCAGCTAGTATATATATATACACGTGTACGTGTGTGTGTGTGTGTGTGTGTGTGTGTGTTGTGTGTGTGTGTGTGTGTGTGTGAGGCTGGGTCGGTATGAACAGATTCAGAAAATGTCGATCACGTTGCGTCAGATGAAACTCCAGATTGGCCCACAATATATGAGCTTTCATTTGCAGACAATTAGTGCCTATTTTATTGCAGCGATTGCAGTCCGCAAAATCATATTGATAATTTGAATTCAACATGCAGCTGTCACAATATGTATATAAATCTAGCCAAAACTGAAGTATTTTAAGTTAGCAGATCTCCTCTTCATCTATGTATGCTGATAACTAGCATATCTCTGAACCAAGTTGAATAATTCAAATATTGTGGAAGTATGATGGCAGGAGATGACAGAATAGACACATAAATCGAAATCAGGTGTCAAAATTCAAATGCACTTATATACCAACTATTACCCATACTGAAACTTCCAAATATACCTATGTTCGAAAAGCGACAGATAATAAATAGCATATTCACACCAATCCTATGCTACCAATGCCAAACGTGGAGATTTTTCAAATTACACTTACGCAAAGCAACACTTGTGAGTTGAGATGCTTGAGAAGAGCTGCCAGTTTAACTCTCCGAAGCCAAATAAGAAATATGGGATGTGAAAAATATGACAGTGGGATCAACACCTTGTGACACATATATTGAAAGATGGAAGATCAAATATGAAAGGGTTTCAAATGAAAACCTTAATTGTTTTGTTGTTTGTTTGTCTGAATATATTCTCGAAAAAATAGTATAGAGGCATAGCTTTTCAATGTAGTCACTATTGCAAGTCCTCCAGCACCGATACAGTGCACGGATTCCTGTATAAAAACATTCTCATGGTCGCTTCTGTAATAACTCAAGCATCACACGCAGCACCTTTTCATTGGACAGAAAAGTTGTGAAACTTCCTATCCTACTCCACTCAAACACATTCTTTACTGACAAGCATGCATCACCATATTGGGCCTTAATTCGCTGATGGATTACTATAGGTTTCGTCCCTTTACTGATCAAAAAACAGATAAGAGAACGCTGCTCCTCTGTGGTGCATGCCAACAGTGGGATATCCAAGTTTAAACTGTCCTTATTACGTCACCGTGTTCGTCTGCAATGGGATGTCACGTGCTGAACACTATTGACATTCTTAACAACAATAATGACAGGTTACAAGACAATGGCGCGGTTACTGTAATTTCTATCACTATTATAGGATTTTCATTTAAAGCCCCCTCTTAGTTTGGCCATCACTGACCCTACATCAAAGAAGATCTTCTGCGAGAGCAAATGGATGTCCGAGAAGAAAATGGATAGACGACATCAAAGACATTGTACATTCACTCGGAATAACAGTATCCAGTGCCATGATGATGATGATGATGATGATGATGATGATGATGATGATGATGATGATGATGATGATGATGATGATGATGATGATGATGATGATGATGATGACTGGGGGATATGTACCAGACAGTTAAACTTTCACCTGGTGCCGCTTCACTGGTTTCAATGAAAACTATACAGAAGCTAATCATAGACAGTTAGCAGACAAATGAGGAATTATGTGGAAGCTGTGGCCATGTGGTTTTTACAGAAGAATGATGAGAACACCATGGAGGAATAGAGCACTTAAAATATCTATAATTACGTGAACTCACACAGATAACTGGTACTCGCTTCAGAAGGAGACAGACCACATTCTTTGGGCAATACACGAGAAGAGGAAAGCTGGAGTATGCCGACACAATAGGAAGGCTGGAGGAAAGAGAGGCAGGGGAAGACAGTTTGACATCATACCGTGGAGGAACGTCGGTGTCAGAAATAATTCAAAACCCAAAAGACAGAAAGCCGTGGACAGACATAGTCACCACCACACATCATGGACGCTTCATCATGTGACATGCACATAAGCGTGGGCAGTCTTGTTTCATCATCTCACACGATGAAAAGAATCGTGGATCAGATCCGTGTTCTTGTCTCGACCATGCCACATGGCCAAATCATCTATATATTTACTTCTCTACCTTATCCTTTTTCTTTTCTCCTCAATCTTGCCAGTTGTCACCAAGTTCTCTAGATTATTTCTTCCCATAGCGTGTCCAAAAAGTGTTGACTGTCTAAGTCTAATTTCTCTAATAAGTTTATGGTTTTCATCTGCTTCTTGTAGGACTTGCTCGTGTGTTTTTCTGTCTATCTATGGTATTCTTTTCCGCAGCCATTAGATGTTTTTCAGCTTGTCTGCTTATTGTCCACGTCTCACATTCATAAAAAGTATAGGTTATATATAGTACTTTAACACATTTCCCGTCGCAATTTGGTCAGTATGTTTTCCTTCATGAAAAAGTCTAACTTTTGCCATAGCAATTCTTGTTCTAATCTCTTCAAGACACCTCACATCAGATGTTATGACTGTTCCTAGATGGTTGTACCCATTCACTTCAATAAGAATATTCTCATTTACCCGTATATTACATTGTAGTATTTCTTTCTTTCCAGTGACGACCATATCTGTGTCCACTGACAATTTAATTCTAACCCTATTTGTTTAAAAAAAAATAATTTTTTTTTTGTTGCGTATCCCTTACGGGACGTTGCAGTCAACACCAGCATTTTCAGCTGCTGTTGATGTACTAGGCAAGTGTTACGTTCAGTAGTTTGCCATTGCTTTCTGAACGACCGGCCCCTATACCTTTTTCGAAAAAACCAGCACCGCCGTCTTTCGAACCCGGGTATACGGGCTCACAAACCGCGTTCGCAAGCCCTTCAGCCACAGACAGTGTACAATAACTTTTATTCTTTTGCATATCCTTTACAGGACATTGCTGTCAACACCAGCATCTTTCAGCTGTATGTTGATTTCTTGGCAAGATTACGCTCAGTAGTATGCCATTGCTTTCTGAGCGGCCGGCTCACATACCCCGTAAGTTATCGATGCGATTCGAACCACTGCTGATTCTTACCGTCACCACGTTAACCCACGAGAGTATACGAGATTACGGAGAAGAGTCATAACCTCTAAGCCACGAAGCCGGCTGTACAATAACTGCAGCTACTAAATGTTCTACAAAGCCGGCTCTATAGCGACAAGTTTACAGGCACAGATCGTAATCCCGCTTACCGCGTTCGAACACAGGTGCGGAAGCAGACCGTCTTGCGTTGGTTTTTATAAAATGGTATGAATGCCGGTCTTTCAGAAAGCATTTGCAAACTACTGAACGTAAACTTAGCAAGAAATCACAAACTTTAATTAACTAAATGTTGCAGATCCTGTTCATTATCTGTAATGAGTAGTGTATCATCGGGCATATCTATTGTTATCAATGTTATATCCCTCTAATGTCTTCTAAATTTCTAAAAAAAATAAATGTTTACTGTCATCTGTCATTTACTGCCTATCTAGTACCTTGCGGTGTATGGCGGTGGTGGGGGAGGGGGGGGGGGGGGGGTCCTGAGCCTGAGGAATCAAGGCCGCCTGGCTAGTGCAGTCGCCGCTAAATTTGCAGGTTAGGGTTTTCTTTTTTGCCGCCGACAGAAAAAATCCACACCTTACCGAGGATCTCCCGAAGGAGAATCCTACATTCTAGCCACTCGGCCACCCCTCCTCCTCCTCCTCTTCCTCCTCCTCCTCTTCCTCCTCCTCCTCCTCCTCCTCCTCCTTCTCCTCCTTCTTCTTCTTCTTCTTCTTCTTCTTCTTCTTCTTCTTCTTCTTCTTCTTCTTCTTCTTCTTCTTCTTCTTCTTCTTCTTCTTCTTCTTCTTCTTCTTCTTCTTGTCTTCGTCTTCTTTATTGTGTTATCCTAGTAAGCATTTAATCATAGAATACTACTAGATTTAATCCAGAATGGGATAAATTGTATATATTCATGCCATTAAATTGTCTTTCTCACATACTAGCCTGCTGCCGGTCTTCAAGCCATTTATAAAGCCTTTCCTTCCAAGCTTTGGGCTATGACGCCATGACCATTGGCGAAGCTCTGTTTAGACTATACTTACAATATTGTTGTCCGCTTTCGGAATCCGCGCTCTTTCCAACTTGTGGTGATGCACATTTCATTCCTTTGTTTTAATTGTCGGCGCTAATTCCTTCCTTCTTCAAATTTGAATTAGAGTACGATGATGATGGTTGTTGGGGTAGTGCGGGAAATTTTAAACAGCGATGCGACGGTTGCAAGAGGTATATCACATCCAGTAAATTTTGTACTTATTAAAAGCAACATCACCAGTTAAAGTAACAAGTATGAAAGTCTTTATTATGCAAGAAAAATTACATTGTTCGGGTGAAAATTCTTCGGATCAGAAATACGTCTAAGGAGATTCATCAAAGTGCAGTTTATGAAATAAGTGTTCTGGCAAAAACATATCTTTTAAAAGTTAAATAGATTCTGAAGAGCTAAAGGCCACTTGATGAAACTAAAGAAAATCTTAGTCTTCCAAATTGGAATGCCCTTCTTGTCAGTTCCATTGTCTTGAGTCCGTTTTTATTTTTTTCCTTTAATTCCATATTTACTGTCGGTTCGTACAAAAAAATCTTCCATTTCTTCAAAGGGGTTTCTTAAGCCCTTTGAGGAGGTCGTGACCGGACTTTGGCTCTCAGGTCTCGCCCAGGGACATTTCCGCATTGTACACATTAATGCCATGATAATATTATGGAGCCATCGTTTCTTTCTTGGAGTTTCTCTTGTATCAGCCATATGTTTGGTTATACTGACATCATCACTGATGTCGTCTGTTTCAGCGACTCTGATAAGTGACAAATCATCAGCATCTCCTCCGTTTAAGTTCGGACTAGGACCGACAAGAGACGATTCCCCGATTTTAGACCGTTTGTCTGTAGTTTCTATTTGAATTCCAACTGGAACCTTCATCAGGTCTAATGCTGGTATTGGCGTGGCACTGGAGCTCAAGACGAGCCAGGACTGAAGGCAGAGGAGAAACATTGCTGTGTGTTTTCCCATTACAACTGATTGAGTACCGAGGTTTCTAAAATGACAATACAGAAAAAATAATATTTGTTATATTAGGTAACGGAAAAGAAATGGGTTAATTGGTTGGGTTAGTTGGTTCGCTGCTTGGTTGGTTAGCTGGTTGGTTGGTTAGCTGGTTGGTTATTTGGTTGGCTGGTTGGCTGGTTTGTTAGCTGGCTGGTTGGGTTAGATGGTTGGTTGGCTGGTTTGGCTGGTTGTGTATGTTGGTTGGTTGTCTTGCTGGCTGGTTTGGCTGGTTGTGTATGTTGGTTGGTTGTCTTGCTGGCTGGTTGGCTGGCTGGTTTGTTGAATGCCTGGTTTGATGTGATTATCTGGCAGACATTGAGATATCAGATGTAAGATGCTCTGGAGAAGATAGACCCACGGCAGATAATTATTTGCGATGGGAAATATTTGGTATTCAAATATTCTAGACAATGACATAACAATATATCTAAATCAGTTAGAATCCTCGCTTCACGCCTAGCAAATCCTCGGAAAATAGTATGTATCCAATTTATGAAGCTGGATGGATCCAAAATTGGAAATATAAATCCTGCAGGGGGTGTCACTGGGACGAGTTGTAATTAAATTAGAACTTAATTTGTTGTTAATCCGTTTCGTCATCAAACTATCATTGATTCGGAAAACACTGCATAGCTGAACATCCTGCCACATCACCTCAATCTCCCCCACCAAGGATGATAACAAGGAATGAAATAGTCTGGCGTAGAGAATCTTCATCATACACAAAGCCATCACTGGAAGCTATTTTTATTTACACAAGGAGTTACCGAAAATAACAGACACAGCACACACACACACACAAACACGGGAAGTGTTTGAGTAGTCAAATAAAGGATGAAAAATCATTACGTATTTCGTGATGGGAAGAAAGCACACGAGTCTAATTGAAACGTTTATTCAGTGCAATTATGATGGAATAGAAAAATATCGTTTTGCTCAGCTTGCCAGAAAGATCCAATGCCGACATAACAAAAAAAATAATAGTGCTAGGGCCAGAGTTTCCCGATCTATCCAGCGGAACAATGTGGGCACCGCAAGATATATAGATACATACATTAGAAAATAACAGCCAATTTTATGGTTTCATTTTCTCTGGAAATCCTATTTTCACTGCCCTTTGATGTTTCTCAGTTTGTCGGCGTATTGTCAGTGTCTCACTTGCATACACTATTCTAAGTTCAACGCGCTTTTTTCTAATTGCAATGGACATCTTTTTCTTGGTGAATGTGTTTTCCATGACTTACCGTAAATCACTGTTTATTATAATTTCGAAAAATTCAGGAGACTTGGAACAATCAGCATTATGCGTCACATCACACAGATTTTACTAAAGATCACCATGTACAGAGTTAGGAGGAACATACAACCAGAAATAGGTGAAGAACAATGCGGATTTGTAGAAGGCAAAGGCACAACAAATGCTATATTTTCTGAGAACAATAATAGAGCTCTCTATAGAAGTCAATAAAGACCTTCATCTTTGCGACATTGATTACATGAACGCTTTCTTTAGAGAAAGACATACTGACATGATGAAAGTGCAGGCAGATCTCCAATTGGATGGAAAACTTCATAAAGTTATGAATAACATTTACTGGAAACAAGTATCTGCCATAAAAATTGACAATGAAGTGGGTCAATTCCAGTCTACCAGGAGAGATGTGCGACAGTGGTGTGTAATGTCTCCAGATCTGTTCTCCCTTTATAGTGAAAATATGAATAATTTAGAATATATGAAAGGAGTTTCATTCGGAGGACACAACATCAATAATATAAGATATTCTGTCGAACAAGTATTGATTGCTGACAGCGAGAACGATCTACAACATTTGGTAGATGCGGTTATTATACACGGGGGGAAACTAGGCTTGGAATTGAATTGTAAGAAAACAGAGATCATGGTCGACTCCAAGAAGGAAGAAATACCACATTGTAACATTCATGTGAATGGAAATAATTCTTAAACTGGTGAATCGGTATAACCATCTCGGATAAGTCGTAACATCTGATGGGAGATGCCTTGCAGAGATTAGATTAAGAATTTCTATGGCAAAGGTGACCTTCTGCAAAATATAAAACATACTTACCAATAATATAGTTGTCAATTGGTGTTACACAAAGAGTGTTGAAATGCTAAGTGGAACCCATATTGTTGTATGCGTGTGAAACAAGGACAATTAAAAATCAAATGAGAGAGTCCGTCAAGAGACACATGCAAAGAAATGGATATTGATTGGATTTATTAGATGTAGACACTCTCCCGTGTTATGCCGGGGCCCATAAGGGAAGCAAAGAATAGCAACACTGTAGCCTACCATGCATGTTGTAAGAGGCGACTAAAGAGGCGTGATGGTTCCGTCGCCCTGCTACTGAGTGAGTGCGTGGCGCGACACTGTGAGCTGTGAGTTTCGTGTGAAATGCTTTTGAATCTGCCCGAGGTTTTTTGGAACGTGACTGCATGTTCAGAGCTATGGCAGCTGGCTATGTCCCAGAGTTGACCGGTTTTTGTCTTATGCAGATATGCGTGGCTGCTGGGCTTCTGGTTGACTGCCACTACCCTTGACGATGAACTGTATTTTCGTGGACTGAGTGGGTGAACATCTAGGAAACATCCAGATGGGAAAATGATTGCCGATTCCACCAGAGATGAACTGGGTGTTTCGTGGGTGACTGTTGTGTTGACATTCTGGCGGCGGCATTATGCACAGTGTATCTGTGCGGGCTGTTATTTGTCGAGACTCCTGTCTTTTCCACTTTTCACATTGGGCTGTGGGGAGCATTTTGTGTGATATTCACTGGCACAGGAACGGAACATAATGGGGACGACCCGTTGCTGTGAAGTTGGAACCGCGACTAACTAACTAACTAACTAACTAACTAACTAACTAACTAACTCACTCACTCACTCGAGAAAGTGTGGCATGTTATGAGGAGAAATTGCCTTTACAATTTGTTGAAAACAGACAAGCTTGATGGAAAGAGAGCAAGGGGAAGACAAAGGATAAATACCTTGATGGTTTGGCAAAATGGCATGGTCGGGACTAGAAAACAGACCCGATTCGAGAATCTGGTGACCTGTGAGATGGCGAACCATGATTGCAGTAGTAGGATAGGAGGTATTTAAGTATTAAATATGGATCCGGATCCGCCTGATGACGTAGTATTTTACTATATAAAAAGTCATGATCCATCGCGATGGCGTCAAAAAGCGGCTCCATATCGGACCACATTTTTTTAAAAATTGGCGGATATTTTCTTGGGTCTGGGTGACCCCTTCCGGTTGACTACTTCAGGTCCCGGGGTACTCTCTACAAACCACCCCACCCACAGGTACCTCCGATGGCCGCCTCCGCTTCCCCCGATCGCTTTCGAGCCCATTCAAAGACAGCGAGACAAGCCCTGGGTATGTGGAATACTTATATAGATAATAGACCAACTAGTCGTCGGGCACCTGAGTTTGAGTCCCAGTAGTAGTGTATTTCGGGCTAAAGCCGCTCGTTTTGAGGTGGAAATCGATTTCCACCTCAAAGGGAGATTACTCCGGGTTTTTCTAATTTGCACCACAAAGGGCGATAACTTTCCGGGTTTTTTAATTTCCTCCACAAAGGGGCGATAACTCGTTTTTTTCTTCTTCTTTACAAAATGTAGGGGTGGCCAGAGTGGGTGTGGTGGCCAGAGTGGGTGTGGTCTAGTGACACTAGGTACTATAACAACATAAAAAATACAACATTCAAAATAACAAACGAGTCAAGTAAGGTATATATTTTTATTAAACCATGTATAGACAAACAATGCTTATTAAATAAGTAATGGCATAGTCGAGATATTATCATTTTGTGTCTGTCTTTTTATATACAGATAGGACAAAGATGCACGATGTTGCTGATATGTATATACAGAAGAGTCTTGTGTTTTGAAGCCTATATTGGTCCCCCCACTCGGTGTTTGGGTGTTGAGTACATCTAAAAATGTGTCCTTGTTTAAATGCGTGTTGTGGTTTTTGGTCAGACCTTTGGTACTGATTTTATCATAATCTCCGACACAAATATACGTCTTACTACATAACGAGACCATCCCCTTCCCTTCATATTCTAGTATGAAAAGCCCGGGGGTTCTCTTTTCATACGGTTTGATAGCCACACAGTCCTGACAGGTAGTAGTTTTATGAACAGGGCAGGTTTCAGACGGGAACCACTGATTATAGACTCTGTCATATTCTTCTCGTAGGTGTGGTCTAACTACTTCAGAGAGTGAGTCGGCACTAAGGACCAAATATAAAGAGTCAGTGTCCATTTCACAAAGCTGAAAGTCCACCCTGTCTATAAATACGTCGAGAAAGTCATAGTAGAAAGCCAACATTCTTAATTTGGCATATTGATAAACGAAAAAACCTATTTGTAGAGGTAGATCCCAGACAGTTTTCTTCTTTAGTGTTTCTACTTCGAATAGATCAGGTGTAATACCAGTCATGCTTTTAAACCTAGGGTTATTGAGTGCTTTGGTCGTGTCTTTTCCGTGGCAGTAGGAGACATCAGTATGTTTGGCCTTATTGGTTAATGTTTTGCCGTAAGCAGCGTTACCTAACAATTTCATCGTGTCGGCTGTAATACTCTCAGCTGGATTTCTGTCCCCTTGGCGACGGGCATTAGACACTGTTTCCCCAAATTGTTTAAAACAACTAACTGGTCGATACTCTATTGTCTGGTAGATGTGTGTAACTACCAACCCATGGGCTAGATACCACTTTAAAAGAGGGGTGGCTAATAAAATTATCTTCCCGAAATAACTACTAATCAAAGTCCGTCGTGTGGTACTCAGTAGTTTATTTTTTATGGCGTAGTCTTTCATAAACTCCCCAATATCGTCCCTCGACACTTCTGTGTTCTTAAAAATAGGGGGCATTTCGGCAAAGGACTCTTGTAAATCAACCGGGGTCTCTATAGCGCACTCAACCAACCCGAAAAATGTATCACTTTTTACAGCCTCAATGATCTGGTTTTCACTCAAAGAACCCCAAGGAAGTTGTGACGGTTCCCGCAAGAAACGATTTAATCAATACAACTCAATTATTGACAGGTGTGTCTGTTGTACTCTGTTTTATTAAACTTATCAACATGGTAAAATGTACCACGTTTGGTCACGCCCACCGACATGGCACACGATGACTGAAGAATTACTACCCTACACAAAAATCCCATCTAATTTATTTAAAATTAATAACTAAGCTGGTAGTGTTTTGTTATGTCTTTTCGTTACAAACTTGAGTGAGAAGTCTTATCAACAAACATCGGTAAATTTATACAAGAGACAATATCACAATCATAGACATATTTCAAGCGAACGAAAGAAAAGAAGAAGCGACACATGATAATGATAGACCCAGAGCGGTTACCGACATGAAACATAATGTATTCTTTTTTCGGCGTTACAAAGTGTCTATCTTCTTAGTTGGGCGTAAGCGAAAGAGATACCAAAAAAAAAAGAAAAATACTAGACAACGGTATGGTATTGTGATGAACAGTCGTTTAATGCGTGCGATCGAATTTAAAAAAAAAAAAAAAAAAAAAAAATTCACGCTTTGAGGATCGAACCACCTTCCCTCGTACACGGGCCGTGTGCTTTATCAACTAAGCTATTAATTCTGGTAACACTGATCTTACAAAGCAAAGATACAACAGCAACGTGTCAAGTGTGACTGTCGGAGATGGTAACAATAAGAATTACAGCGATAGACAAAACATATTTCTAGAACAGACATTTATAAACATATTAGACAAATATATAAATTACTCCCTCATTATGTTTAAACACCAATAAAGTATGGTTTTCAGTTGTATAAAAAGTAACAGAATTTATATGTAAAAACTGTGCTATGCCCGCTTCCGAAAAAAAATCAGATTTAGACAAAATGATTCAAATATCAGAATAATGACCCTTGTAATATTAAACAATATTAAGTTTTAAGTATTTTAAAAGGCAATATAGCATAATAAACTATTCTTATATATTTTAAAAAATTATTTATGTTGGGAAAATCGGAACACCCAGGCGTGATATGACGCCTTAAATGTATAATAAAATAACTTTTGATAGGTCAAAAGTATTAAAACTTATAGTGAAGTGAAAGATTACGATGTCGTTGATTTAAAAAAAAAAACAATTTTGATGGTGGTTTGCCAAATATAGCAAGAGATATTTATATTATAAGCTCAGCATGTTGCACATTTGTTCCTAATTTCGTTCCGTTGCGAATTTTGTCCGGGGTTCTTGTTGGCAAGCTTTCTCGGATGGTCGCGCTTGTTAACAAAACACCGGTAACACTGCGGTGTGTTTATTCGCCAGCCCAGACGAATTGAGGCTCGCCTTGTAAGTGTTTTACTAACACGATAATTAGATTTAATTTTGATATCATCAGAATAAATCTAAATTTCGCCATGTTTTGAGTGAACGAATGGTTATATTTTTTCTTTTCGCCCTGTACAAAAGTCACACTTGTTTATTTCTTTCGCACCACGCCGCACATAGCTGTCTTTGGTGTTCTGAAACCAATTTTGCTGACAGTGTGATCATCAAATGGTGTAGGCATTCATGCCGCTGTCTTTGGTGTTCTGAAATCACCGTTCTGAAAAAACGCTGAAATCCGCGCTCTTTCCAACTTGTGGTGATGCACATTTCATTCCTTTGTTTTAATTGTCGGCGCTAATTCCTTCCTTCTTCAAATTTGAATTAGAGTACGATGATGATGGTTGTTGGCGCTGTTGTAAACTGTAGGGGTAGTGCGGGAAATTTTAAACAGCGATGCGACGGTTGCAAGAGGTATATCACATCCAGTAAATTTTGTACTTATTAAAAGCAACATCACCAGTTAAAGTAACAAGTATGAAAGTCTTTATTATGCAAGAAAAATTACATTGTTCGGGTGAAAATTCTTCGGATCAGAAATACGTCTAAGGAGATTCATCAAAGTGCAGTTTATGAAATAAGTGTTCTGGCAAAAGCATATCTTTTAAAAGTTAAATAGATTCTGAAGAGCTAAAGGCCACTTGATGAAACTAAAGAAAATCTTAGTCTTCCAAATTGGAATGCCCTTCTTGTCAGTTCCATTGTCTTGAGTCCGTTTTTATTTTTTTCCTTTAAATCCATATTTACTGTCGGTTCGTACAAAAAAATCTTCTATTTCTTCAAAGGGGTTTCTTAAGCCCTTTGAGGAGGTCGTGACCGGACTTTGGCTCTCAGGTCTCGCCCAGGGACATTTCCGCATTGTACACATTAATGCCATGATAATATTATGGAGCCATCGTTTCTTTCTTGGAGTTCCTCTTGTATCAGCCATATGTTTGGTTATACTGACATCATCACTGATGTCGTCTGTTTCAGCGACTCTGATAAGTGACAAATCATCAGCATCTCCTCCGTTTAAGTTCGGACTAGGACCGACAAGAGACGATTCCCCGATTTTAGACCGTTTGTCTGTAGTTTCTATTTGAATTCCAACTGGAACCTTCATCAGGTCTAATGCTGGTATTGGCGTGGCACTGGAGCTCAAGACGAGCCAGGACTGAAGGCAGAGGAGAAACATTGCTGTGTGTTTTCCCATTACAACTGATTGAGTACCGAGGTTTCTAAAATGACAATACAGAAAAAATAATATTTGTTATATTAGGTAACGGAAAAGAAATGGGTTAATTGGTTGGGTTAGTTGGTTCGCTGCTTGGTTGGTTAGCTGGTTGGTTGGTTAGCTGGTTGGTTATTTGGTTGGCTGGTTGGCTGGTTTGTTAGCTGGCTGGTTGGGTTAGATGGTTGGCTGGCTGGTTTGGCTGGTTGTGTATGTTGGTTAGTTGTTTTGCTGGCTGGTTTGGCTGGTTGTGTATGTTGGTTGGTTGTCTTGCTGGCTGGTTGGCTGGCTGGTTTGTTGAATGCCTGGTTTGATGTGATTATCTGGCAGACATTGAGATATCAGATGTAAGATGCTCTGGAGAAGATAGACCCACGGCAGATAATTATTTGCGATGGGAAATATTTGGTATTCAAATATTCTAGACAATGACATAACAATATATCTAAATCAGTTAGAATCCTCGCTTCACGCCTAGCAAATCCTCGGAAAATAGTATGTATCCAATTTATGAAGCTGGATGGATCCAAAATTGGAAATATAAATCCTGCAGGGGGTGTCACTGGGACGAGTTGTAATTAAATTAGAACTTAATTTGTTGTTAATCCGTTTCGTCATCAAACTATCATTGATTCGGAAAACACTGCATAGCTGAACATCCTGCCACATCACCTCAATCTCCCCCACCAAGGATGATAACAAGGAATGAAATAGTCTGGCGTAGAGAATCTTCATCATACACAAAGCCATCACTGGAAGCTATTTTTATTTACACAAGGAGTTACCGAAAATAACAGACACAGCACACACACACACACAAACACGGGAAGTGTTTGAGTAGTCAAATAAAGGATGAAAAATCATTACGTATTTCGTGATGGGAAGAAAGCACACGAGTCTAATTGAAACGTTTATTCAGTGCAATTATGATGGAATAGAAAAATATCGTTTTGCTCAGCTTGCCAGAAAGATCCAATGCCGACATAACAAAAAAAATAATAGTGCTAGGGCCAGAGTTTCCCGATCTATCCAGCGGAACAATGTGGGCACCGCAAGATATATAGATACATACATTAGAAAATAACAGCCAATTTTATGGTTTCATTTTCTCTGGAAATCCTATTTTCACTGCCCTTTGATGTTTCTCAGTTTGTCGGCGTATTGTCAGTGTCTCACTTGCATACACTATTCTAAGTTCAACGCGCTTTTTTCTAATTGCAATGGACATCTTTTTCTTGGTGAATGTGTTTTCCATGACTTACCGTAAATCACTGTTTATTATAATTTCGAAAAATTCAGGAGACTTGGAACAATCAGCATTATGCGTCACATCACACAGATTTTACTAAAGATCACCATGTACAGAGTTAGGAGGAACATACAACCAGAAATAGGTGAAGAACAATGCGGATTTGTAGAAGGCAAAGGCACAACAAATGCTATATTTTCTGAGAACAATAATAGAGCTCTCTATAGAAGTCAATAAAGACCTTCATCTTTGCGACATTGATTACATGAACGCTTTCTTTAGAGAAAGACATACTGACATGATGAAAGTGCAGGCAGATCTCCAATTGGATGGAAAACTTCATAAAGTTATGAATAACATTTACTGGAAACAAGTATCTGCCATAAAAATTGACAATGAAGTGGGTCAATTCCAGTCTACCAGGAGAGATGTGCGACAGTGGTGTGTAATGTCTCCAGATCTGTTCTCCCTTTATAGTGAAAATATGAATAATTTAGAATATATGAAAGGAGTTTCATTCGGAGGACACAACATCAATAATATAAGATATTCTGTCGAACAAGTATTGATTGCTGACAGCGAGAACGATCTACAACATTTGGTAGATGCGGTTATTATACACGGGGGGAAACTAGGCTTGGAATTGAATTGTAAGAAAACAGAGATCATGGTCGACTCCAAGAAGGAAGAAATACCACATTGTAACATTCATGTGAATGGAAATAATTCTTAAACTGGTGAATCGGTATAACCATCTCGGATAAGTCGTAACATCTGATGGGAGATGCCTTGCAGAGATTAGATTAAGAATTTCTATGGCAAAGGTGACCTTCTGCAAAATATAAAACATACTTACCAATAATATAGTTGTCAATTGGTGTTACACAAAGAGTGTTGAAATGCTAAGTGGAACCCATATTGTTGTATGCGTGTGAAACAAGGACAATTAAAAATCAAATGAGAGAGTCCGTCAAGAGACACATGCAAAGAAATGGATATTGATTGGATTTATTAGATGTAGACACTCTCCCGTGTTATGCCGGGGCCCATAAGGGAAGCAAAGAATAGCAACACTGTAGCCTACCATGCATGTTGTAAGAGGCGACTAAAGAGGCGTGATGGTTCCGTCGCCCTGCTACTGAGTGAGTGCGTGGCGCGACACTGTGAGCTGTGAGTTTCGTGTGAAATGCTTTTGAATCTGCCCGAGGTTTTTTGGAACGTGACTGCATGTTCAGAGCTATGGCAGCTGGCTATGTCCCAGAGTTGACCGGTTTTTGTCTTATGCAGATATGCGTGGCTGCTGGGCTTCTGGTTGACTGCCACTACCCTTGACGATGAACTGTATTTTCGTGGACTGAGTGGGTGAACATCTAGGAAACATCCAGATGGGAAAATGATTGCCGATTCCACCAGAGATGAACTGGGTGTTTCGTGGGTGACTGTTGTGTTGACATTCTGGCGGCGGCATTATGCACAGTGTATCTGTGCGGGCTGTTATTTGTCGAGACTCCTGTCTTTTCCACTTTTCACATTGGGCTGTGGGGAGCATTTTGTGTGATATTCACTGGCACAGGAACGGAACATAATGGGGACGACCCGTTGCTGTGAAGTTGGAACCGCGACTAACTAACTAACTAACTAACTAACTAACTAACTAACTAACTCACTCACTCACTCGAGAAAGTGTGGCATGTTATGAGGAGAAATTGCCTTTACAATTTGTTGAAAACAGACAAGCTTGATGGAAAGAGAGCAAGGGGAAGACAAAGGATAAATACCTTGATGGTTTGGCAAAATGGCATGGTCGGGACTAGAAAACAGACCCGATTCGAGAATCTGGTGACCTGTGAGATGGCGAACCATGATTGCAGTAGTAGGATAGGAGGTATTTAAGTATTAAATATGGATCCGGATCCGCCTGATGACGTAGTATTTTACTATATAAAAAGTCATGATCCATCGCGATGGCGTCAAAAAGCGTCTCCATATCGGACCACATTTTTTTAAAAATTGGCGGATATTTTCTTGGGTCTGGGTGACCCCTTCCGGTTGAATACTTCAGGTCCCGGGGTACTCTCTACAAACCACCCCACCCACAGGTACCTCCGATGGCCGCCTCCGCTTCCCCCGATCGCTTTCGAGCCCATTCAAAGACAGCGAGACAAGCCCTGGGTATGTGGAATACTTATATAGATAATAGACCAACTAGTCGTCGGGCACCTGAGTTTGAGTCCCAGTAGTAGTGTATTTCGGGCTAAAGCCGCTCGTTTTGAGGTGGAAATCGATTTCCACCTCAAAGGGAGATTACTCCGGGTTTTTCTAATTTGCACCACAAAGGGCGATAACTTTCCGGGTTTTTTAATTTCCTCCACAAAGGGGCGATAACTCGTTTTTTTCTTCTTCTTTACAAAATGTAGGGGTGGCCAGAGTGGGTGTGGTGGCCAGAGTGGGTGTGGTCTAGTGACACTAGGTACTATAACAACATAAAAAATACAACATTCAAAATAACAAACGAGTCAAGTAAGGTATATATTTTTATTAAACCATGTATAGACAAACAATGCTTATTAAATAAGTAATGGCATAGTCGAGATATTATCATTTTGTGTCTGTCTTTTTATATACAGATAGGACAAAGATGCACGATGTTGCTGATATGTATATACAGAAGAGTCTTGTGTTTTGAAGCCTATATTGGTCCCCCCACTCGGTGTTTGGGTGTTGAGTACATCTAAAAATGTGTCCTTGTTTAAATGCGTGTTGTGGTTTTTGGTCAGACCTTTGGTACTGATTTTATCATAATCTCCGACACAAATATACGTCTTACTACATAACGAGACCATCCCATTCCCTTCATATTCTAGTATGAAAAGCCCGGGGGTTCTCTTTTCATACGGTTTGATAGCCACACAGTCCTGACAGGTAGTAGTTTTATGAACAGGGCAGGTTTCAGACGGGAACCACTGATTATAGACTCTGTCATATTCTTCTCGTAGGTGTGGTCTAACTACTTCAGAGAATGAGTCGGCACTAAGGACCAAATATAAAGAGTCAGTGTCCATTTCACAAAGCTGAAAGTCCACCCTGTCTATAAATACGTCGAGAAAGTCATGGTAGAAAGCCAACATTCTTAATTTGGCATATTGATAAACGAAAAAACCTATTTGTAGAGGTAGATCCCAGACAGTTTTCTTCTTTAGTGTTTCTACTTCGAATAGATCAGGTGTAATACCAGTCATGCTTTTAAACCTAGGGTTATTGAGTGCTTTGGTCGTGTCTTTTCCGTGGCAGTAGGAGACATCAGTATGTTTGGCCTTATTGGTTAATGTTTTGCCGTAAGCAGCGTTACCTAACAATTTCATCGTGTCGGCTGTAATACTCTCAGCTGGATTTCTGTCCCCTTGGCGACGGGCATTAGACACTGTTTCCCCAAATTGTTTAAAACAACTAACTGGTCGATACTCTATTGTCTGGTAGATGTGTGTAACTACCAACCCATGGGCTAGATACCACTTTAAAAGAGGGGTGGCTAATAAAATTATCTTCCCGAAATAACTACTAATCAAAGTCCGTCGTGTGGTACTCAGTAGTTTATTTTTTATGGCGTAGTCTTTCATAAACTCCCCAATATCGTCCCTCGACACTTCTGTGTTCTTAAAAATAGGGGGCATTTCGGCAAAGGACTCTTGTAAATCAACCGGGGTCTCTATAGCGCACTCAACCAACCCGAAAAATGTATCACTTTTTACAGCCTCAATGATCTGGTTTTCACTCAAAGAACCCCAAGGAAGTTGTGACGGTTCCCGCAAGAAACGATTTAATCAATACAACTCAATTATTGACAGGTGTGTCTGTTGTACTCTGTTTTATTAAACTTATCAACATGGTAAAATGTACCACGTTTGGTCACGCCCACCGACATGGCACACGATGACTGAAGAATTACTACCCTACACAAAAATCCCATCTAATTTATTTAAAATTAATAACTAAGCTGGTAGTGTTTTGTTATGTCTTTTCGTTACAAACTTGAGTGAGAAGTCTTATCAACAAACATCGGTAAATTTATACAAGAGACAATATCACAATCATAGACATATTTCAAGCGAACGAAAGAAAAGAAGAAGCGACACATGATAATGATAGACCCAGAGCGGTTACCGACATGAAACATAATGTATTCTTTTTTCGGCGTTACAAAGTGTCTATCTTCTTAGTTGGGCGTAAGCGAAAGAGATACCAAAAAAAAAAAAGAAAAATACTAGACAACGGTATGGTATTGTGATGAACAGTCGTTTAATGCGTGCGATCGAATTTAAAAAAAAAAAAAAAAAAAAAAAAATTCACGCTTTGAGGATCGAACCACCTTCCCTCGTACACGGGCCGTGTGCTTTATCAACTAAGCTATTAATTCTGGTAACACTGATCTTACAAAGCAAAGATACAACAGCAACGTGTCAAGTGTGACTGTCGGAGATGGTAACAATAAGAATTACAGCGATAGACAAAACATATTTCTAGAACAGACATTTATAAACATATTAGACAAATATATAAATTACTCCCTCATTATGTTTAAACACCAATAAAGTATGGTTTTCAGTTGTATAAAAAGTAACAGAATTTATATGTAAAAACTGTGCTATGCCCGCTTCCGAAAAAAATCAGATTTAGACAAAATGATTCAAATATCAGAATAATGACCCTTGTAATATTAAACAATATTAAGTTTTAAGTATTTTAAAAGGCAATATAGCATAATAAACTATTCTTATATATTTTAAAAAATTATTTATGTTGGGAAAATCGGAACACCCAGGCGTGATATGACGCCTTAAATGTATAATAAAATAACTTTTGATAGGTCAAAAGTATTAAAACTTATAGTGAAGTGAAAGATTACGATGTCGTTGATTTAAAAAAAAACAATTTTGATGGTGGTTTGCCAAATATACCAAGAGATATTTATATTATAAGCTCAGCATGTTGCACATTTGTTCCTAATTTCGTTCCGTTGCGAATTTTGTCCGGGGTTCTTGTTGGCAAGCTTTCTCGGATGGTCGCGCTTGTTAACAAAACACCGGTAACACTGCGGTGTGTTTATTCGCCAGCCCAGACGAACTGAGGCTCGCCTTGTAAGTGTTTTACTAACACGATAATTAGATTTAATTTTGATATCATCAGAATAAATCTAAATTTCGCCATGTTTTGAGTGAACGAATGGTTATATTTTTTCTTTTCGCCCTGTACAAAAGTCACACTTGTTTATTTCTTTCGCACCACGCCGCACATAGCTGTCTTTGGTGTTCTGAAACCAATTTTGCTGACAGTGTGATCATCAAATGGTGTAGGCATTCATGCCGCTGTCTTTGGTGTTCTGAAATCAACTTGGCTGACACTGGGATCATCAAATGATGTAGGCATTCATGCCATTGTCTTTGGTGTTCTGAAATCAACTTCGCTGACACTGGGATCATCAAATGGTGTAGCCATTCATGCCGCTGTCTTTGGTGTTCTTAAATCAACTTTGCTGACATACCACTACCATAATGTCTAATCTCGGTATGTTACTGAGATAACACTTGTCACGATGTTCATGCGTTTCTTACATGATCGAAGAAAGTTGTTTCTTTTCTAGTTGTTACTCAGACAGGAAATTCACCTTACAAACCAGCTGCTTCTAATTTTTTGTTACAACATTTACTCCCACACACCAAAAATATTTACCACTCTCTGACATTACTTTTTCATTTTCTAAAATTGTGTTTGTCCTGTACATTAATCTCTTGTACATCAGCCATCTGATAATTGCCCCTAGGTAATTTGTCCACTTGGTTAAGAATGTTTCTATGTCACATTTGGTGTCACCACTGTTGGTATCCCTGGTCAAGAGGTTACACTTTTCTCCGTAAGTAACGTGACCACTGTGAGAATCAGCACTGGTTCATACTTATGAGGGTATGTGAGCCGATCGTTCAGAAAGCAAACTACTGATCGTAAGCTTGTCTAGAAATCAGCTGAAAGCTGTTGACAGCGATGTCCTGTAAAAGAAAACATTTACTTTCTTTTGATACCATTATTAATATTTTCTTGATAGAGCACTCCATATTATTACAATGTCCAACAATTATAGATCTGTTGCATTATCTACCCCCAAAACTGTGTCTTTATATCTTTCGATTAGTATTTGTGACCTCTGTCTGGTTTCTCATATAAATTCCCCAAGGCACGCGCCCACGCGAGCACAGGAAAAGGCGGGCTCACGCATCACAAGGTCTGTTTTCACTTGCTCTCTTTTCGTTTTTTACTTGTTTTCGGTACCTTCATTTCAAAGGGATGTAAAATAACACACGAAGCAATACACAATACTTTTAACACACAAAAACAGTTGTGAATGTTATCACGTTGATACGGCAATAGTGCACGGCAAATTAGATATGTTTGAATATCTACAAATTGGTGGGGGAAGAAAAACATAGAAAACAGATCTGTCATATGGATTGATAATGAAATAGGTAAATATCAGCCAATTAAAAGGGTGTGAGACAGGGATGTTTTTTCCCCTGTACACCAGAAATATATGAAAAGATCATTGCGGGACATCAATAGATAGGCAGTCTTGATTGTAGACAAGGAACAGGACCTGCAACAATTAGTACATGCGTTTGTTGGGAACGACTAGGATTAGCATAAAAAGACACAGATTATTGTCGTCACTAGGAAAAAGGAAACACCACAAGTAAATAGGAAAACAAGTACAATTATCTCAGAACAGTTCTGTTGGGCAATGGTTTGAAGAGATTACAAGAATCGCCACGGCGAATGTAGCCTTTAGCAAGATGAACAACATACTGACCAAAAAGATAGCAATTGAATCGAAAAAGAAAGTGTTGAAGTGCTTCATAGTGTTACTTTTGTATCGATGTGTGGAACAGGCTGAAAAACATCTGATGGAAATGTGGAGAAAAGATACCGCGAGCAGAAAATAATCTACAAGAAACAAAATGAAAATCGTAAATAGATTATAGAAATAAACTGTAGACAAAATTTTGTTGGGTATTTTAGGAGAAATAAACATGGTAACAACTGGCAAGATCGAGAGGAACAGACCGAGAAGTAAATACCTGGAAGGCTTGGTCACTGGGGTATGGTCGAGACCAGATCCACGACTCTAGTGATCGAGTGAAATGGTGGAACATGACCGCTTAGTGACATGATGGATGAATAGATGTGTAACCACATGATAATCAGATTGATGTCATCATAATAAATCTAACATTCACCATATTCTGAGCACAAAGATTGAAAAGTCCTAGCGACATGATGTATGGATAGATGTATAATCACATGATAATCAGATTGATGTCATCAGAATAAATCTAAAATTCACCATATTATGAACACAAGGATTGAAAAGTAAGAATGTAATGTGATGGGGGGACTTTCGGGCCGTGTTTTCATGTTTGTTGTTTCATTTATCTGTTAATGGTTTGTGTTAGTGATTGCGCCTATGACTGAAAGTATGTCTGTATGTCTGGCTATCTATATGTCTGGCTGTCTGTCTGTATGTCTGTGTGTATCTGCTTATTTGTCGTCGGGTTTCTGTTTCTCTATGTGGCTATACTGGTATCTATGACTGGGTGTCCGCCTATATGTGTGTTGTGTTGTTCTTGTTGTTGTTGTTGTTGTTGTTGTTGTTGTTGTTGTTGTTGTTGGTCACTCTAAGACCTATAATGTTAGCACAACGATCAGACAGCCTATAAACAACTCACAATGAGAGTGTGCATGACTGATTGTGTGTGTGATATTCTGAGAGAGATTGGTATAAATTTTACTTGTGTATGGTAGTCCCGATTACAGGGTATCCTTCTTTCTTCTATGGAGCACTTTTGGGTGGAGTACCCGAATCATGGTTATGTGAACACATGGAAGGATGTGGATGAAGTGTAACAACATATTGTTGTTGGTTATGGTCTGCACCGATAGAGCCTCAGTGTGGTCACAGATTAAAATAGTCACTGTCCAGAAGGACACCAAGGGCAAACTGCTTTCGGCAAAGCCAAGAACCCCATAACAACCAGGTGGTGGAAACTTTCGAATATCTTGGTTGTGAACAACAGTGACACAATTATATACATTAAACGACGATTATCAATTGGTTTTCAAAGACCAAAACAACTGTGAGACACTTAATAAACATCCCATAATGCACTTGAATATAAATGTAATAGCTAGGTTCTAAGAATATCTTGGGTAAAGAAAAGAACAAACTCATCCATAGTTCAAGAAATTTGAAGATGGTTTTTAAAGACGATCAAAGAAAATTGGTATTTTGGTCACTTGAAACGTCATGAAACTTTGGAGAGAACAATAATGGCGAGGTATATGTCTTGGAAGGCCCAAAAGAAGATGGTCTCCAGTTGGTTGTGATCAAGAATTTTTTTTTTCGCCGGGTTTTTATGGGAACGAGATTCTGCAAAGTACAGGCTACTGACTGAGAATAGCATGTGTGTACACATTTAGATTTCTGGATCAACCATGAGCATGCAATAGTTTCTTATATACACATAGGTGGTGTGGGAACAAGCCTTAAGACAATTAATTTTCAAATTTCGCGAGTGAGGGTTTCATTTAAAACAAACTTTAATTACTAAAATAGTTTGTTTTCTGTATAAAGTGAAAATAGTGCCACGTGTTAAGAGGTCTTTGATACATCAGAAGCCGACTTGGGACTTTTCGATATATAGCTATTGTAACCAATGGTGTATTATAAGGGCGGTTATTGATATCTATATGTTTTAAATATAATCATACCATTGACGATGTGTTAGAGATGGATGACTCTTCATCGGTCTGTGTAACGATTTTACAACCAAGCACATGTTAAAGTGGGTTACACCAGGTCAAAGGTGGTGGTGGTTCGGGTTGCAAAACATAAAGATACATCTGGAAGACGTGGACATAAACGACCAAAGTTGGCTTCCGGTCACATGCATACATCTGGGACATGCCATTTGTGATTATGTATTTATCTGTTCTCTGATTGGTTGATTCAAAATGTCAGGCAGTCAGATTGTTGGTCACTACAGGGGATATACCCTTTGTGATTTGATGTTATCTGTATTCTGATTGGTTGATTCAAAATGTCCCTCAGACCACTACAGGAGATATACCATATGTGC
Source organism: Cepaea hortensis (assembly GCA_963921405.1). Classification (NCBI taxonomy): domain Eukaryota; kingdom Metazoa; phylum Mollusca; class Gastropoda; order Stylommatophora; family Helicidae; genus Cepaea; species Cepaea hortensis. The sequence goes on from OY992895.1 coordinate 34,136,501, forward strand.
TTTGGTGTTATCTGTTCTCTGATTGGTTGATTCAAAATGTCAGGCAGATAGAACGTTGGTCTCTAAGGGTGAAATGACATTTGTGCTTTGATGCTATCTGTGTTCTGATTGGTTGATTCTTATTGACAGAACGTTGTTCATTTCAGATATACACCTCTCTCACGCAGACAGTATCAAAACCAGTGACGAAACGAAGGCCAAGTCTTTTCTTATTTTCGCAGTCAACGAAGAAGGATGTTTTCATTCAACGGATATTAAATTCAATGATCTTTACCAAGCGTGTCTTCTGATACAGAAACGTATGAAACTGGTTGGCCTTTGTTCATCACTATTGTACAAGGAGTTCTTATCTGGCCAAAGACATTAACATTATTAACCGAGCATAAGCAGACAATAAGTCGTCTGTGGTATTCTCAAATACATGTTTGATCACTTGCCATATTATCTACAACAGACTCAAACGACACATATTTACGAATTAACACAGCTAAAAAAAAAAATATTTCGTCTTACAAACTGTGTTGTATACCTTAATAACATTCACAAATACTTCGGCCATTTTTTAAACTATTTGGTGTATCAAGAATGTCAGCTATGCAGAAACATTCCTGTACTCTGTGTAATAAAAACTTCACACGGCCTGATGCTTTATTACGTCATGTTGCGACTACGCATTCTACACAACAGTTCACTTGTGATTTTTGCGATCGTAGTTATACGAGATACGATAATTTACGGAGACACATAAAGACTGAACATGACGTACTATTAAGTGATGTGTCGACCACTCAATCATCATCTAACCGTGTGGGTGCTAATAATTAACAAGCCACAAACCGCAAGAGGAGAAGTGCTCTGACTACAGACTGGTAAACGCCGAAAGTCAAACAAACAACCATCAAAGGACAGAGTGTCGCCAGTTACAGACACTCAAATACTGCCAGCTACCACGACAAATCAATCACTATCCAGTATCTTGTAGGTTAGTATGGGTGATCATGTTTCACCTACTCACCTATCATCATCTAGTACCTTATCGAGTGTTGCAGAACCAACAATACTAGGTGTCCTGTCGGAAGGCGGCGGCGATAACCTGGCGCCTCCTAATAATACTCAGCTATCATCTAGTGCCTTACCGAGTGACGCATCATCAACACCAAGTACCTTGTCAACAGATGTTCAGCTATCAGCTGGTACCACACCAAGTGACGCAGTATCAACAAATACCTTGTCGACATCTGATCAACTATCATCATCTAGTACCTTGGGACAAGACGAGCAGCCAGGAACCTCTGGTGTTAACACAACTACTGAATATCTGTCATTACAGAAATTACCCCAGGATGTTAGGGTTGTATATACTGAGCATTGGGACACGATTAGGTCACACATACGACACGGTCGCTATCTATGTGAATGGATATTTTTTAATCGACCAGATAGTGATATGACGACAGATTGGGGCACTCGTTTATTCCCGCTTTTTAATGTTCAAAACTCGCGGTTTAAAATAATCCTCAGTCTGCACATAGTCTTGAGACATCGAGAGACACAAGCCCTACAGTTCTACCATGCCAGTCCAAATAATTCCTCATTGTTCGATATACCGTTCTTAGTGAACAATAGATCTGATTTCGAGGCCTTTGTAACCAAACTAAACGCTGTTGACTTGGTGAATTCAGCGACACTAACACGACCAGATACAAAATACTACGTCGAATCAATTCCCAGTATCACTTTTTATGTTTATAAACTGGTAGAATTCCCTGTTGGTTGTTGTTTAGAATCAATCCCCGACTTTATCAAACACAACAATTTTATTAATACACTTCAAAGCGACACCAACGGTAAGCCGTACACAGATAATATGTGTATGTTTCGTGCGTTGGCTATTTTGAGAACAGGGTCTGTCAGAAATATACGAAAAGATACACGAAAACTGGTCACCCAATGGGTGCGCTATAAAGGGTTGAAATCCCACAAACATTTCACCGGGGTCAATTTAGTTGATTTACCTGCCCTGGAAACCTGCTTTAACATAAAAATAAATGTGTTTTCGTTTACAGAGGAGGAACACCTAGTTCCGAAAATCAGAAGTACTAGTACACATCCAGATATACTGAATCTCCTTCTACATGAAAACCATTTCATGTATATTGTTGATATTAATAGGGCCGCTCGGTGTTTTTCCTGTGGGAAATGCGGCAAGCTGTTTAAGATGTACAAGAGACTGACACCCCACGAACTTACGTGTAAAGGGATAGCCACCATTGAAACATATAAAGGCGGGATTTATCACCCCACTGAATCTATTTTGGAATTACTATGTGAACATGGGTTTGACGTGGACGTAAACTTAATTTTCCCATATAGAGCATGCTATGACATGGAATCTTTCTTCTCTAATGAAAAATTACCAACTAACTCAAAGTCGACGACCTTTATAGCCAGACACGTCCCCCTCTCGTGTGCGGTCGCCTCTAATGTCCCTGGGTTCGACACCCCTAAATGTTTTATCACAACAGGTGATCCGCAGGTACTCGTAAACGAAATGATGGACTATCTCCATGAAATATCGGTTAGGTATTATGAGCTATTACTAAAACAGTTCGAGTCAACTTTTGCACAATTAGGTGACCACCCAAAATTAAGTGAAAGGCTCGACTCCTTTCTGAAAGAACTCCCTCTGTTTGGACTGAATAGCGGGAAATGTGACATTAACCTCCTGAAACCTTATTTGATACAATATTTCCTTGATCGGGAGGCTAACCCATTCAACTTTATAGTCAAAAGAAATAATAATTTCATGTGTATAGCGACAGAAAGACTGAAATTCCTTGACGTCTCCAACTTTCTGGTCCCGGGTGTAAGTTACTCTAAATATCTGGCCTCTTTTGGTATTGAAGAGGCAAAAGGGTTTTTTCCATACGAATATCTGACCGACCTGGGAAAGTTAAATGAGCCAACCCTACCACCATATACAGTCTTTTTCTCAACACTTAAAAACCGTAACATTACCGAAGCAGAATACACAGTTTGTCAGAAAGCATGGACCGATAATAAGATGAGTACCTTGCGGGATTTTAAAATTTGGTACAACATCAAAGACGTATCCCCCTTTCTAAAAGCCCTGGACAAACAAGTAGCCTTTTATGCCGAGTTAAAAATAGACATGTGTAAACAGGCCATCTCAGTCCCCGGTATTACGTTACAGTACCTATTCAACACAATGAATAAAGATGTTTCTTTTGTTTTGTGTTCGAAGAAGGAGGAGAAGGTGCACAAGTTATTACGAGACAATATAGTGGGTGGGCCGAGTATCATTTTTCATCGTTACCACGAGGCCAATCAGACCCATATCAGGGGTAATAAGCTGGTAAAAGGTATTAAAGGGTTTGATGCGAATGCCTTATACCTTTGGTCTCTGATGAAAGATATGCCAACAGACTTCCCCACATATCGAAGCCGCAAGGATGGTTTTAGAGCACATAGATTACATAAATACACACGTCAGTGTCAAGAGTGGTTAAGTTGGGTGTCACATAATGAAAATATAGATTTAAAAACCCAATTCAATAGTCATGAGATGCAACTTGGTGATCGACATATTCGAATAGATGGGTGGGATAAAAAGAATAATACATCTTACCAATTCCATGGGTGTTTGTCCCATGGGCACCCATCTTGCCGTCTAACTGCTGGGAAAACTATTAATCCCGTTAATAAGAAACCACTAGTAGAACTGCACCAGATTATGTGTGACATTCACGCGTATCTAGAAAAAACTGTCGGGATGACATTTAAGGTTATTTTGGAATGTGAGTGGCAGAGATTAAAGAGATCAAACACAATCATCAAGTGTTTCCTGAAAGCGAAGTTTCCACCGTAACAACTTCCTTGGGGTTCTTTGAGTGAAAACCAGATCATTGAGGCTGTAAAAAGTGATACATTTTTCGGGTTGGTGGAGTGCGATATCGAGACCCCGGTTGATTTACAAGAGTCCTTTGCCGAAATGCCCCCTATTTTCAAGAACACAGAAGTGTCGAGGGACGATATTGGGGAGTTTATGAAAGAATATGCCATAAAAAATAAACTACTGAGTACCCCACGACGGACATTGATTGGTAGTTATTTCGGGAAGAAAATATTATTAGCCACCCCTCTTTTAAAATGGTATCTAGCCCATGGGTTGGTAGTTACACACATCTACCAGACAATAGAATATCGACCGGTTAGTTGTTTTAAACAATTTGGGGAAACAGTGTCTAATGCCCGTCGCCAAGGGGACAAGAATCCAGCCGAGTCTATTACAGCCGACACGATGAAATTGTTAGGTAACGCCGCTTACGGTAAAACGTTAACTAATAAAGCCAAACATACCGATGTCTCCTACTGCCAGGGAAAAGACACGACCAAAGCACTCAATAACACTAGGTTTTAAAGCATGACTGGTATTACACCTGATCTATTCGAAGTAGAAACACTAAAGAAGAAAACTGTCTGGGATCTGCCTCTACAGATTGGTTTTTTCGTTTACCAATATGCCAAATTAAGAATGTTGGCTTTCTACTATGACTTTCTCGACGTATTTATAGACAGGGTGGACTTTCAGCTTTGTGAAATGGACACTGACTCTTTATATTTGGTCCTTAGTGCCGACTCATTCTCTGAAGTAGTTAGACCACACCTACGAGAAGAATATGACAGAGTCTATAATCAGTGGTTCCCGTCTGAAACCTGCCCTGTTCATAAAACTACTACCTGTCAGGACTGTGTGGCTATCAAACCGTATGAAAAGAGAACCCCCGGGCTTTTCATACTAGAATATGAAGGGAAGGGGATGGTCTCGTTATGTAGTAAGACGTATATTTGTGTCGGAGATTATGATAAAATCAGTACCAAAGGTCTGACCAAAAACCACAACACGCATTTAAACAAGGACACATTTTTAGAAGTACTCACTACCCAAACACCGAGCTGGGGGACCAATATAGGGTTCAAGACCCAAGACTCTTCTGTATATACATATCAGCAACATCGTACATCTTTGTCCTATCTGTATATAAAAAGAAAGGTTGACATTGATAATATCTCGACTATGCCATTACTTATTTGATATGCATTGTATTGTCTATATATGATTTAATAAAAACATATACCTTACTTGAGTCGTTTGTTATTTTGAATGTTGTATTTTTTATGTTGTTATAATACCTAGTGTCACTAGACCACACCTACTCGGACAACGCCTATTTAAAAAAAAACGAGTTATCGCCCTTTGCGGAGGAAATTAAAAAACCCGGAGAATTATCACCCTTTGAGGTGGAAATTAAAAAACCCGGAGAGTTATCGCCCTTTGAGGTGGAAATCGATTTCCACCTCAAAACGAGCGGCTTACCACGTTACTATACTACTCCCAGTGTGTCTGTGTATGTGTGTGTGCGTGCGTGCGTGTGTGGTGCAGTGAGCTCGAGTCCCAGTCATATAAATATCGAACCGCTTCGATGAGGAGACCGAAATAAATATGACAGAAAATGCTTTATTCCATCTCTCGAGTTACCCCGTGTATCCATTGTTGGATGCATTAATACACTTTTTGCACGGCTCAGTATGCTAGTTAATTCGGTAGAAGTCCCTACCCAGGTATCAACATTAAGCGCTTGGTGAAAATCTGGTTTAAAAATATACTAGCCAGGCAAACATAATTATTATAAATTAACCCTCAAACATAATTAAACGCCAAAATTTCTTCTATGCATAGTGGAGAATAGTTACGTCAATATAAAACTACGAGTCTCCAATAATTTAAGGCGTAACTTTCCAAAATAATCATAAAATATGTAATACTATTAAACCCCACAGTTATACCCCCTTAATTATAAAAAAGTAACCAGGTGGGGGGGGGGGAATAGTCATGGCTCTTGACTCAAACAGAAGTAATAAGCTCCCATCACCGCTAGATTTTACCTGCGCGCACAGGTAAAAGGTCACGTGCTGACCCCACCACCGGCCAGCTCTGATCATTATCGGAGATAAACACGCACACTAAAGCGAGCTGACAACAGCGCTGGCCAGCTCGAGTTGATCTTATTTGAGATAAACACACCCACTGAGGCGTTCTGGTTGACCGTTAACATAATTAGCACACGGTGTCACAGCCGGGGCTATGAAGGGAATGTTTGGGTAGGAAAAATAAGCTATGCTCAAATATAGCTATACGAAGCCGATACACAAATGGCATGAAATATTAAATTTAAATAGATATGTATGTATCTATTTATGTATGTAGGTCTATAGCTGCATGTAGGTTGTCCCAGTGGGTAAGGTATATATACCTACTTACCTTGATGACTTGGTCACGCGGGATATGTGTGCGTGTGTGTATGTACATGAGGGTGTGTGTGTGTGTGTGTGTGCTATCAATTATAGGACGTCGCAGTCAACCCCAACATTGTTTGGTTTGCACGTGTGCCATCATGATATCCGTGTGTGTGTGTGTGTGTGTGTGCGCGCGCACATGAAGGCGTGTGTGCGTGCGTGGGTGTACTGCCAAGTGTGTGTGTGTGCTATCAATTACAGGACATCGCAGTCAACCTCAACATTCTATGGATTGTCTGCCGTCCTGGAGCAAGTTTGCAATTGTCATTTTGAATGAACGCCAGCCAAGTCGTGTGCATGTGAAGAGGATGTAGCAAAAACTAGTTGTCTATCTATTACAGGACATCGCAGTCAGCTCCAACATTGTTTATGCAATGCATTTACAGGACGTTGCAGACAGCCCCAACATTGATTGGTGCCCGTGTGTCATCATGACGTCAGTGTGTGAATGTGTGTGCGTGCGCGCGCGCGTGTGTGTTATCAATTACAGGACGTCGCAGTCAACCTCAACATTGTTTTTTTTGCGCGTGTACCATCATGACTTCCGTGTATGTATGTGTGTACGCATGTAGGCGTGTATGCGTGCGTGGGTGTACTGCAACCTCAACATTCGTGCATCCTGGGCAAGATTGCCATTGTCTTTCTGAACAACCGGCACCCATGAACGTCTGTAGTGTCTGTCATCAGGATTACCATCATCATCATCACCCAGCACCACCAACAAAATCATTATCATCATCATCATCAGTATCAGCTTCGTCATCAGCTGAAGGTGAGCGATCGGGTGACTCACCACAGGGCTATGTCGGCAGAGTGAACGTACATGAACATGTTCAGAGATGTCTTTGGGGAAAACTGGAGGATGACTCAGAGCGTACTGACAGCATAACGATACAGCCGATCAAATATGGCGATGCTTCCGGTCATATGCCTAAGGTATACAATCGAAACACGTGACTAAAACCTGTTAAAGATGGCGTAACACTCGATCACATATGTAAGGGTACAACCACGTGGCTAAAACCACCGTTCAAAGATGGCGCTGTAGCTGGTCACGTGTCTTATGAGACACAACCGTTCAAATATGGCGATACTTCCGGTCATTTGACTAAGGGATACAATCTAATTACGTGACTAAAGCCGGATAAAGATGGCATCGCACTCGATCACCTGTGTAAGGGTACAGCTGAGACACGAAGGCACTGACTACGACCAGAAGTATTCATGGAACCCAAACGCACAATGGATGAGATTACATCCCAGTCTATCTTACAAAGCATTTTAAATCTGCCATCAATGTTGTCAAAACCTAGAAAATGATCAAGAGAGTACACCATTCTTCTCAAAAAAAAAAAAAAAAAAAAAAAAATGAAACATCAAAGAGAAACACGAAATCATGGAGTACAACCCTTGCAAACAAAAAATATGACTAACACCACTCACAATCTATGTGAAACAGAGCAAAAGCTTCATTCCCATAAATTAGTATTGGTGCACGCTCAGAGAAATAAAGACACTGGTTTCCAAAATAATCTCTACCAAAGTTCACCAGAGCATGCCAGTTTTGACAAAAGTAGCACAACTTCTACGTTACCTGTTTTGAAGACTGGTGATTCTTGTTTCTTCATCTCAGCTCTGTCATTAGACATGCAGTTCTGCAAGACGCCTACTTCTTGTAGTCAGACAGCCGTAGACCCGCATGAGACAACATTTGATCTGCTTGACGATTCTTCTTCAGATGCAAATATTGACCTTCTATCTAACGGTCATGAGCCAGACTCTTAGTTTCTCAAGAAAATCAACGCATTGTGGAATGAAAACTATCCTACCGCTGGTTTCCGAAGTTGCTCCTCTGTCGCAGCAGATGAAATACAACACCCATCGAGTAAGGTATGTATAAATAGCAAAGGTCATGATCATAGTTTCCAAGAATAGGTGTGTTAGCTCCGGTGTCTATTGGTACATTCTATTATCTGGTACTCTTTATTTCTCTATGAACGACTAGGTACTGAAGTCTTATAAGTTTCAATATGATTTTTTCTCCTCTGCAGGTTAATTTTGCAACAGAACCACACTTCTTAACAGTTCATATCGTTGGCACGGAAGAACGCAATGGTAACTGGCACCATGTAACCAGAGAACTATAATAGGTGCAGGGTGACGTGGTTCAAACGGACGTCACTGACAGATGATACTCAAATTCCGTCTCAAATTAAATCGTAGTTTATTGGAAGTTGAATCATTTCACGTTCAAAATACTGGAGTACAAATAATCAAAATGCGGTTACTAGTTTGTCTCTCACCCCAGATGGTGCCCACAACATCATAGACCTTACTTGATGGTAGTGCGGTCACAACTGACTTCGTTCCTTAGATGCTTGTCATAGGATGACCACCCTTAGCTACCCCTTAGTGAAGTGCCCATCCGTCCCTATAATCTTCCCATTGCACACCAAACAAAATCCCCCACTAGAGATACTCTGTTATGGAACGTGTGAATTTTGAACGGCGTATACTAGAGTTTGACAAAATTCTGACCCCAGTCCTTGGGAACAGTAACTGAGTCAAAGTCCTGGAGCAAAGAAAAAATCTAGAACAACAGTGAAAGATGCCGAGATAGTCTAATCCCCATGTGCTAACTGTTAATTAAAATACAAAGGTCAAGCCACACTAGCGGACGAGTATTAAAACACCTACATAAAAACAAGATGGTTTTAATATACCTACATTCATGTCTTCAGTAGCTAACCAGTCCTCAATATGAAGAAAAAACAACAGAGGATGTGAGGAGACTGTATATGTATAGCACTGTTATTCTGACTTCACAGACTGTAGCTCACAGTGACTACAACGCAAGTAACACGGCGCCCTCTATGCTATCTATTTCATCATGACAAGAGGTCATGTAGCGAGCATGACCCGCATTCCCCAACCCAGCTCAACCATACAACAGGTCAACGAGCGGGTAGTAGAACGACTAGTCGTGACATACGAACAGCCACGTCAGCGTAATCTGAACCGCTTGACCTAAGAAACTGGCTGAAACCGGTTTTACGCGTGGCTCAAAAACTAGTATATAAACCCGAGGGTGGTAACAGTCAAGCATTGTGCTCCGAAGATGACTACGGACCTCAAGACTGTGCCTGCTAACTGGGTCTACATGACTCGTAGTGGTGTGACTATTAAACCAGTGGGTAGTGGTGATAAGGCTGTGTTTGTCTCATTATACAGAGGCACGAGCACGTTACACATCCGTAAACTTTTCGGTAAATCCGACAAGAAGTTCCCGACTAAGATTGGAATGACACTTACTCGGCATGGAATATGAACAGATGAACGCCATGCATCGCGAGATCCTAACTGACTTTGACAGACTCAACCAAGTTAACCAAGCCAGTAACGAAGTCAAACAAGACACTAACAGAGGCAACCAAGTCAGTAACCAAAACATTCAAGTCAATGCTCATGTCAAACAAGCCACTACCAGAAGCAATCAAACCCAAAACACTCAAGTCAGTGCTCAAGTTAAACAAGGAACTAACCGAAACCATCAAGTAGTCTGTGGTATATTGGGAATTAGGAAGCAGTACCCACCTTGGCCTACCTCGCCAGGAAGTGAAGCTATGAGGATGGGACTAATTTAGTTTGGAGGTGATGGGTCCTTGGAAGCCAAAGTGTCCCATATTAGCTCTAGAAATCTAGGGGTTTCCCAGGAATGTTGATAACTTCCATCCAAAAACCTTCCTTCCCGAAAAGAGAAACTTCTTTAGCCCGTAAGTCCCCCACCTGTATTCATTTTCCCTTAAAGGTGAAATGATTACAGGAAATTTATATCATTTAAAGTTCCCTTTTCTGAGTAATCTGGGTTAGGATATTACAATAGAACAGGACGTTGCTGTCTATTCGTGTTTACCCAGCCACCTGTCGTCCCAAATTCTACAATTATGTGATATAGTTTCATTATTAAACACACAAATAATAAAATGTTTTGTCACACCACAATGTACTTGACAAAAGAATGCAGGAAACGTTAATTATGTTTATTAACCAAAAAGCTGCTGGAAGAAGCCAGTAAAGCATCTATGAACATATGAATTACATACATTGGTCTCTGGGATAAAATCCCTAATTCACTATGGAAAATGGAACTCTCTGAAGATCCAATGTTGATTCATTTATTTAGCCACTGAGCCTCCACACTGTTTTTCCTACCATTGTCTCTGCACTACACAAAGTGTTGCTGGTGAATTTCCCAGTATTTAATTAGTGAAACATTCTATTCTAACTGTCTCTACACAAAATAGGACCTAGAGAGGTTAATAGATACTCTCAGTCTCTTGAAGTTCTTGCCATTTCTCCAGTTAATAGATGGTATAACTGAGTATAACAAAGTTCTTCACTAACAGATTGTTAATAAGTCTTCTGCAATAATTTTGGATAATATGCAGGTCTTGGTGTTGAATTGCAGATCTTGTTGATCATAATAATAGTCATGAATTACTGATCTTATTGATCATAATAATAGTCATGAATCACAGATCTTGTTGATCATAAGAATAGTCATGAATTACAGATCCCATTGGGTACCATTCGGTAATGATCTGGAGACTCTCGATCCTAATAATCTTAGTCCTGAACACAGATCCCCTTGAGCACCATTTTGTTAAAGATCTGCAGAATCTGGATCACGACAATCTGCATGATCCTGGTGATATAATCTGCAAGCACCGTCATCCTCACCTGACTCATAAGTACATAAGACTCAGCTACAATGTTGTTAGACAGAAGTCTTCCCGTGAATCAGACAGAGGGACATACATTCGAGGAACTCCTCATGAGAACACCCTGCCTTCATGACGGACCGATTGTATGTGCCAAATTTTAGCGTCTTTCGTCCCAAGAGCCTCCGCGGCGACGCGGTTCTTCTAGGTTAGCCAATGATTTAGGCAGGATCGTAACATCTGACCTGTCTGTCATTGGGTGACACGGCTATTATTAGCGCTGATGCCACATTCTTAACATTACGATGCTATCTGGGGCGAACGATTTTGCTGAGAAACTGTGTTTTGAGGTAGTGCTGTGCAGATGTGAACCGAACTGAGTGCGCAATATACGACATAGACGCATACTATACCGCTAGTTTTCAACCCAGCTACAGTCCGATGTGTGATGACCCCACCAATCAGATGTGTGATGAGTCCAATAGCCAGCTGTTTGATGTGCAACAAGACACCAACCGAAGCAAACAAGTCCAACACACTCAAGACAGTACTCAAATCAAACAGGGTACTAAACGAACCCACCAAGTAGACGCATACTATACCACCAGTTATCACCCCAACTACAGTCAGATGTGTGCTGACCCCAGCAACCAGATATGTGAAGAGCCCAATAGCCAGATGTTTGATGTGCCCGACAGTCAGATGATTGATGGCCCTGTTGTCTACAATACTCAGATGTCAACCCACCAATCAGGAGATCAGCGTTATGACTACTTGCCAAGTGACATATACATACCAGGCTACCAGCTTGAAAAACTAACCTACTCAGACAATGGTGTGAAGAAACCCAGAAACAACGTACAGTGTGTATAGCTCTGTATGTGAAAATAAAATGATGTGATGATACTATGTATACCACCTCATATCACATCATCCATTTCGTATAATGACATTATGCATTTTTATTCTTGAAAAATGTACTGAAATACTGTAAAATGTACTGAAGTACTGTAAAATAAACAGGTCTATATTATAATTACGTCTTGGTTGTTGAATATTTTAGTGTTTACGGTGTATATAGTTGTCATGTGATGAGAGAATGAAGGGCAAAAATCTTGGTTAAGTAATAAAATTTGTAAGCCAAAAGGGAAAATTGTTGGCTACATTTCAACCAGACTTATAAAAAGCTCACCCAATCTTATGAAAAGTAGGAACATTTGTTAACCAAATGTGAAAAGGTTAGCCGAATTTCAAACCAAACTTATAAAAAATCTCAGTCAAACATATGAAAAGTAGGAACATTTGTTAACCAAACGTGAAAAGTTTGACCAACTGTCACCCAAACTTATGAAAAGTGGGAAATTTTGTTGTCCAGCGGTGAAATGTTTGACCACATTTCACCCAAACTTATGAAAAGTAGGAAACTTTGTTAACCAAATGGCAAAAATCTTGGCCAAGTAAGAAAATGTGTTAAACAAATGTGAAAAGATTAATCAAATTTCAAACCGAACTTATAAAAATCTCAGTCAAACATGAAAAGTAGGAAAATTTGTTAACCAAATGGTAAAAATCTTGACCAAGTAAGAAAATGTGTTAACAAAAGGTGAAAATTTTTGTACACGTTTGGCCAAATTTCAAACAAAACTGATAAAAAAGTAGGAAACTTTGTTAACCAAATGTGAAAAGTTTGAGCAAAGTTCATCGAAACTTATAAAAAGTAGGAAACTTTGTTAACCAAATGTGAAATTTTTTGGACAAGTCAAGAAATATTTCATGCAAAACTTATGAAAAGTAGGAAATTAAGTTAACAAAATAAGAAAAAAAATTTCCCAAATTTCAGCCAAAAATTATAAAAAATAGGAAAATTCCTTAACCAAAGGGGAAAAAATATCTCACGTTGTCATTTTACAGCCCAACCTAATAGAGATATTAGCCTGTCCCCGATGCAAACAGCTGTATGTCAGAAAAATTAAATATATCTTATGTAATAAGTCACTATAATTGAAGGGGAAAAAGAAAATGTCAACAATAAAATTGTACAAAAATGTAACAATTAAATTTCTACATGAAACATTCAATTTGGAAACATAAAGAGAAATTTAATTGTTAAATTTTTGTACAATTTTATTGTTGACATTTTCTTTTTCTTATTTTTCTGTCTGTGACTGTCCTCCAGGACTGGAGTCAGAATTTGGTCCAACGCTAGTATACGCCGTTAAAAATTCACACGTTCTCTGGTTACATGGTGCCAGTTACCATTGCGTTCTTCCGTGCCAACGATATGAACTGTTAAGAAGTGCTGTTCTGTTGCAAAATTAACCTGGAGAGGAGAAATAAATCACATTGAAACTTATAAGACTTCAGCACCTAGTCGTTCACAGTGAAATAAAGAGTACCAGATAATAGAATGTACCAATAGACACCGGAGCTAACACACTTATTCTTTTAAACTATGATCATGATCTTTGCTATTTATACATACCTTACTCGATGGGTGTTGTATTTCATCTGCTGCGACAGAGGAGCAACTTCGGAAACCAGCGGTAGGATAGTTTTCATTCCACAAAGCTTTGATTTTCTTGATAAACTTAGAGTCTGGTTCATGACCGCTAGACAGAAGGTCAATATTTGCATCTGAAGAAGAATCGTCAAGCAAATCAAATGTTGTCTCATGCGGGTCTACTGCTGTCTGACCACAAGAAGTAGGTTTCTTGCAGAACAACATGTCTAATGACAGAGCTGAGATGAAAAAACAAGAATCCCCAGTCTTCAAAACAGGTAACGTAGAAGTTGTGCTACTTTTGTCAAAACTGGCATGCTCTGGTGAACTTTGGTAGAGAGCGTGCACCAATACTAGTTTTTGGGAATGAAGCTTTTGCTCTGTGTCACATGGATTGTGAGTGGAGTCAGTCATGTTTTTCGTTTGCAAGGGTTGTACTCCATGAATTCGTGTTTCTCTTTGACGTTTCTTTTGTTTTTTTGGAAGAAGGGTGTCCTCTCTTGATCATTTTCTAGGTGTTGACAACACTGATGACAGATTTAAAATGCTTTGTAAGATTCGACTGGGATGTAATCTCATCCATTGTGCGTTTGGGTTCCATGAATACTTCCGGTCGTAGTCAGTAACTTCGTGTCTCAGCTGTACCCTTACACAGATGATCGAGTGCGACACCATCTTTATCCGGCTTTAGTCACGAGATTAGATTGTATCCCTTAGTCAAATGACCGGAAGTATCGCCATATTTGAACGGTTGTGTCTCATAAGGCACGTGACCGGTTACAGCGCCATCTTTGAACGGTTTTAGCCACGTGGTTGTATCCTTACACATGTGATCGAGTGCGACGCCATCTTTAACAGGTTTTAGTCACGCGTTTTGATTGTATACCTTAGACATATGACCTGAAGCATCGCCATATTTGATCGGCTGTATCGTTATGCTGTCAGTACGCTCTAAGTCATCCTCCAGTTTTCCCTAAAGACATGTCTGAACACGTTCACGTACGTTAACTCCGTCAACATAGCGCTGTGGTGAGTCACCCGATCGGTCACCTTCAGCGGATGATGAAGCTGATTCTGATGATGATGACGATGATAATGATTTTGTTGGTGGTGCTGGGTGATGATGATGATGGTAATCCTGATGACAGACACTATAGACGATCATGGTTGCCGGTTGTTCAGAAAGACAACGGCAAGTTTGCCCAGGAAGCACGACTGTTGAGGTTGACTGCGCTGTCCTGTAATTGATAGCGCACACACACACACTCGGCAGTACACCCACGCACGCACACACGCCTACATGCGCGCACACACACACACACACACGGATGTCATGATGGTACACGCGCAACCAAATAATGTTGGGGTTGACTGCGACGTCCTGTAATTGATAGCACACACTCGCGCGCGCACGCACACACATACACACACACAGATGTCATGATGGCACACGTACAACCAATCATTGTTGGGGCTGTCTTCAACATCCTGTAAATGCCTTGCATAAACAATGTTGGGGCTGCCTGTGACGTCCTGTAATAGATAGACAACTAGTTGTTAATACACCATCTTCACACGCACATGACCTTGCTGACGTTCATTCAAAATGACAATTGCAAACTTACCCAGCACACACGAAACTCCATAGAATGTTGAGGTTGACTGCGCTGTTCTGTAATTGATAACACACACACACACACACACTCGGCAGTACACCCCCGTACGCACACAAGCCTACATGCCCGTACACATACACACACACGGATGTCATGATGGCACACGGGCAACCAATCAATGTTTGGGCTGTCTGCAATGTCCTGTAAATGCATTGCATAAACAATGGTGGGACTGACTGCGATGTCCTGTAATAGATAGACAACTAGTTGTTGACACACCCTCTTCACACGCACAGACCTGGCTGGCGTTCATTCATAATGACAATAGCAAACTTGCCCCAGGACGGCTGACAATCCATAGAATTTTGAGGTTGACTGCGACATCCTGTAATAGATAACACACACACACACACACACACACACACACACACTCGGCAGTACACCCCCGTATGCACACACGCCTACATGCGCGCACACATAAACACACACGGATGTCATGATGGCACAATTGGAAACCAAACAATGTTGGGGTTGACTGCGACGTCCTGTAATTGATAGCACACACACACACACACACACACACACACTCATGTACACACACACACACACACACATGCACACATATCCCGCGTGACCAAGTCATCAAGGCAAGTACGTATATATACCTTACCCACTGGGACAACCTACATGCAGCTATAGACCTACATACATATTTAAATAAATAAATACATAAATACATACATATCTATTTAAATTTAATATGTCATACCATTTGTGTATCGGCTTCGTATAGCTATATTTGAGCATAGCTTAATTTTCCTACCCTAATATTCCCTTCAGAGCCCCGGCTGTGCCACTGTGTGCTAATTATGTTAACGGTCAACCAGAACGCCTTAGTGGGTGTGTTTATCTCAGGTAAGATCAACTCGAGCTGGCCAGCGCTGTTGTCAGCCCGCTTTAGTGTGCGTGTTTATCTCCGGTAATGATCAGAGCTGGCCGGTGGTGGGGTCAGCACGTGACCTTTTACCTGTGCGTGCAGGTAAAATCTAGCGGTGAGGGGAGCTTATTACTTCTGTTTGAGTCAAGAGCCATGACTACTCTCCGCTGGTTACTTTTTTATAATTAAGGGGTATAACTGTGGGGTTTAATGATATTACATATTTTTATGATTATCTTGGTACGTTACGCCTTAAATTATTGGAGACTCGTAGTTTTATATTGACGTAACTATTCTCCACTATACATACAAGAAATTCTGGCGTTTAATTATGTTTTAGGGTTAATTTATAATAATAATGTTTGCCTGGCTAGTATATTTTTAAACCAGATTTTCATCAAGCACTTAATGTTGTTACCTGGGTAGGGACTTCTACCGAATTATCTAGCATACTGAGCCGTGCAAAAAGTTTATTAATGCATCCACCTATTCTTGGTTACTCTGGTTTCTCTTCACAAACGAACAAATCTTTCGCCTTTTAGATTTTTCATTGTGGTGATATTTCCGGAACTTCATCAACAGCAGACATGGCACCAGTCAAGAGCATGGATTCACTCGACATCGACCATTTTCTCGAAGGAAGACCACTACACAACAAAGGTACGTTGGTAATTACATTTACTGGCCCTGGCGCTGCGGCCAAGGCCACGCCTTCGTTAATCTACAGCACGCTGCTGGGCCCATGTGGAGTACCACATGGCGGTATTACTGACGTATACCGGTACGAAGTACCTACTCGGTGGTACGTAAACCTAACCCAGGCGGCCCATGTGGCAGTGTACAAAGGCCTTCATGGCAAAACAGTTAAGCTGCCGGCGGAGGGACTGGAGCTATCAATAGAGCACCTGGAACGAGAAAGGGACCGAGTTACGATTCATTGGCTTCCCAACACTATTTCTCCAAAGGGAGTAAAGTTCATAGTCGAAAAGACAATTGGAGACGAAAACGCGGAAGTCTTCAGAATCCAATACGGTGGCGGCAAGTGGGGCGTGCTGTGCACCCCCACAAAACCGGTGCCGCACTACGCAAAGATCACGGCGCCAGGGAAAATAACAGGCGACCACCGCATATTTTTCACTATATTAGGTCGCCGAACCCAATGTCCATTTTGCAGCCAAGACGACCACTGGTCAAACAAATGCCCGACAAGGCGGCAGAAGAAAGACAATAACAAGAAAACTTCTGAACCAACACAAGAGGATTTCCCGACAATCACCGGTAAGGCCGACACACATAAAAACAACGCTGTCCAAGATGACGTCGAGGTAACTGGCAGACCGGTGACCACGGAGACAGCCGCAGAAACCCAAACAAAAACAATTTCACAAGATACCAACGACGACGGTTTCCAAACCGTCCACTACGGCAGAAAAAGACAGTGGACAGAGAGAAGGAATTCCTCAAACAACAAAGACATAAGAGAAGAGGAAGGAAGATCTTCCCCTACCCCTTCCAAACCATGCAAGAAAGCTGCTACAAAACAGCATGAAAACAGCGACAACGAAGGACCACTTTATATCAACACCGACGAAGACACCGACGAAGACCACGAGGAGAACGAAGACCACAAACATATTATCACAACCGAAGACACGACCCACATTTGAATTACCACAGAAAAGATAAAGGTAATCACTTAAATTAACCACCATGTTGTTAAAATTTAATTTTAAAAATGGCAGACAACTTATGTTTAATTAGTTTGAATATTCGTGGTATGAAAATGAAATTACAACATATAGTCACACTCATACACAAACACAAACCCGATTTTATTTTACTACAAGAATCAAACATTAAAACAGACTTTCAAGCAGCAGAACTTGTAACACGTTTAGGAATAAGAAATTCGTGTTTCAGTTTGGCCAAACATAACGTAGGGTCAGGGACAGCCATTCTTCAAATTTCCGACCCGTGGACTATTTTTAGAACACACACAGACCCACATGGTAGAATTTCCGCAGTTCAAGTTAAAAACGACACACACTTTTTTGTCATAGTCAACATACACGCACCACCTAACTACAATTATCAACCTCTATTTTATGAACATTTAGACGAATTACTAACATAGACATACAGGGGACAAAATATTGTTCTTGCCGGTGATTACAATTGTGTTCTTGAAGATTTAGACGTGGTGGGTGGGGAGGTGAGAACACAGCTGAGGAGAGCCGGTAGGGACAGCTTACATCAACTTGACACACTACGAAATATCATCGATACACACAACCTCACAGACGCATTCAGGCATACACACCCCGACAATAGGGAAACGACATTCACAAACAAAACACACAACAGATCATCTAGATTAGACCGGATTTATACGCCCGCAACACATCACATCATACAAACCAAACACCTACGGGAAACTTTAGATTACACAGACCACAAAGCAATACTAGTACACATCAGCACAAACAGCACAAACACGAAGCCAAACAAAAGGTCACCTCACTGGAAGTACAATAATTCACTATTGGAACACTCAGAATATGTAAAATATATGACACAGCTCATACACACGTACACAGACAATATACCGACTGAGAACATCACACAATACTGGGACTTATTGAAAAACACCATACGAAGCAGAACACAACATCTAGCAACCATGATACACAAAGACAGACTAAGACAGGAACGCATCATACAGACAGCCATACGACTAACAAAACAAACAGACAGAGATGCACATCACTTACACACATTAGAAGCACAACTAGAAGACCACCAACAACACAGACACCTGGGTGCTTTTCTAAGAACAAAACTCAACACAATTACACAAGAGTCAGCTACGAGGCAATATTTAGCAATAGAACAGAACGTACAACGTAACAGACAAATAAGCAAAATATCAGACATGCAAGGAAACATGCAGACAGAAACACCACACATAGAAACTGTTTTCCAACAACACTACACACAACTATTCACAGCAGAGACAGTCGACACACAGATACAAGACAACTTCTTACAGTACACAAAGAAATTATCTGACACAGACAAAGACACACTGGACACAGAACTGACACTGACAGACATAACACAGGCACTAAGCACACTAAACAAAGACAAAACTCCAGGACCAGACGGTTTGACAGTAGAATTCTACCAACACTTCTTTCCTATTCTAGGCACTCTTCTCCTCAAAGTCTATCAGGAAGCCTTTGACAAAAAAAATCTTCCGGACAGCTGCAACATGTCTTACATTACACTCATATGCAAGGATAAAACTGACAAAACACAACTGAAGAACTACAGACCAATCTCCTTACTCAACACAGACTACAAGATACTTGCCAAATCACTAACCAACAAACTTAAACCTTTCATGCCAACACTAATACACCCAGACCAACAGTGCAGTGTCAAAGACAGAAATATACACAACCACACACACCTTATTAGAGACATTATCAACTACACACATGGAAAAGACTGTCCATCCTCCATATTATCCTTGGATCAAGAGAAGGCCTTCGACAGAATTTCCCACAGTTATCTGCATAGGACACTAGAACACTGTAACATAGGAGAGTACTACAGGCAGTGGATACAGATCTTGTACAAAAATCCTGAGAGCAGAGTGTTGGTGAACCATTCACTGACAGCTAGCTTCAGGCTCACGAGATCTGTAAGACAGGGATGTCCCTTATCACCACTCCTGTATGTGCTTACCCTAGAACCTTTATTAGAGAAGATAAGGCAAGACACTAGTATTAAAGGAACCTTCCTGCATGGGATAGGAGAGCAGAAGCTCATCGCCTATGCAGATGACACTGCCTTCTTTCCCACCAGCAACACATCAATAAGGAATATACTCCACACCTTTACCCATTTTGGAAAAGGTAGTGGAGCCAAAGTAAATATACAGAAGTCACAGATAATGGGCCTAGGAAAGTGGAAACAAAAGTCTGATTTCCCTCCAGACCTGAGACACACAGACACCATGAAGCTGTATGGGATCACATTTCCATGTGATCCCACAAAAACACACAAACAGACATGGCACTCACTGACTGAACAGATCATAGACATGTTACATAGGTACAGGTACAAAACATCCACAATATTTGGTAGAAGCACAATAGTCAACACATACATAATACCCAAAATATTATACTTAGCGACAGTACTAGACCCTCCCGAACAGACCGTCACAAACATAAACATACAAATCAGACTCTTCATATTCACCAACACAATACACAGCATCAAGCACAAAACTCTCATACAAGACAGGAAACAAGGCGGGATTGCACTACAGGACATCCAGACAAAAATACTGTCACTTAGAATCAGTCACATAGGTAAAATCATCAGACACCCAGAACAGAACAGACTAGCACTATACTACATAGGCCACAACATCAAACATCTCACACCTCTTAACAATGCAACTGCACACTACCAGGGAAGACTGCCAACATTCTATCAGACATGCATACAGGCAATAAAAGGACATGAACAGTTAATACAACAAACAACACACACAATATACAAACATTTAGTTAAAGAGCAAGCACCATCACTAAGACTTAGGATTAAAAGAGGACACAAATACTTCATGACTGACTTCACTTGCACCTTTTCAAACCTACACAACAAACACATAACACCAAAAGCTAGGGAGATCACATATAGACTGTTATACAGCATGACCCCCACAACACAGATAGAAGCATACATATCCAAACAATGTCAATTATGTAGAAACAACACACCAGAGACAGAGGAACACATTTATTATACATGTCCAACAATTACTGCCAAACGAGCAACACTCAAACACCTCATACAAACACACACAGGCAAACAAACCGACATATATAAAGCAATTTTTCTCAATAATATACCACAGACAGCTAAGGACATACATACAAAACTACTTGTAGCACTTTCTTACTACAGACAACTTATATGGACCTGCAGAAATTTTGCCAGATACAAACACCACACATAAAACACATTTAATTTTCTTTATGTACACTCACAAGACATCACAACTATTTCCAGAGTAAATCATATGTACTCTTCCTTATTTTATTACAAATTTGGTATACATGAGGGCGAAAAAGAAAGTAGAAACTGTGAGTGAAGGGTGAGTGAATGATTAAAAAAGATAACATATGGTCAAAGACCAATGGAAAATCCCTTATGTAAAGAATAGTGGAAGTATAAATGCTTGTTTTATTCGCTTCAAAATGATGGTTTCAACCCTTATAGATAAGGGGAAAAGAAAAAAGGAGAAAAGAAAATCAACTCCTCCCATTCCAAATTACTATTTATGGAATGGTTTGCTATAAAGGCACTTGTTGTGCTATACCACCACTACTAAGTTTATCACTTTAGTAAATAAAATCACATATCTGTTATACTATTCATTATTATTATTATTATTATTATTATAATTACTATTATTATTAATATATGTTTGTTGTTTATTTATTATTTTTATTATTATGGAAATGTCTACTATTATTATGATATTTATTATTATTACTATCATTACCTTACCCTTATTATCTTTAGTATCATTAATTTGAAAAGTATTAAGGATATCATCATTATAAATTTACAACTTCATCTCCCATGTTTCTCCCCACCCTCCCCCACCTTTGCTTAAGGTTTGTTGCTTTTGCTACTACCCCCACTATTTAGTTTTCAAACATTTGTCCAGCCTGTACCATCATAAAGAGTGGTCATGTCCCTCCCTTCTTTGTCACCCCCTTTGAATCATGTGAGTGAGCGTTGAATGAATGAATACAAAATCACAAATGGTTACCAAACCAATGTAAACACTTGTGTCAATACAAATGCTTGGTTAAATTTTTATTAAAAAAACAAAAGAAAGAGAGAACACAGAGGAAAATATGAATGAACCCCTACATTTAAGGAAAAAAAAAACTAGTAGGAAAATATAACCCACTCCTTTATTCCAAGAATTACTAAAAACTGCAGTTTGCAAGTGTATGTACCTGCTAGGCTATGTTAACACCATTCCAAAGAAAATCATCCTAGCAAATGGAATCACATATTGTAAAAATGTTATCATTTTCATAACTACTAGTACCCTTGCTGTTTTTTATAATTGCTGTTATTACCCTCAGTATGCCTCTTCTTGCCATTATTATTATTGTCATCATTAGAAATAAACAAAAAAACCTTTCCCATGTGCCCCCCTCCCCTTGCTCATGGTTTGTGTTTGCCTTTGCTGATACCCAGACCGGTTTGGTTCAAATAATTATCCTGCCTTTACCATCATTGCCCATATAAGGGTGATGAAGGCATTGGTGGAATGAAACAAATTGGTGAGGAGATGGCAAGGGAAACAAAAAAGTAAAGATTGTAAAAATGTTTGTGCAAATACTGATGCTTGTTTTACTTTTTACAAAAAGTAAAAAAAAAAAAAAAAAAAGAGGAAGGGAAAAAATGAATGAACCCTTACAAATATAACCAAAAAATAAGCAAGGAGAAAAAGAAAACCAAACTCCTTTTACTTCTACTATTATTGAACATTGCATGCATAGGGGAAAAAAAAAACAAAAAAAACAATAAGCAAGGAGAAAAAAGATTATCAACTCCTTTTTACACCTACTATATTATTTAACAGTGCAGGTTGCAATTGTTATTGTATGTACCTGCCATGTTTTAACACCATTCCTAAGAAAATCATTTAGCAAATGGAATCACAGTTTTGGAAAATGTGATCATTATCATAACAAATTCTATCATTGTGTATATTAGCATTGCTGTTATCACCCTTAGTAGTTTTATTCTTTGTCATTATTATTAAAAGACGTATTTCATGTAAACACCATTCCTAAGATAATCATTCTAGCAAATGGAATCACAATTCACATGTTAAACTATTATTTATTATCATTGCTGTTATTATCTTTGAGTTTATCACCCTTAGCAGTTTTATTCCCTGTCTTTATTATATTATTTATGTATTTGGTTGTTTATTTGCATTATTATCATTGTAATCACTATTAATATATATGGCTTTGTAAACGCGTATTGTTGTCTCTGCTGCCACCCTCACCGATTGGTTCTAAACAGTTTTTGCACCGCCATGTTTTATCATCACCGAGAGGTGGTGATGGTACTTGGTAGGAGTTTTGAAGCTGACAGGAGAGCGGGGCGGCAGGGGAAACAATAACAGCGCACTACCATCACGCTTTTGTTTTAAAATATTTCCTTACAACAATGTCAATGGAGAAATGTTCAAATGTAAAAAATATTTGTACTTTTTGCGCATATGTCACCTACACTTCCACATGCAACGCTCTGTAACAACACGAACAATACAAATGCAAATGTTTCTTAACACTCAATAAAGGTTAAAAAAAATGCATCCACCTATGGATACTCGGGGTAACTCGAGAGATGGAATAAAGCATTTTCTGTCATATTGATTTCGGTCTCCTCATCGAAGGGGTTCGATATCTATATGACTGGGGCTCGAGCGCACCGCACCACACACGCACACACACACACACACACACACACACACACACACACACACACACACACACACACATACACTGGGACTCAAACCCAGGTGCCCGGCGACTAGTTGGTCTACTTATCTATATAAGTATTCCACATACCCAGGGCTTGCCTTGCTGTCTTTGAATGGGCTCGAAAGCGATCGGGGGAAGCGGAGGCGGCCGGTGGTGGTACCGAGAGAAATGATGCGGGATGAAGTGAGACTGTGGCATTCATCATCAGCAGAGTTGGTCCAGAGTGCTACGCGCCGAGAACTGTGACAGTCCTGACAGTCGGAAAGGCTGAGTTAACAGAACTCCATGTAGATGTGGAAGGTATAGAGAAACCACCACATTATCTTCCCAAGACTTCATGACTATATTATTTCAATGGCAGTAAACGAGGTCAATGGCTGTCTTAGGACATCCTCGTCCAGTAGTGAGAGTCATGTGATACAGGTGCCACCTAACCATCATCCAGAGACTGAAGACATCATTTTAATTAAACCGAATAAATTTAAAATAGATACATGGAATGTTAGAGCGTTAAATGAGCTTGGAAAGTTGCACTATGTTATAAATGAAATAAAAAGCATGAAATTGAATATCCTAGGCATAAGTGAGATTAGATGGAAGGGATCAGGCAAAATTATAACTGACAAAAACAAAATAATTTATTCTGAAGGGGATACACACTAAAATGTAGTAGGGATAATATTTGATAAACAAGCAGCCAAATCACTTAATGGTTAATGGTGTATTTCAGATAGAGTTATTATGGTCAAATTGAAATGTAACCCAATAGATATAAATATTGTACAAGCATACGCACTAACAAAAAGGAGTAGAGAAGAAGAAATACAACATTTTTAAGATGAAGTAGACATTGCGATGTCTCAAATTGAGTCACAAGATATAAAAATAATATGTTGTGATTTTAATGCAAAAGTAGGAAAAAGAAAAATGGAGGATATATTGGAGAATTGTGGTTTAGGTAAATAAAATGAAAGAGGAGAGCAATTAATTGAAGGGGCATATTTCAATGATATGATCTTTGAGAATACCTAGTGTAAACACACAGAAAAACCCTGATAAAAAGTACTCAACCAAATTGACTACACTCATTTAATCATTCAGTAGCATGTCCTTTGCAGAATCTCGCTCCAGTAACAACCTTCCGGAAAACTTCTCGATCACAAGCAAGATGTCCCGGGTCCGATACACCCATCTGGAGATCATCTACCACATCCTGCACCCATCTTCTCGTTGGCCTTCCTCTTCCTCTCTTCCCAGGCATATACCCCTCCATTAACGTTCTCTCCAAACTTTCATGACGTTTCAACTGACCAAAATATTTCAATTTTCTTTGTTTTATCGTCTTTAATAGCCAACCTTCTTCAATATTCAGCTCTTGAAGTATGGATGCATTTGTTCTTTTCTGTATCCAAGATAATTTTAGAATCCGTCTATAACATTTATATTCACTAAGTCATGTGTGTGCTATTCAGCTTGTTTAGTAAGTGTCCAGGTCTCACAGTAGTATGTTTCAATGAGAAAGATGCATGCTGATAAAAATATAATTTTTGAGGTATATCTGTGCCACGCCATAATTTATTCAGTTGTTTTCTTTCATGGTTATCAATTATTAGTTATCAGTTGGAGTATCTTCATTGCACTCCGGACAGGTCCATAGGTGCTCAGATCCTCACCAAGCATATGCATCACCGTTCGGTGGCTAATAGTGCCAGTTCTGTGTTGATTGACGAGGCACATCGTTTTCCCGATGTACCTCTTGTGTCTGGCCGTGCCAACTCTTACTCCCAAGTCTTTCATCCTGGACAGCCATGTGGATTCACTGACGTCAAAGTCCTCTGTTCTCGACATATCTTTAAGGACGTTAATAACATCGGCACGATCCATGGGCTGGCCATCTGCAGGGGGTGCAGAGCCAGCCAGTTTATCAGCTCGTTCATTTCCCTCAACTCCCGCATGTCCCAGGAACGAACGAACGAACTTTATTTTCAAAGGGTTAAGAATTGGGCACGCAGGCCCGTCTAAAATTCTGCCCTTCTATCACTCTCTTTCATACATTATTTCATTTACACATCATTCAAGGCTAACAGAGAACAGCAACAATATAAAAGGACGAAGATGAAGGTGACTTTACGGACAACAGACTTCCGCAGCGACTCAGTCCACTGTCTACGTACAGATCCAGCTTCGACCTTCCGAATCATGCTCATTGAATCACTTAGTACACACACGTTGGTATAATGCTGTGATTCTAGCCATATGAAAGCCTATGTAACTGCCATCACCTCCATCGTCATGCTGCTCATGGTCATGGAGTAGACACCACTTGATTCTTGAGAGGTTCGGTCTGCTGAACGGGCTGTAAATGCCCACACTTCTCTGCTGCTTTACAACAGATTCATTTGTAAAGATGAGTACTTCAGGACTATCTGAATGTTCATAGATGAGCGCGTTGACCTCTGCATTGACAGCGGCAGGGTTCTGCTCTCTGCACCGTCTGTCGAGTGTGATAATGCAGGAGAAAGTGCACTTAAAAGCTGGAGGCACCGGCACCCATTCCCATTCCTTGCCGGATTTGATACTGGTAAGACTGCAGACTTGTGTGACGACATCTTCCGCCCGACCCATCCATGATTTGCCCCTCTTTAGCCTGTCACCCTTTTCTCTGAATATAGCTTCATGCAGAGGGTGCCGCTCATCTGCACTTATTTTTAAGGATGCACGAGCTCACCAGATCTTGATCCTGTGGTTCATTGTCGGGAAGTCAATGATGTATCTCATTGCTACACAGCTGGTGTCTCTCGTGCAGCCCAAAATGATGCGCATGGCCTCGTTTTGTACCTTTTCTAGTCTTCCAATCTGTGTTGGGCTGACAATGAGGATGGCCAGGGCATACTTGATGCGTGAAAGCACCAGTCCTGGGACATACTTGATGCGTGAAAGCACCAGTCCTGGGAACAGACGAATTAGCAGTCTTTGCTCGATATTGGCAGTCGCCATCACTCTCATTGCTGACATAACTTTTCGAGCTTTCGTTATGATATATTCGACATGATCTCTGAAAGACAGGCTACGATCAAACCTCACGCCAAGATATGTCATTGACTGGATTCTACTCACAATTCTCCCATCCATTCTTACTGCTGGTAGGTCTGTGTTCACAATATGGTTGTTTAGGGAGAACCATGTAACCGTTGCCTTTACAGGGTTGACAAGGGCACAGGCATCTGCACACCATGAGGAAATTCTATCTAGTTCGCCCTGCATATCATTGGCAACCGCCTGTCTATCTCGACCCTGTCGATACACGAGAATGTCGTCAGCAAATGACAGAGTCCTACCCCTCCCGTCCAACTGTTATTCAGTGATCAACACCGTATACACGTTGAATAGTACTGGTAACCATGGTGAACCTTGCGGCAATCCTGGACATATCGTTATCGGCTCAGAAGACTAACTCCCACATCTTAGCACCACCTACCTTTGGAGCAAGACTGCAGCTATCCATCGTACAAGGTGAGGGTACACTTTCAGTCTGAGGAGGGTATGCATCAAGTGCTTGAAGGATACTCTATTGTATGCGTCCTCTAAGTCTATGGAGGCTGCACATGTCTCCTCTCTGACCTGAAATCCTTCGTAAACATCTTGAGCAAAGACCGCTGCATTCAGCCATGACTCTTTGTTACGTCTGTATCCTCCAAGTGTGGGCGGGAAGCAGCCGAGTTGTTCCTAGTCATAAGCAAATCTATTTGCTACAATTTTCTCCAGTAGCTTGCCAGCTGTGTAGCCATTACTCTTTGATCTAACCCCTCTGGATACTGGTGTTGAATTATCTGGCCAGTTCTTCCATGTCATCATCTGACATCACCAGTAGGTCACCATACTGGAATATGTCTGGGCCTGGGGCGGTGTTAGGTGATTTCTTGAGCATCGCACGTATTTTCTCAGTTGTGATTATGTATTCTTCGTCTGCCCCGACACCCTAGCACAACTGGGAGAGTGTCGTTGTGGTTCTCTGTCTAGCGGGCTCATCTTTCTGGTAAGTCTGCTATATGTAGCATGCAAGAAAGGCCTTACCTTTATCCGCATCTGATTTTTTCCATGTGAGGTCTGTGCCTTGAAAGTCTGGAATACCCCTACGTTGTGCAGCACCATTCATGCTCTTATGGAGGAGCCAGACTGTCGTAAGAGATCGCTCGGAGCACACCTTCATGCAGAACTCGTCCAATTTCTCGGCCTTGGTCTGTTTGGCGCAGGATTTGAATAAAGTCATCGACTATGGACCACAGTCTTCAGGTTCGCCAACTCACCCTGTGGCATGTTAGCCTTTCTGGCTTTTTGCCAGTCTTTGTCAGCCTGCCTCTTTCCCAGCCATGCCTTCTCGACCTCTCCATTCCACCATGGTGGCTGCAACAATCTTTCTTGTCTCCTGCGGAAGGAAGTTAGTTTTATTCTTCTGATCTTGCTTATGGCGTCTTGGCCAGTGTTGTCATACGGGAAGGCATTTGTCTTGTTTCCTTGACTCCTGGCCCTGTCTTTCTTGATCAGGATGTCACAGGGGTAGTAGTCACTGTCGTGGTATCCCAGTTTGCCCCATCGGCACCTTGGTACGATGGTGGGCGACACCAGGGACAAGTCAATGACGCTGTCAGAATCACCTGGTCGAGTGGCTATTCTAGTGACCTTCCCATCTTTCAGACAGATTAGGGCAGCAGATGCCAGGGCGTCCTCCAGATCTTCTCCCTGTCTATTGGTGATGCTATTCCGCCATTGACTGCCTCTGGCATTGAAGTCCCCAGAGTAGATGATATGCCTTTCATCCACATCGAGCAAACTCTGCCATTGTCGCACGTCGACCTTCGCATTACGCGCATAAACGTTCACGATTACAAACTGCACTGGCGTCATTATTCTTAATGCCTGCACTTGCAGAGCATCACTGTTCCAGGCGGACATGTCGATCTCAGATACTAGTATGTTGTCGAGGACCAGAATGACCTGTCCGAGGTGCCGCCTGTTAAGGAAGCGCTGAAACCCCGCGACATTGACTGTTCCGTCGCCGAGCTGTGTTTCTTGTAAGACTACAATATCGTTTCCGTAGAGTAGTTTGTCAAGAATGGGTCGGCGTTGACTAAATGATGCACAGTTCCAGTACAGTACTCGAACGTTTCCGATACCCAAACTGTCACATTTTAATCGCATTCTGCATGCGCCTGCACTTTTACCACGCTGTGTCCTTGTCGGTCGTCGTCTGATCGTCATGTTTGGCTTAAGAATCGCCACTGGGCCCCGATGATATGCCGAAGGGAGTCTGGGCGCGCGTGCACGATCTCCGTTGCACGGTCCAAACTCCATTCCACCTCTAAAAACACACTTAAACTATAAACATTTAGGCAAAAACATATTCCATTCTAAGGGAAAAAAAATGTCCCGCCATCTTGCTCCCTTTCTTTCATGGTTGTTACTTGAGTGCTACCTTATGGTATTTCATTCGTCTTGAATACGACCGTAATTTCTTTTTTCTTATTATTTAATTTAAACCCTTGTTGTTCCATGTGTACAATAACCGAATCTACTAAATGCTGCAGATCATGTTCATTGGAATCGGTACTGTATTACCTGCATATTTTGTATTGCTGATCTTATATCCTCTCACGTATTAACATCTTCTCGTAGTGTTTTCATTGAATACTTTATTGTTAATTATTATATAGTTCATAGATTGTTTGATAATTTGGGCGTTGTGATGTTTTTCAAATTCTTTGCGATTTCCAACAAGTCATGTTACTTTTGCCGCTTTGTATGATTTTATAAAAGCTTTGGTATGAATCTCTTCGTAATCTCATGTTAATTAATACTGTTTCTTCTTGTTTCCATTAATTGTAAATTGTCTTCAGGTAGTCATTTCCTACATCCTATTGTCTTTAATACGAGGGTAATTGTTTTTTTTTTCCAGCTTAACTTTCTGAGTTATTCATATTATATGATTAGTCCAATATGAATAAAATCATTTGCCTAAAAGACATGACTATATCATCTATTAAATATGAAATTTAAGAAAGGTAGCAAGTAAAATGGTTTGGCCATGCAAGTATGTTACCAACTAACAGTATACCACAACAAGCAATGATGTACAGACGAAATGGAAGCAGAGGAAGAGGCCTACCACGTAAACGATGGACGGATGGAATCGCAGAGTTCATGGGAATATCGATTCATGTAACCAATAAGCGGGCACTCTCCCGCTGTTTATACTTCACTTAGACACCCCAACGTACAACAAGAACCTGATGAGATTAGATGAGATGAGACTTTAAAAACATAAATATCCATTGTCTAAAAAATAGAACATTAGACACCGTAGATCTTAATTAAAACCTAAAAGTGTTGAACTTTGTATTATTGGTATAAACGTTACTAATTCTACTACTACTACTACTACTACTACTACTACTACTACTACTACTACTACTACTACTACTACTACTACTACTACTACTACTACTACTACTACTACTACTACTACTACTACTACTACTACTACTACTACTACTACTACTACTACTACTACTACTACTACTACCACTACTACTACTACTACTACTACAATAACTATTATTACTATTACTACTTCTACCACTATTACTACTACTACTACTAATACTACTACTACTATTATCACTATTACTACTACAAATACAACTACTGCTACTACCACTACTACTACTTTATTGCTACTACTACTACTACTACTACTACTACTACTACTACTACTACTACTACTACTACTACTACTACTACTACTACTACTACTACTAATACTACTACTACTATTATCACTATTACTACTACAAATACAACTACTGCTACTACCATTACTACTACTTTATTGCAACTACTACTACTACTTTTACTACTACTACTACTACTACTACTACTACTACTACTACTACTATTACTACTACAACTACAAATGTGATAGTCTGGTGTAAATACAACATGTACGATAGTTACGTGAAATCTTGGCCGAATGACTCGGATAAGTATTACACGTCGTTTTCACGGGTTGCCACGTCTGCGGAAATTACTTCATTGCCACATCATCTAGTAATATTATAACGGACTGACAGAGCATGGTGAGAAGGGCGAAGACATGAGTGCTTCGTGAGGGGTAGCATGTTTCAATTAAAAGATTAAAGATATGGAGTATGTGTTGGATCTCTTCTACAGGGCATGATGGTGCTGTGTCAAACAGTGGTCCCACTCCTTGGTGTCTTTATCACCTGGAGGTGGTAGTGGTAGTGGTGCTGTAATTGTTAGTTGTGGTGGTAGTGGTAGTGGTGCTGTAATTGTTAGTTGTGGTGGTAGTGGTGCTGTAATTGTTAGTTGTGGTGGTAGTGGTGTAGGTGGTTTTGGTGGTAGTATAGTTGTTGTTTATGGTGGTAGTTGTGGTGGTGATGGTGGTGGTGGTGGTGATAGTAATGGTGAAATTAGTGGCGTGCATCATTAAACAAGGGTGCAGTCATGTGCGAGGCAAGCAGGACTGTAAGAGCTGTAAAGAAAAGGCAGGACAGAAAAACCACTGCAGGAGATCCTCCTCCAGAAACATCAAGCATTCTTTGCCCACATTGTCAAAGAACATTTCGAGCCAAAATAAGCCTTATCAGCCATCTTAGAACCCACGGCTCCATACTTTCAACCCCACAGGATGAAATGAATGATCATCATCATTCTTGATGGACAAACAACAACAACAACAACAACAACAACAACAGTAGTGGTGATGGTAATGGTGGTGGTGGTAGTGATGGTGGGGTTAGAGATAGTAGTGGCGGTAGTTGTAGTAGTGTTGATGCTTGTTTGCGTTTGCTGGCTGTGAACCGAAACGTGAAGTCCTGTATGTCGGATGAAGATATCCAGCAGTCCAACATCGATGTGATGTCATACCGGACTGAGGTTTGCGTGAGTATCCGTTGTCCCATGTCTGGCTTGTTGGTGTGCAGACTTGAGGTTACTCGCCGTGCAGGCAGACACTCTCCGACTTCGGAAGAATCAGCGATCCTACTACGTTAGCCAGGACCCCGAAGGGACCTGTTGCCCAGGACGCACGGCTAGGACGTGTTACTTGGTCTTGGCCAGTATAGAACCTGGCCCTGGGACCTTGGAAACACTTCCGCGTCCCAGTAGTGTTGGTGACAATGGGGGTATGGTGGTTGTAGTGGAGTTTTGGTGGTCGAAGTATGGTGGCTGTGTCGTTGTTATCGTTGTTTTAATGGTGATGTTGGCTTTTGTCGTGGCGTGGTTAATGTTGTTTTTGTTGGTGGTCATGGTGGTGGTATTAATGGTGGTCATGGTGGTGGTATTAATGGTGGTCATGGTGGTGGTATTAATGGTGGTCATGGTGGTGGTATTAATGGTGGTCATGGTGGTGGTATTAATGGTGGTCATGGTGGTGGTATTAATGGTGGTCATGGTGGTGGTATTAATGGTGGTCATGGTGGTGGTATTAATGGTGGTCATGGTGGTGATATTAATGGTGGTCATGGTGGTGGTATTAATGGTGGTCATGGTGGTGGTATTAATGGTGGTCATGGTGGTGGTATTAATGGTGGTCATGGTGGTGGTATTAATGGTAGTCATGGTGGTGGTATTAATGGTGGTCATGGTGGTGGTATTAATGGTGGTCATGGTGGTGGTATTAATGGTGGTCATGGTGGTGGTATTAATGGTGGTCATTGTTGTGGTATTAATGGTGGTCATGGTGGTGGTATTAATGGTGGTCATGGTGGTGGTATTAATGGTGGTCATGGTGGTGGTATTAATGGTGGTCATGGTGGTGGTATTAATGGTGGTCATGGTGGTGGTATTAATGGTGGTCATGGTGGTGGTATTAATGGTGGTCATGGTGGTGGTATTAATGGTGGTCATGGTGGTGGTATTAATGGTGGTCATGGTGGTGGTATTAATTGTGGTCATGGTGGTGGTATTAATGGTGGTCATGGTGGTGACGACGGTGCTAATGTTCACGGGATTGGTGCTTTTTTTTGGGTGTTATTTTGGGTGGTGATGGTGATGGTGATATTTGTAGTTGTAATGATGTTATTGATATTGTTATTTTTAGTTGTAGTGGTTTATTTAATTATCGTGGTAGTGGTGGTCGTTCGGGTTGTTGTGTTGGTATTGTTAATGATGGTGACTGTCGTGGTGGAATTTTTGTTGTTGTTGTTGATGATATTGTTGATTTAGATAACGCCACAGATCCCTGTTGTTCACCCTTGTACGACTTGAAGAATTCAGGAATGGTGATGACTTGTTAGTAGTGTATACTTTCATTATCAGGTCGTTTTGGTGGAGAATATTTCCACTATATTTTTACTGATTATCGATTGTCCTTCGCAATTTGAAATCTATATTTAGATTTTATTATTTTTTTCTGCAGATGTTTGGGCGTGGCCTCAATTGCGTATGTAGGGATGTTGTCTTGGTGGGTGTTGTATAGTGACCGCTCTTTTGTCTGTTGTCGATTTTATTTGAAACAAAAATGTGTTAGAGTAATAAGTGATGTAAGTATACACAACAGCATAATACTTCATTTTTTTTTAAATGGGGGACGAGTATTTGAAAAAAGTGACCACTGGTTTTAAACGTGGGTATGGTTTAGTGTCATAAGTGTTGAAGAAACAGCATGATAGGTTTTTGTTTTTGTTTTGTAAGTCCATGTCTTCAGCACAATAAGTCCAGGTGTTCGTCAGTTCATGGTTTGGTCAGTGCCATCTCTGTCTGTTGTATATCTCAAATGTGAATGGCATCTCTATCTGTTGTATATTCGTTCTCTAATGTGCTACATACTGATGATAAATCAAGATTACATAACTCAAGCACGTTTTAGTTTCCACTCAACGGAAGTTCATATTCTTAACTCTAGCGTATGAGCAAGAATAGCTGTCCACGGGAAGATGTAGTAATTGACCAATCAAATTTAATTTCGAACCAACAGACTTCTGCCTTTTCGCGAAAATATATACACAGTTGAAGACACAAGCGAGGTCAATTTCAAAAGTGTTGACAAAGTTGATTAAGAAAAAAACATTACTTGCTTCTACGTTTAAATTACAGAAGGTGCATAACAGACCTTTAAGTACCAGAACTGAACATATGAACATATACAACATGTACCAATAACTACTAAGGAAGCACTTTACAACACAATCTTCCTACCAACTCTGTGCTACCAATGCCAAACCTGGACAATGACAGAAAAAGAGACAAGAAAAATCACAACAACAGAAATGAGATTCCTGAGAAGAATACTCAACATATCAAGAAGAGATAAGATCAGAGATGAAGAAATCGGGACTAAAGTGGGGGTTAAAGCAGCACTAGAGTTTAACAGAAAGCAACAAGGCTTCCAGCCTTTACTCCAAAACAGCTTTCTTCACTTACATAACCGAAATGCGTATAACAATGTCTCTTAGAGCTGAATGTAGTTTTACAGTAATAATACAGTGGATTTTATGTGTGAAAGTTATAACAATCTGGTACTGAAGTAATACAACTAATATTGAATTTATTCTCAATAGAAAGGGGCACATTAACAATTGATAACCGTAATAACTGTTTGACACCTAGCCCTTAGTGCACGCACCTATATACCAAGATTTTATCAGCCTTTGTTCTTGAGCTTGATTGATAATGGTAAATATTAATCTCATACCTCTTCTTCGGCGTTCCGAGCCATTGAGGTTCTTTGCTGCAGATACAAGCCGTCTCCATTCGCCTCTCTGGTTGACCTTCTCTTGCCAGTCGCTGATTCCAAGTGCGTGTAGGTCTGTATATATATATATATATATATATATATATATATATATATATATATATATATATATATATATATATATTATCTCTCCGCCGTCTTCTTGGTGTACCTCATTTAGATCATTGCTTAAGTTTAAACACAGAAGCCACAAACAATATATTGAACGATTTATTGCCGGGTATATTTCGCTGCATCTCGCCTGATGCATACATAATTTATACTCTGGCTAAAATACTTAAACACATAGTTACTGATATTGTTCGAATGTGGAGCATTCGATATCCCGATGGTAATCTCAAATTTGTAAAGAAGTCTTTCTGTATGCACACAATTGGCTGGAACCTCCAGTTTGCTAATGTCTCGATGTATTTGAGCAAACGTTTATTGTTCGTTGAATACAATATACGAAACGCCTGTTCTTTATTAATTGCATTGGTTTAGAAAAATAATGTTCTTATACTTCATGTATTCACTTCATATTATATATCACTCTGCAGTATGCACCTGATGAGATGCAGGCAATTAATCTAGCAGCATATTGATTGCGGCTTCTGTGTAAAATCACTAATGGAATACATTGTTTTGAATTTCGTTGCTTGAGATCTGCAGACAGCTTACAATTCTAGCACATATGAGCACACAAATGACCAGAAGTGACTTGCAGAAATACTGAAATAGAATAAGAGCTATATATTTTACTTTACTCAACCTGCACTTCTTGAACCCCAAGTCCTGGTGTCATTCTAAGTTGACATTGTAAATATACAACGAAGTTTGAATCATTGCAACAACTTGTACTGGGAACAAGTGGCGTCTCTCAGATGCGGAAATAACTATTCGTCGCTTATAGAGATACAAAGAGTACGGCAGGAATGTATGCTGTGCCCAAGCCTCTTCAACCTATACACAGAAAGAAGTTTTACACAAGTTGACCTGCCTGGACTTAACATCAATGGAAGAATAATAAACAATCTTAGGTATACTGACGATACCGTGTTACTAGCAGCTGGTGTGTTTTTCTGCCTGTCTATGGTATTCTTTGCATTTCCCTCAGAAACCACTTTTCCCACTGCCATTAGATGTTTTTTTTTTCAGTTTGTCTGCTTATTGTCTACGTTTCACATCCATAGAAAAGTATAGGTTATATGTAGTACTTTAATACTTTTTCTCGTAGCAATTTGGTCAGTATGTTTTCCATCATGCAAAAGACTACTTTTGCCATAGCGATTCTTGTTCTAATCCCTTCAAGGCACCTCACGTCAGATGTTATGACCCTTCCGAGATGATTGTACCGATTCACTTATATAAGAATATTCTCATTTACCCGTATGTGTGGTATTTTTTCTTTCCAGTGACGACCATATCTGTCTCCTCTTACAGTTTAATTCTAACCCTACTTGTTCACTGTGTACAATAACTGCATCTACTGAATCTTATATATAAAAGGCGATCTCCGTCTGTCTGTCTGTCTGTATGTCCATATGTCCTTTATGCGCTCGCGAACGGCCCATCCGATTGAGATGAAATTTTCTACACGTCTTACTTTCATTCCAGCGCAGCCCACTGTCATATTTTTTTAGTGTGAAATCGGCTGCTTACCCAATATTATTTCATTTTTCATTTTTCATTATAATTTCATATATCTCAGGGGACTTAACTCTGTAAAAGTTATTTCAAGTGGCATAACTTTTCTGTATAACTTATAGTCATATTGTGGCATCGTTTTCAAAGATTTATAAACTCTTTGTCCATAGTTATGTACCGGCATATGAGTTATAATAAATAATGATACAATCTGTAAGGCATTTTCAAAGTTTTCATAAAAATAATGCATAATGCATAACATTGTAACTCATCTTTTTCTGCTTAAAACATAAATAAATAATAGTTACCTTATCTCTATCAAGTTTGAAGATTTTATATTTCTTTACACTGTCGCCAACTCTAAGAAGACATGGAACAACTTCAGCCATTATTAAACCTACAGGCATATGCGTTATATTCCTCCTCCTCCTCCTCTCCCCTCCTCCACCTCCTACCCTCTTCCTCTTCTCCTCCCCCTCCTCCCTCTCCCTCCTCCATCCTCCTCTTCTCTCTTTCTCCTCCTCCTCCCTGCTCCTCCCTCTTCCTCCTCCCAGCTCCTACTCCTCCTTTTTCTTCTTCTTCTGCTGCTGCTGCCGCTGCTCCATTTACCCAAGTTAATTGTTGGGGAAGATGTAAAGATCTTTCAAGTGCTCTTTCTAATGCTTTTTGTAAGTTGGTCTTCGTTTATCTAAGGTTGTTCTAACTGCAACCAATAAATGATTAGACAGACAGACAGACAGACAGACAGACAGACAGACAGACAGACAGACAGACAGACAGACAGACAGTCGGGAACGGGAACTTATATGACTACTCATATGAATTAAATGAGATGCTCCCCATCAGGGGCTGGGCGAAGCCGGGCCGGATCAGACAGATAGACAGACAGATAGACAGACAGACAGACAGATAGATAGTCGGGAACGGGAACGTGAGCTTGCTTATATGACTACTTATATAAATTAAATGAGATGCTCCACACCAGGAGCTGGGCGATGCCGGGCCGGGTCAGACAGACAGACAGACAGACAGACAGACAGACAGACAGACAGACAGACAGACAGACAGATAGTCGGTAACGGGAACGGGAACTTATATGACTACTTATATGA
This sequence comes from Cepaea hortensis, assembly GCA_963921405.1. Lineage (NCBI taxonomy): Eukaryota > Metazoa > Mollusca > Gastropoda > Stylommatophora > Helicidae > Cepaea > Cepaea hortensis. The sequence goes on from OY992895.1 coordinate 34,173,763, forward strand.
ATTAAATGAGATGCTCCCCACCAAGGACTGGGCGAAGCCGCGCCGGGTCAGACAGACAGACAGACAGACAGACAGACAGACAGACAGACAGAAAGACAGACAGACAGACAGACAGATAGTCGGTAACGGGAACGGGAACTTATATGACTACTTATATGAATTAAATGAGATGCTCCCCACCAAGGTCTGGGCGAAGCCGGGCCGGGTCAGCTAGTGTTCTATAAAGCCGGCTCTACAGCGAAAGGGATACGCACCCAGATCGTAATCCCGCTTCCCGCGTTCGAACACAGCTGCGGGAAATTTGACAGCAGACAGTCTTGCTTTAGTTTTTATAAAATGTTATGAATCCTGGTCGTTCAGAAAGCATTGGCAAACTACTGAACGTAAACTTGCCAATAAATCACAAACTTTACTTAAGTGAATGTTGCACATCCTGTTCATTGTCTGTAATCAGTAGTGTATCATTCACAAATCTAATGTAATCGATGTTGTATCCCTTACTGGTGATCCCTCTCATGTCTTCTAAACTTCGAAAAATAATGTTTACTGTCATCTGTCATTTACTGCCTATATATTACCTTGCGATGTATGCCAGGTGGGTCTTAAGCCTGAGGAATTAAGGACGCCGGGCTAGTGCGGTCGCCGCCAACTATGCAGGTTTATTTTCTTTTTGCCGCCAACAGAAAACAATCCACACCTTACCGAGGATTTACCGAAGGAGAATCGGACATTCTAGCCACTCGACCACTCCTCGTACTCTTCTTCTTCCTCCTCCTCCTCCTCCTCCTCCTCCTCCTCCTCCTCCTCCTCCTCCTCCTCCTTCTTCTTCTTCTTCTTCTTCTTCTTCTTCTTCTTCTTCTTCTTCTTCTTCTTCTTCTTCTTCTTCTTCTTCTTCTTCTTCTTCTTCTTCTTCTTCTTCTTCTTCCTCTTCTTCTTCATTCCGAGCCATTGAGTTTCTTTGCTGCAGATACAAGCCGTCTCCATCGTCTCTCTGGTTGACCTTCTCTTGCCAATCGCTGATTCCCAGTGCTTGTAGGTCTGTATGTATATTATCTCTCCACGGTCTTCTTGGTCTAGCTAGGGGTCTACGGTCATTTATTTCTTGAGTGTAAGCGAGTTTTGTTTCCCTATTATCTTCCATTCTTTCTATATGCCCCAGCCATTGCAGTCTATTAGCCTTCATGATACCAGTGATTAACGGGGACTTAACAGATCATAAATGTCTTTGTTGCTTGGATCAACATGCTTTCACCAACATGAAATCAGTATTAACATCTAGAGAGATTAACAACGCATTAAACATGAAAATTGTCAAATGCTACGTAAATTCAACCCTGCTGTATAGCGCGAGGGCCTGGACATTGAACAAGCAACTAGAAAGTCGCTTAGAAGCCCTGGAGATGTGGATATACAGACGAATGTGTCATATTTTATGGAAACAAAAACAAGCAAATGCAGAGGTTCTAGAAAAAACTGGGATTGAAGAGAGAGTTGATGAAAGAAATAAAGAGGAGGCAAGTGAACTATTGAGGCCACGTTAAAAGACTTGATACTCTTATAAAAACCATGCTGGAGGGCAAGGTTGAGGGCAAACGAGCAAGAGGTAGACAACGATACAAGTGGGAAGATAACATCAAGAGATGGACGATCAAGAGATGGCCTGACAGAATGCACAGTCAGGGCGAGAGACAGACAGTGATGAAAATCCATTGCAGCCAACCTTCATTGTTGAGACGGCACTTGATCTATTGATTGATTGATTGAACGGACACAAGGTATGCTAAATGTAAAGAGGTAAAAAGTTAAAAATTCACATTGAAAATCTTGGTTATTGGTTGATGAATGCTCATTCAAGTCGCTTGGAACTTGATAAGGGTTTGGGTCTAGTGTAGTAAAGGTAAAGTAAAGTAAAGTAAAGTAAAGTAAAGTTTGTGCATGTCGTTTAAGGCCTGATAAGGGTTTGGCTGTAACGAGAAGAGGATAGTCAATGGTTTCAGCTCTGATGGAGCCTGCCATGGAATACGACCAGCACACGCTGCAAGATCGCAGGATAATCATAATTCTTCATGTTGACTGTTGGCAATCAGAAAATTATTTGCATTTTTGGGATATTTGTTTCTGCAGCCTGGTTGACTATGTTAGTCAGAATGGATAATGTTATATTCCACAAGTTCATCACCAGTCCAGAATTCTTTAAGTCGTTCAATGGTGGACAACGGGGATCTGTGGCGTTCTAAATCAACAACATCATCATCAACCACAATTATACCACCACAACAACCATCACGACAACCATAACAACAACCAATACCACCAGTAATTCAACCACTACAACCAAAAATAACAATAACAACACTATCACAACAACCAATATCACCACCACCCAAAACAACACCACAAGAAACCGTGATCATTAGCACCACCTTGCGCCCCTTGCAACGACTCAAACCTCGCTATAAAGACTCCAGGACTTGGGGCTCTAGAAATGCAGGCTAAGTAAAATATATTTCTCGTATTCCATTCCAGTATTTCTGCAAGTCGCTTCTGGTAATCAGTGTGCTCATATGTAGTGGAATCGTAAGCTGTCTGGAGATCTTAAGCATTGAGCTTACATTTCCTATTATCACTTGTTTACCACCAGACCAGATTGTAAAAACCTAGTATTTAAAAGCGTATATTAGAGTGGTTCTCAAACAGTGGGGAATTCCTCGGAAGGGAGGAATTTTAGTATTTCTAGGGGGAGGGGGGAGGAGAATGAGACCACAGACTGGTAGACTCAAAACATCTTCAGACACAATATTCTATTCTTTTATTGAGCGTTTTCTTTGATAAAGCACAATTTTCTGGTATTCTGGTGTCGTGTATTAAGTGAAAATGTTTTGACGTTTTACTACACTTCGCAATTAATCTATGCATGTGTCATATTCTCCCCAGTTCTGCAACGTCTTCATCATCGACGCCTGGCAATTACGCCTGGTACGCCTGTGAGTGACACTAACTCTTCCGTGACAGGAACGGTCAGTCGGTGCAGCGCGTGGTACACGGAGTCCACGCAGGGAGACAACCCCGACTAACGAGGACTCACGGCCGAGAGAAGCCAGACGGCGTCTGACGGTGGTACTGGACAGACGGGTCGAATGTATTCTCGTATGGCTTGTATGTGTGAACGCGAAGAGAGAGAACTCCTGTTTGAGGGTAGAAGACTGTGTGCCTGATACATACGATTGTAAGTTGTGTATTGATACATTGCATGTATATATTGATTGTGTAATGGCATCGCTATTGTGATTGCGCGATGCATGTAATGTTTGCGGCGAGAGAGAAGTGCGAATAAAGTGTTTGAATTGTATTCGCTGTGTGTCACGTAAAGTCATTCTGTGACAGTGTTTGTTATCACATCTGTGAGGTATTACGAGCCTGTATTATTTCTGATTGCAAGATGCTGACACATGTAAAGATTATGTACAAATATGGAAGAAAATAAGGATGTTCAGTATTATATGCATGTTATTTTGAATGACACGTTAGCGATTAAAGGTAATTTTTTCCTGGCGTTAACGATAAAGCAGCCAATTCTCTGGTACAGTGTTCCAACATACTCCAGAGGTCCAAAGTCACTTAAGTATTCTCTTTTTTCATATATACTTTTGTGTGTGAGTCCAGGCATAGCTGTACTTTTGATAAATAGTGTACATATTATTGTATCTACTAACACCATATAATTAATTTTTTTTGTACATTTACTGTAACTAAAGTAATTCACCAGTCAACATTAGACGAGTTCATTGAATCTGGTTTAACATTAAAGTTAACTGGTGAAGAATTAACAAAGTGGAGTGAGGCAAAATATGCAGAGTATGTCCTAATACAGGAGAAAGCCAGAGAACGTGAAGACAGAGCTGCTGAAAGGGAGCTGAAAAGGGTAGAATTAGAGGCTAGAAAAGCATAATCGGAATTAGAGGCTAGAAAAGCAGAATCAGAAACCGCTATAAAACAGTTAGAGTTAGCTGCCAAAACCAAACAGGCAGAAACAGATGCTGAGATAAGAAAAACTGAGATCTTAGCCCAAAGTAAGAGAGAAGAACTTGAAATGCAGCTGAAAATTAAACAGCTGGAAGCTGAAACATCAGCAGATAAAGAATCTAAAAAGTTAGAAAGATAAATAAAACGAGAATCAGTTCAAAAAGGACCAAGGGATCGTCAAAAATTTCACCACGGGCGACTGCATTGCAGCCTTCACCCTAAATTTTGAAATGATAATGGAGCATTATCAGATCCCAGAGACAGAATAGAATATTATTTATATGAGAAGTCTTTCAGGGGAACCTCTCAAAGTGATAGAGACCATTCCCAAAGATCTCAGGAAAGACTATTAATATATAAAGTATGAAATTATGGCACACTTCCTGTTAGATGAAGCAGGCTACAGAGAACAGTTTAGTAAATTAGCTCCAAAACCTACACAAACTTTCTCTGACTACGTTTCAGTAGTACAGGATGTGTTCAGTAAATGGTTGTCATCAGCTAAGGTGAATAACATCTTTGACAAGTTGAAAGATTTAATTCTTAGAGATAAAATCATTTCATCTCTACCACCACCATTTTCTAAATTTCTGCAAGAATGTGAGTGCGAGAGTGTGTAACATATAGAGAAACGAGGTTCGGCTTATTTTACAGCCATCAAACAGTGTTTCACTAGTGTATTGACTGACACAGAGTTTGTAGCAGCCGCTACCTATGATAGAACTAATTCAGGTACCTACAGTAAACAAAAGCCCTTCAGGCAATCTTCAAATAAGAACTACCAATGCAGATACTGCAACCTTCCACATAATGAAAGTGATATGTGTGATAGACACCCAGGTTACCTTACATACTTGCAAAACTATATAGATAAGCAAGATAAGGAGAGAAAGAGCTATAAACGACTAACCAAATGCTTCCTTTGTAAGGCATATGGCCACTGGCGTCATGCTTGTAAAGGTAAACAAATGACCAGAAAGGCTAATGCAGCCATGTTCGATAGCTCTTCCTCAGATGAGGAACAAGGAGAAAATCATCCTGTTAATGCAGCACAGGCCATTGATGTGTTCCATCTCGGAAAATGTACCACCTGTAATCGGTTTCATGAAGATGGCTTATTAACATGCGGCCACTCAATACCTATTGCCAATGAAGAAGCGAATTTGGTGATAGATTCCAAAGGTAAACTTAACATCCACCAAATGGCAAATCAGCCACAGTTTTATGTGATAGTGGATGTACTCTTATTGGTTTAAAGAGAGACTTAATTTTACTTGCAGACTATACAGGCAAACATGTTACATGCAGAACTTTCTCAGGTAACATCGAGAAATACCCATTTGCATGGGCATATATCGACACCCCATTTCTCACAGGCAAGGTTAAATGCGCAGCATTATCTAACCCATGTTGTGACATAATTGCGGGCAACCTTCCTGAAGTAAATGATATGCCACATAACAATGTAATAACATCTTCTGCTGAATGTATTGTTGACAATGTAATATCACCTTCTACTGAATGTATTGTTGACAATGTATTATCATCTTCGGATGAATGTATGTTTGCAAATTCATTAACATTATCTCATGAGTGTATTGGTCCAAATTTAACATCACCTTGTCATATTTCTGATGTTTCGAATGCAGTAACTAGATCTTCTGCAAGATCAGATTAACCAAACTGAGGCTTTAGAAATGTTAAGCCCAGTTATACTACCTCTGAACACCATGAGAGAGAATTTCATAAAAGCCCAAAAGGCCGATGTATCTTTGCACAAATATTTTAATTTGATAGGCCAAAAGCCAAGAATAACAAAGAATGCTAGATGGCACTTTGATCTCAAAGGTGGTATCCTTACACGGTATTACACCAAAGATACCAACTCCACTGAACAGACGGTGTTACCAACCGAACACCGCAGACAAGCATTACATCTAGCACATGACACACCCTTTGCAGGACATATGGCTTATTCAAAAACAAGATCTAGATTACTAACCTAGTTCTACTGGCTTAGATTCTGCAGTGACGCCAAACAATATTGCAGAACGCGTGACATCTGCCAGAAGCTTGTGAAAAGGGAGAAACACCCACAAGCAGAACCTCAGATAACAGATCTAGCAAGTAGACCTTTTGAAAAGATCTCTGTTGATATTGTAGGTCCTCTAAACCATATTACATCAAGAGGTAACAAGTTTATTCTAACGACAATTGATCTCTGTAGTAGATGACCTGAAGCAATTCCACTTAAGAACATAACTGCCAAGGCTGAAATGGAAGTCTTCTTCCACATTTTTTCAAGGGTAGGATTTCCTGATACCATTCTCTCAGATAGGGAAAGTCAGTTCATAGCTGCAGCCACTCAAGCCTTTACTAGAAAGTTAGGGGTAAAGCAGTGCTTTAATAGCCCACACCACCCTCTTTCTACGGGGATTGTAGAAAAAATGAACATGATCGTAAACATATGCTAGCTAACGTTAACCAGGAACACCCTGACGACTGGGATACTTATTTACCTGCCATACTATTTGCATATCGCGAAGTACCTCATTCCAGTACGGGTTTTTCACCATTTGAACTTGTCTATGGAACCAAACCACGCGGCCCATTAGCTATGTATCATTCAATGTTAACTGATAGTGTAAAGGAACACAAACCAGTATCATCATATGAATATGTAACATCATTGCGAGATAGAATTATGAAATCGTGTACTCTAGCTAAAGAAGCATTGAAACAATCTGGTGCTATTTACAGACAATATGCAAACAGAGGAAACAGGACAATAACACCGACACCTGCACTTCTGCCAAGTGACAGACACATACTGACAGACTCATGGCAAAGACCGTTTAAAGTACTGAGACAAATCTCGACAGTGGTCTACGAAATCGCAGTAAACAACAAACACAAAATATTTCACATCAACATGTTAAAACCGTACTACAACAGAGACGGAGACCAAGACGAGACAGCAGCAAGCACAACGATAGTGGACCACACAGACGATGACGATACAGAAGAAATACCGACCCCATCACTTGACACGACAGACACTCTACAGGACATCAAAATAAATCCTAATCTTACTCAGACAGATTCCGACAATTGCAGACAACTGTTACAAGACTACAGTAGTATTTTCTCCAACCATCCAGGACAGACAGACTTAGTACATCATCACATCATTCTGACATCCAACACACCAATAAAGTGCAGACCATACTCCATTCCCATACACTACAAAGACAAGTTACATCAAGAAATTCTAGAACTGGAGAAGAATCACATCGTCAGAAGGTCACAATCACATTTTTGTTAACCAATAGTGATTGTCAAAAAGAAGGACAACTCCATACGTCTCTGTATTGACTATCGGAAACTTAACAATATCACACAGTCAGATTTAGAAACAACGAGTAACTGTGAGGACATATTGACGGAACTGACAGACGCAAAATACTTTACGAAACTGGACATGACGAAAGGATATTTGCAAATACCGAAGTATCCAGACAGCATACATCTGACAGCATTTGCCACACCCTGGGGTCTATACGAATGGTGCAAGCTTCCATTCGGACTAGTCAATGCCCCTGCGACCTTTGTACGGATGACCAGACTGCTACTGACAGACATTCCAAATATAATTTCCTACATGAGCGACATATGTGTACATACAAAGACTATGACAGACCACTTAACGACATTACAGCAGACATTTGAGTGCATCAGACACCATGGCCTAACAGTCAAACCATCAAAGGTTGACATAGCCTTCCAGGGAATTACTTTTTTGGGCTATAAAATTTGTAACGGCTTTGTCAATACTGACGACAATATCATGTCAAGAATTCTAAAATTGTCCCTTCAGACAACACAGAAAGAATTAAGAAGTATCCTATATCTGTTAAATTTATTACAGACAGTTTATTCCAAATTTTGCTTCTTTGACTGAGTGTTTCACCAATTTACTAACAAAGATCAACCTAACAAAATTGTAAACAGCGAATGCCTGAGACCTGCATTCACAAAAGTGTCATCCTACTTTTCTAGTAACCCGATACTCAAATTGCCAAATTTGGACACTATTTTCAGATTGAGAACAGATGCGAGCTCCATAGCGATCGGGCCGTGTTATTGCAAGAGCATGATCAAATCCTTCACCCAGTATACTACGTAAGTCGTAAATTAAAACCAAAAGAAAAAAATTGGTCGACACCTAAAGTTGAGGCCCTTGCTCTGGTTTATTCTGTTAGAAAATTATCTAGGTTTCTTTTAGGAAAACATTTTATAGTCGAGACAGACAACAATCCATTGACAATCATCACTAATGGGACTCCTACTAATCGCAGGATAGCAAGATGGTCTCTATTACTTCAAGACTTCAGTTTCGAAGTAAGGCATATCAGCGGCACACAAAATACGATTGCCGACCTTCTTTCCAAATGTCCGTACGACACATCCGAAAGCCCAGTTTTGCATGAGAGCACACAGCAGAGCATTAATAAATCTGCAGATCTTTATAGCGCTCAGCACCACGGCGAATATTGAATATTTCAGAAACACTGTGCAATAATTGTGATAGGGACAATGTCCCAATGTAAATATATTATATCTTATTATATTAAAGGTGATGAATATTTGTGTGTTACGTGAACAAAAGGTAATATTATTTTAGATATTTATGAAAATTGAAACGAACAGTGCTACGAGGAATTCAAGACTTACCTTACTTGATCTGTGCAAGTTTCCGTAGTACCTGTGTTTATGAACACTGTTGAACACTATTAATATCATCTTAGTAGAGTGTTCAGACTTTTTAAACTGTGAGAAAGAGACAACGACATCTGAATCCACCAGAACGTGTAATCCGTACTTCAAAGGAATGTTTAATCCAGCAGCTGTGCTTGTGAACTGTTTAATCCGTTCGTTTACGCAACAACCCGACGGAAGAACATTGTGTAACTTACATCTTAACACACTAGCTGTGTACTTCCGGTGTTTTTGTAATTAATTTAGAAACTAGCAGACTATATCATAATTCTCACAAAGAATTGACGTTTTACATAAACTTTCTCATCTCATCTCATCATGTCCCTCTTGTACCTTGCGGTGTCGAGGTGAAGTATAAACTTCGTGAGAGTGCCCGGTTATGGGCTTCGTATATCGACATTCCCATGGATTCTGTTATTCCCTCCGTCCAACGTTTACGTGGTCGGCCTCTTCCTCTGTTTCCATCTGGTCTGTACAGCATTGCTTGTTGTGGCATGCTGTTGACTGGTAGCCTAATTGCATGGCCAAACCATTTGACTTGCTGCTTTCTAATAAAATCTAGTGCAGCTTTAACCCCCACTTTAGTCCTGATTTCTTCATTTCTGATCTTATCTCTTCTTGATACGTTGAGTATTCTTCTCAGGAACCTCATTTCTGTTGTTGTGATTTTTCTTTTCTCTTTTTCTGTCATTGTCCAGGTTTGGCATTGGTAGCACAGAGTTGGTAGGAAGATTGTGTTGTAAAGTGCTTTCTTAGTAGCTATTGATCACATAAACTTTGTGAGTTGAAATTTTGCATACACAAATTGTATGAAAGAATTTTTGGTATTTGTAATCTGAGAATCATAATTTCTTCTCAATAGTACCATTTGGGTCACTATTGATAATAAGCATCAAACTGTGACGCTTAGAATTTGAGTTACCAATGTAATTTATTTTCTTTAAAAGCATATGAAAATTATCGCCCATAGATTTTTGTTGTTGTTTCACTTGTTACAACTAAGGGAAACAATTTGATATTATTGATCATATGTAACAGGTATACAAAGCCTTCCTCATGTAGCCAGAATGGCGAAACATCAAAATGACATCAACTATACGTGAAAGATAATTACCGAAGTTGTAGATCTACATGAGACCAACCATATGAGGTTGGGGTCAAAATGTTGGAGTCATCTTATAAGGGAGAGGACTAGCGGCCTGACATGCCGTGTTTATAATTTTTTTTTCATTTGTCGTGAGGTGGTTGCGTGGCTTGAGAGATAGCATAAGTCGCTGATAGCTACCGGACAGGCTGTGTCAATTTACAACCTACGTAAAAATCCAACTAGTCGATTGTACTTGAATAGTGTGGCTTGATAGCATCATTGAAGAGTGTGTGTATATATCATACAATTATCTACAATATTTCAATGTAATCCAAAAGTTTCTCGTCAGATGAAAAACAATTGGTCGATTCTGACAGGCTTAATGAATAAACCAATGTACATAGCCAACATGAAAGGATTCTCCTTTCATTAGAGGAGGGGCGGGAGAATGTCATACTCTCATCACCAGTTCTGCCACGTCTTCATCATCGACGCCTGGCAATTACGCCAGGTACTCCTGTGAGCGACACTAACTATGCCGTGACAGGAACGGTCAGTCGGTGCAGCGCGTGGTACACGGAGTCCACGCAGGGAGACAACCCCGACTAACGAGGACTCACGGCGGTTAGAAGCCAGACGGCGTCTGACGGTGGTACTGGACAGACGGATCAAATGTATGCTCGTATGGCATGTATGTGTGAACGCGAAGAGAGAGAACTCCTGTTTGAGGGTAGAAGACTGTGTGCCTGATACATACGATTGTAAGTTGTGTATTGATACATTGCATGTATATATTGATTGTGTAATGGCATCGCTATTGTGATTGCGCGATGCATGTAATGTTTGCGGCGAGAGAGAAGTGCGAATAAAGTGTTTGAATTGTATTCGCTGTGTGTCACGTAAAGTCATTTTGTGACAGTGTTTGTTATCACATCTGTGAGGTATTACGAGCCTGTATTATTCCTGATTGCAAGATGCTGACACATGTAAAGATTATGTACAAATATGGAAGAAAATAAGGATGTTCAGTATTATAGGCATGTTATTTTGAATGACACGTTTGAGGATGACAGTTGTGGAAACAAGGGAATTATCTTCTTTCGTTCACTGGGAAAGGGTGGGGGAATGGGGGGAGGAGGGGGGGGGGGGTCACATTCTTACATTTGGTGAAAGGTGCATGGGCCGAAAAAAAAGATAAGAACCACTGGTATATCAATTATGTTTAGAGTCAATACATGAGTGAGACAGGGATGTGTGCCCGCTCCCCAGCTATGTGTGTGTGTGTGTGTGCATGTGTGTGTGTGTGTGTGCATGTGCGTGTGTGTATGAGAGAGAGAGAGAGACTGGGTGGGTAGGAATAGATGGCGAAAATTTGAACTCGTTGCTTCATATGAAACAACAGATTCAGCCACAATAAATGAGCTTTCATTTGCAGACGATTAGTGCCTGTTTTATGGCGACGAGGGCAGACCGGAAAATTATATTGATAATCTGAGTTCAACATGCAGCTGTTATATGAAAATAAACACAGCCAAAACAACAGTAATGTAAGTTAGATCTCCTGTTCATCTAATCATGCTAATAAATAGCACATCTCTGAACATATGAATAATTTAAATATTGTGGAATTATGATGACAGAGGATGACAGAATAGACACATAAATCGAAATCAGATGTCAAAATGCAAATACACTTATATACCAACTATTACCCATACTGAAACATCCAAACATATGTATGTTCGAAAAACGACAGATAACAAATAGCATATTCACACCAATCCTATGCTACCAAAGCTAAACGGGGACATTTCCCAAATTACACTTACACAAATCAACACCTGTGAGTTGAGATACTTGAGGAGAGCTGCCATTTTAACTATCCGACCCCAAATAAGAAATGAGACAGTGGGATCAACACCTTGTGACACATATATTGAAAGATGGAAGATCAAATACGAAAGGGTTTCAAATGAAAACCTTAAATGTTGTGTCGTTTGCTTGTGTGAATATATTCTGGAAATAAAAATTTAAGAAATAGAGGCATAATTTTTCAGTGTAGTCACCATTGCGTCCAATGCAAGCCCTCCAGCGCCGATAAAGTGCGTGGATTCCTGTAGAAAAAACATTCTCATGGTCGTTTGTGTAACCACTCATGCACCAGAACAGAAAAGTTGTGAAACTTCCTACTCCACTCATACACATGCTTTACTGGCTAGCATGCATCAACATACTGGGCCTTAATTCGGTGATACATTTTTAGAGGTTTCGTCCCTTCACTGATAAATAACAGATAACAGAAAGCTTCTCCTCTTTGGTGCATGCCAAATGTGGGGTGGCCAACATTAAACTGTCCTTATGACGTAACCATGTTCGTCTGCAACGTGATGTCACGAGCTGAACACTCTTGACAACAATATTGACAGTGTACAAGACAATGGTGTTGTTATTGTAATTTATATCATCATCAAGTGCCGTGCCGACTGGCGTTGGCGTTCATGTCTCTCCACAGATCTCGGTCTTTGGTTTTCTGGATCAACTCTGACGATGATATTCCTCCATGACACCGTCTTAATCCATCCAGCATAATTTCTCTTGGTCTGCCTCTGCCTCTGCCTCTCTTCCCCTCGATCTTTCCAGTTGTAACGATGTTCTCCGGCGCCTCTCTTCTCATCACATCACCACAAAAACTAGCAGTTTGTCTCTTTCTTATTGTTGTATATAATGTTCTAGTTTCGCCAGACTCTTTAAGGCATTCGTCGTTAGTTACTTTGGCAGTCCAAGGAATTCGCAACATTCGTCTAAAGAACCGCATCTCTGTTGCTTCCAATATCATCCTAATTTGTTCATTTATATTCGAATATTCACAGCCATACAGCAAAACATGTTCTATATAGCTCTTTAGCACTCTCTTTCTTACATTCAATGATAGCGACTTGTTGCATACGATTCCATAAGATATTCTTATCTTTTGAAATACAGCCTTGAAGTTTTTTTTTTTTCATTTAAAGCTCCTTCGTAGTTTGGGCATCATTGACCCTACATCAAAGAAGATCTACGAGAGCAAAAGGATGCCCGAGAAGAAAATGGATAGACGACATTAAAGACATTGTACATTCACACGGAATGACACTATCCAGTGCCGCCCACCGGGCGCTGGAGCGCCAATTATTCCTCCCCACGGCGCATGACGATAAAAGTGGAAGATGATGGTGATGATGATGATGATGATGATGATGACTGAGGGATAGGTATCAGACAGCTAAACTTTCACTAGTTGCTGCTTTACTGGCTTCAATTAAGACTATATAGACGTGAATCATAGACAATTAGCAGACAAATGAGGAATTATGTGGAAGCTGTGGCCATGTGGTTTTTACAGACGAATGATGAGAACTCCGTTGAGGAATAGAGCACTGAAAATATCTTGAAGTACGTGAACTCACACAGAGGACTGGTACTCGCTTCAGAAGGAGGCATATCGCATTCTTTGGGCAATACACGAGAAGAGGAAAGCTGGAGTATGTCGTCACAACAGGAAGGCTGGAGGAAAGAGAGGCAGGGGAAGACAGTTTGACATCATAGCGTGGAGGAACGTCGGTGTCAGAAATAATTCAAAAGACAGGAAACAGAAGGCCGTGGACAGACATAGTCACCGCCACACAGCATGGACTCTTCAACATGTGACATGCACATAAGCGTGGGCAGTCTTGTTTCATCATCTCACACGATGAAAAGAGTCGAGGATCAAATCCGTGGCCACGTGGCCAAACCATCTATATATTTACTTCTCTGTCTTACCCTTGTTCTTTTCTCCTCAATCTTGCCAGTTGTCACCAAGTTTTCTAGATTATTTCTTCCCATAACGTGTTCAAAAAGTGTTGAATGTTTAAGTCTAATTTCTCTAATACGTTTATGGGTTTTATCTGCTTCTTGTAGGACGTGCTCGTGTGTTTTCCTGCCTACCTATGGTATTCTTTGCATTTCCCTCAGAAATCACTTTTCCTCTGCCATTACATGTTTTCCAGTTTGTCTGTTTATTGTCCACGTCTCACTCCCATACAAAAGTATAGGTTCTATGTAGCACATTAACATTTTTTCTCGTTGCAATTTGATCAGTATGTTTCCCATCATGCCAAAGAGCTACTTTTGTCATAGAGATTCTTGTTCTAATCTCTTCAAGGCACCTCCCATCAGGTGTTATGGCCCTACCGAGATGGTTGTACCGATTCACTCGTTTAAGAATATTCTCATTTACTCATATATTACATTGAGATATTTCTTTCTTTCTAATGACGACCATGTCTGTGTCCTCTTACAATTTAATTCTAACCCTACTTTTTCACTGTGTACAATAACTACATGTACTAAATGTTCTACAAAGCCGGTTCTATGGCGAAAGGTTTTGGACGCAGATCGTAGTCCCGTTTGCCGCATTCGAACACAGCTGCGGGAGATTTGACAGCAGACCGTCTTGCTTTGGTTTTTATAAAATGGTATGAATGCCGGTCGTTCAGAAAGAATTGGCAAACTACCGAACGTAAACATGCCAAGAAATCACAAACTTTACTTAACTAAATGTTGCAGATCCTGTTCATTGTCTGTAATCAGTAGTGTATCATTCACATATCTAATGTAATCGATGTTATATCCCTCACTGGTGATTCCTCTCATGTCTTCTACACTTCTAAAAATAATGTTTACTGTCATCTGCCTATATATTACCTTGCGATGTATGCCAGGGGGTCCTGAGCCGGAGGAATCAAGGCCGCCTGGCTAGTGCGGTCGCCGTGAACCATGCAGATCAGAGTTTTATTTTTGCCACTGACAGAAAGATATCCAGACCTTACCGAGGATCTCCCGAAGGAGAATCCGATATTCTAGCGCCTCGGCTACTCCTACTTCCCCCCCCTCCTCCTCCTCAGACTCCTCCTCCTCTTTCTTCTTCTTCTTCTTCTTCTTCTTCTTCTTCTTCTTCTTCTTCTTCTTCTTCTTCTTCTTCTTCTTCTTCTTCTTCTTCTTCTTCTTCTTCTTCTTCTTCTTCTTCTTCTTCTTCTTCTTCTTCTTCTTCTTCTTCTTCTTCTTCTTCTTCTTCTTCTTCTTCTTCTTCTTCTTCTTCTTCTTCTTCTTCTTCTTCTTCTTCTTCTTCTTCTTCTTCTTCTTCTTCTTCTTCTTCTTCTTCTTCTTCTTCTTCTTCTGCTTCTTCTTCTTCTTCTTTATTGTTCATTTTGGTCTCATCCTAGTCATCATTTGATCATAGAATCCTACAAGATTTATTCAAGATCTGAATACGTTGTATATATTCATTCCATTAATTTGCGCATGAAATAGTTATTTTCAAGTAATTTGCTTCTCATAAAATTATGAATTCCTGATATGAGATTTAACAGATTTATTTCCAGTAAATGTTATACTCATTAACATCAACATCACTAGTTAAAGTAACAAGGGTGAAAGTCTTTATTATTCAAGAAAAATTACAAAGTTCGGGTGAAAATTCTTCAGATCAGAAGTACGTCTAAGGAGATTCATCAAAGTCCAGTTTTTGAAATAAGTGTTCTTACAAAAACATATCTTTTAAAAGTTAAGTAGATAAGGCGACTTGATGAAACTAATGTCTTAGTCTTCCATGTTAGAAATGCCCTTCTTGTCAGTTCCATCATTGTCTTGAGATAGTTTTTATTTTTATTTTCTTTTATTTCCACTGAAGTTTGGATCTTAAATAAAAAAGGATCCGGTTGCTTAAAGGAATTTTCAAAGAGTTCTAGTGGGGAAAGGGGGGGGGGGGGGGTCGATCGTTACTATTCTTCTTTTTCCCATGGACATTTCCAAATTTGACATATCAACCACATCATAGCGTTATGGTATCTATCTCGTTTTTGTTTTTGAGTTCCTCTTGTATCTGCCATATGTTTGGTTATATTGACATCATCACTGTTTTCGTCTGTTTTAGAGATAATTGAGAAATTATCAGCATCTCCTCTGTTTAAGTTCGTACTAGGACCGACAAGAGACGATTCCCCGATTTTAGAACGTTTGTCTGTAGTTTCTATTTGACTTTCAGCTGGAACATTTATCTCGTCTACTGCTGGTATTGGCGTGGCACTAGTGCTCAAGACGAGGCAGGACTGAAGGCAGAGGAGAAACATTGCTGTGTGTTTTCTCGTTACAACTGATTGAGTACCGAGTTTTCTGAAATGAGAATACACAAATAAATAATATGTGTTATATTAGGTAACGGGAAAGAAATGGATTGGTTGGTTGTGTTGGTTGGCTGATTGGTTTGTTGGTGGGCTGGTTGGTTGGTTAGCATTGTTTATGTTTACAACATTCATTTGACAATGTTTGTTTTTTTCCTATGTGAATGCATCATCCACTTTTGATGAACGAAATGTGAGTGATTTGGAATGGTCGAATGTAAGACGGGCCTACGTGCCCAATTTGTTACCCTTTGAAAATAAAGTTCGTTCATTCGTTCGTTCGTTAGCTGGCTGATTATTTGGTTGACTGATTGGTTGGTTTGTTAGCTGGCTGGTTAGGTTAGTTGGTTGGCTGGATGGTGTGGTAGGTTGGTAGTTTGGCTGGCTGGCTGGCTGTCTGGTTTGTTGACTGGCTGGTTGGTTGACTGACGGGTTTAGTAGGTTGGTTGACTGGTTGGGTAGGTTAGTTGGTTGGCTGTCTAGCTGGCTGTTTGGTTGGCTGGTTTGTTGAATGCCTGATTTGATGTGATTATCTGGCAGACAGTGAGATTTCAAATGTAAGTCCGATGCCCTGGAGAAGATAGACCCACGGCAGACAATAATTTGCGCTGGGAAGTGTTTGGTTTTCAAATATTCTAGACAATGACATAATAACATAGAAATCAGTGTCCTCGCTGTATTCGTAGCAAATTCCCCAAAAATAGCTGGTATCCAGTTTATGAAGCTGGATAGATCCAAGAGTCACACAATGATTAGAAGTAGAAATCCTGCAGGGGGTTAATTGCGACGAATTGTAATCAAATTAGAACTTAATTTGTTTTTAATCTGTTTCGTCATCAAGCTATCATTGATTCGGAAAACCCCGCATAGCTGAACATCCTACCACATCACCTCAATCTCCCCCACTAAGGATGATAACAAGGAATGAAATAGTCTGGCGTAGAGAAACCTCATCATACACAAAGCCATCACTGACAGCTATTGTTTGACAAAAGGAGTGACACAGAACAAAATAAAAACAGGAAATGCTTGAGTAGTCAAATATAGGATGATAAAAAGTAACGTGTTTCGTGATGGGAAGAAGCACATTAGTCCAGTGTTGCCATTTTAGTACTTTTCGCGCTAAATTTAGTGCTTTTTCAAGTCAGTTAGTGCGAAATCTTTCCTTTTAGCGCGGCCGCGTACATTTAGTGCTTCACAAACATTTTTTGGGTGCTTTTTGGTGCTTTTTTGGGGTGGGTAAAAAATACTTTAAAATTCATTTTGGGAACACTAAAAAGCCGAATTTGAACGGAAGCAAGGGAATAAAACAGTCTTAGTACGTTACCGCGCAATATTCAACTAATTTAACTCCCTTTAATACGATTTAGTTGAAATCGAAAGCCATCTTGCAGACAAGTCCAAACGTCAATACATTAGCTTGTAATCGAGTTCATAATTTTTTGGTGTCTACATTATCCTTTCATTTAAGCTTATTTGTGTTTCCCCATGAGCAAGAAATATTGTCAACATTTCAGAGAGCAGTGGCTCAGTGACACGAGATTTCAAAAATGGTTGTTAAAAGTAGAAGGGGATAACACTAAGTGTTTTTGCAAATATTGCAAATGTTCCATTGCAGCCAGTTTAAATGATATTGAGAGGCACAAGAATACAACGAAACATCAGAAAGCCGAAGAACCATTCAGTACACAAAGGCAAACAACAATTGCACTTGACAAACTGAAAGATGATGTCAAAGAAACAGAAGGATGCATGAGTTTGTTCATAGCTGGCCATTGTTCGCTTCACCATTTAAGTGAACTCTGCAAGGTACACTTTGGGGACAGCAAAGGTTGCAAGAACTTTAATCTTAGGAGAACTAAGTGCAGAGCAGTTATTTCAAATGTACTTGCACCATATTTCACAACAGACAGACTTGACAGCTGATATTGGCAAAAGTAAATACAGCTTATTGATTGATGAGAGCAATGACATTTCTGAAACTAAGCTACTTGGAGTAGCTATTAGGTACTATTCAGAGACAAGAAAGCAGTTTGTGGTTGCTTACTTAGATTTAGTTGAACTGAGTTACTGCAACGCACAGGCAATATGCAATGCGTTAAAAGATTGTTTAAACAAGAATGGACTTGAGTTGCAAAGACTAGTTGCACTCGGCACTGACAATGCGTCTGTCATGACAGGTGTAAACAATGGAGTATATACACAATTAAAATCCGAAGTTCCTCATCTGGTACTAATTAGGTGTGTATGTCATTCCCTTCAGCTGGAAGTGTCACAGGCTGCAGTTGCTTGTCTGCCCAGGAACATCGAGTTCATGATTAGAGAAACATATAACTGGTTTTCTCACTCAAGTCTGCGTCAAGCAAAGTACATTGAGCTTTTTGCTTCAATAAATTATGGAATTCAATGAAATGACGGCCAGAAAATCAAATAAGACAGTTCTTCAAGAGACACATGAAAAACGGAGATTGATTGCATTTATTAGATGAAGACACTCGAGAATGTTTGACATGTTATGAGGAGAAATGGCCTTTATAATTTGGTGACAACAGACACGCCTGATGGAAAGAGAGCAAGAGGAAGGCAAAGGGATAAATACCTTGACGGCTTGGCAGCACGGCAAGGTCGGGACTAGGAAATAGACCCGATTCGAAACTCTGATGACCGTGTGAAATGGCGAACCATGACCGCCCTTGCCTACCGGCATGGCACTTGATGATAATGATTTCATGTTTCAAAATTAACACCCCGAAGTCAAGGACGAGAAGTCAACATTTTAGTTCAGCTGAGCTGTGTAGGGACTGAACCCGCTTCGCGTCATCAGACCAAGGGAAGTTAAAGAATGAGCGCTTAAGAACGATTGCTTGGACAAGGCTAGTGAAAGCAAAACATTATAGACATCGTTCTGTGGTCATATAATAAGAGGAGGAGAGTGGGTCGTTTGTAAATATCATGACGATCGAAAAGATCAGTGGGAGACGAGGCAGGGGACGACAGAGAGAAATGATGCGGGATGATCTGAGAATGTGGCATCCATCATCAGCAGAGCTGGTCCAGGGTTATGCGGGATGAACTGAGACTATGGCATCCATAATCAGCAGAGCTGGTCCAAAGTTATGCGGGATGAACTGAGACTGTGGCATCCATCATCAGCAGAGCTGGTCCAGAATTATGCAGGATGAACTGAGACTGTGGCATCCATCATCAGCAGAGCTGGTTCAGAGTTATGCGGGATGAACTGAGACTGTGGCATCCATCATCAGCAGAGCTGGTCCAGGGTTATGCGGGATGAACTGAGACTGTGGCATTCATCATTAGCAGAGTTGGTTCAGAGTTATGCGGGATGAACTGAGACTGTGGCATTCATCATCAGAAGAGTTGGTTCAGAATACCACAGACCGAGAACTGTGCAGAAATATGATCGTCTACGCCAGCTGGCACGGCACATTGTGATCATCATCCTCACCTTTCGCTATTTGTTACGACTTCCAGGAAAGTTGTACCGGTTCACTTGTGTAATAATTTTCCCATTTACTTGGTTGCTCATCCATTCCCATTACAACCTTCAGGAAAACTTCTCAGTCATAAGCAAGATGTCCCGTGTCCGATTCACTCATCCGGAGATCATCTGCCACATCCTGCACTCATCTTCTCTTTCGTTTCTTCTTGCTCTCTCCGCGGGCATATACCCCTCCATTATTGTTTTCTCGAAACTTTCATGACGTTTCAATGACCATAATATTTCAATTTTATTTGTTTTATCGTCTTTAGTAGCCAACACACATCAGTAGGATATCTATCAACATAAAACATGGTCTGGTCAGAAAGAGAAGACTTGGAACACTGTAACAGAGCACCATCTCTGTTAGTAGTTTGGGAGATAGTTTGGGAAATGAATAAGTGATAAATGAATGGCGCACGTGTGAGCACTATTGAAAGGGTTGTTAGGGACGCTCACGCGTGACGCGTGAGGTAAACAGACTTCAGTCCCAACTCAGTATTCGACTTAGCCAGACGTGTTTCAACATATTGTATTCATTTTTATATATGGACTAATAAACGGACTTATGTACGCTTTGGTCGGAGCCTTGACTCTATCTATTGCGGTTACAGTACTGTTCAGACTCCGCCGCTCCGTTACAGTCTGAAATGGAGCCCGTACACCAGGATTTGAGTTGTCGCACCCACAAGTAGAAGTCATCATCACAAGGCAGAACGATGGATGATGTCTAGAAGGTAGAAATTATCAAAAACCCACGGAAACTTGAAGTTGTGTATTATTAAAAAGCCAACAAAACAGAATCTGCAAGTCTTTATGATGGAGCTAGCTAATGTTCGTTGAAACCGTCACACGAAGTATAATTTCCTGAAGTGTGAAACAGAACTGCCATCGTCATTGTACAGCCTTGAGCACCTGGCTATCGTTTTTTTTAGAACGTCAATATGCTGCCTGGAGATCTCGTTTTGCAGGAGCCGTTATCGCCCTCAAGTCATTGAACCTGAATTTGACCTTGGTCGCCTGAAGGGTAGTCAAGAACCGTTATCGTCATTGAACCTGACCTTGGTTGCCTGAAGTAAAGTTCATCCTTAAACACGAGAGGTTATACTGAATGAAGCCATTTGCTCATTCGTTTGGATCGTTAGCCCAAATTACGAGGAAACTTCTTGCGAAGATTAACTCCAGTCGAGCTTGATCATAAATGCAGCTATCCTGAACTCTTGCTTATCAAAATGTTTCTCAACCAAAGCGATAACGTCAATGTGGAACCTTCGGAAGTGGGCGGGCAAACTGGGTTGCCGTCCTCCTGAAGAGGGGACCCTAATTAAATCGCTTCATCAAGCTAGAGCCGTTTCCAGAAGTGCCATTTTTTCCGGGTGAAGTCGTCCAGAAGTGCCCTTTCTCGGGTAAAAAGAAACCACAAGTCTGGGGTGCCCGACCAGGGGTGAAAGTGGAAGTACTCCTCGCGCTAGAGAAGCCAGAGATGTCTGAGGATTGATGTAACCACCAGAGTCTGCTTTCCAGGGGTCCAAAAACCGACAGGACAACTAGAAGACAAGGTCGTCGTTTGGAGAAATCTAAGAAATTACAGCTTCAAGTATCCTTATATGATTACATAAAACGAACGGTATGGATTGTTGATTTTAGGACAATTATTATAATTGTGTAATAATTTTTGTTCATTGATTAGATCGACCTTATTATATTTTGGCAAGGACGATATCATGGCAAAACAAGATAACATAGATGAGACCTCTCAGTAAAGCAAGTACTGAGTGTGAATAGACAAGCCTTTGTGGTTACAGGATGATGGTTTTAATTATTCCGTTATGTATTGTATAAATTATAACTGCACTTGCTGAAGACAAGTCGTGCAAATTTAGTTTAGATATATCATTAAAAGTAGATTTAATTAGATTATATTAGTTATATTAATTATTATTTTATTGAGACGACACGTAGCAGAGAACATGAAAGGTTTGAGCCAGAAATTGAAAAAGGTGTCCATATGGCTAGAAGAATTGCAGGTAGCGGTCGGTGAAGTACAGCATTTTGTAGAAGGGTTAAGGCGAAGAACGACTAGACAAGAGCCTTATAGAATTAAGGTAGAGTGCAATGAAATAGTAAAGAATAATAGGAGACAGACAGTATCCAATGAAAACAGAAGACAACATAACGTGGTATATAGAGACAGTTACGTTGAGCCAGATGTGACTAGGTCCAGAAGCAGTTATAATAGACGAAGGTACAGAGATGGGCCTGAGAGAAACCTTTCCAGTAAACAACGGAGTTGGCCTTCTAATAGTGTGACTGCTAGAAAAAGACGGGACGATTGGTTTGAGCAAAGACGGAGACAGTATTTGAAGTCAGGGTCAAGGAACAGAGTAGAACACATAAGTAGAAATTCAACTGCTCCTAAGGTGGTTGCGAATGAGACCGTTAGACAAGAAACGAAGACAACGGTATTAGTAAAGAAAATAGACCAAGAGACTCAGACGCAGGTGATTGAAGTGGTAGAACGGAACACACAGACACAGGTTGATACAGTAGAAAAGAAAGTCCAGATACAACCAACCAACAAGATAACGAAGGGAAGTCAAACCGAATTGGTAGAAACTCAATCAAATCCAACTTACTTGAAGGTGACAAAGAGAGACACCGATACAGAAGTTAGACGACCCAAGACAAGAGACAGCAGAAAGAAAATTAGAAAGAGTGTTAGGACCAGAAATGGAAAAAGTTTACTCACATATAATCATGGGTGTGGAACTGAAGAAACTGAGTCGTCTCTACAATCAGAACTTTCAGATCTTACAGATTCTGATATAGAATGTACACCCGACAGAGATTTAAAAGGAATGAATAAGAATGGGAGGATTGTACTACGAGCAGATCCTGACTCGAAGCGTGATGTTTCCTCATACGGTATGGTTGTTAGTAGACAGACAGACAGAATTTTAGTTGGTGACTCTTTGGAACGAGATACCAGTAGATATGACAGAAAAGTAGCGAAGGCTAGGAGACGAATATCAAGAGAGAGAGAGAGAGAGATAAAGATACTTCCAAAAAGAAAGATGTTTGTCTAGTAGAAAGTAGAACACCAGAACAGCAGAAGGCTGAAGCGTCGCTGGACAAAGCTAGAAGTCTTTTGAAATCGATAAGACCATGGTTATATTTAAATAACCGATACGAGCAGATTTGAACATATTTGTAACTGAGCTTGGGGTAATTCAAGTATGACGAGACTTATACCGGCTCAAATGTTGTGTTGCTGTGGAGAGGATTAAAGTAGAAAACGGCGGGGAATCACTGCAAGTGATGTGTGATGTCGAGAACTGATGTATTGCATAGGTTGTCTTGGGGTATAAAGTAGTCATAGAATAGTGATGACGATTGGGTAGTGCGGATGTCATAGCCTGAAAATAGCGCGAAGAAGTAGATCATTATTATGAAGTGATGAGGAGTTTAAGATAAAGTGAGTGAGTAGTTGACTGTCGGAGTGGTTTGACGTGGAGAATTAAGTAGGACGGAGAGTAGTGGGATTATGATGATTGAGAATGAAGTAAGAAAGCAGTTGAATTGTGAGAGTCATGAGGAATATTGAGGTAATTCGTCTGGTTATGGGTTGTCCATGCGTGAGTATAAGTATAGACAAACAGGTGTTCGTCGCGCTGAGTGAAGCGGGAGTGAGGTTTTAAGACGCCGTCTAAGTGGAGTACATGGATAGAATGATTTCAGGCGATTGGTAGTAGTTGCGCATGCATGCACGAGGCGTTTGGTATATCTTGTGTCACTGTGTGTGGAAGTGATCGACACGCTTAGGCTGTGGTGAGTAATTGCTAGAATGTTGAATTGGTGTCTAATTTTTTTTTTTTTTTTTTTTTTTTGTAGAAGTAATAGTATAGGCATGTCAGGTTGTCGTGATACTAGAATAATCGTGAGGTGAGAACGAGGTTGTGTGTCACTGTCTGAGCAAGCATAAAATACGACTGCCGTATGAATATGCGAAGAGTGGCTGATGAGTGACGCCGATAAAACGTGGAGGATAGAGTAAGTGAGTATGCGAAAGTTAGGAAGTATAAAGAAGGTGATTGGAAAGGTGTGGTGTCTTTTGTTTAGAATGTGTGGTGTTGAACAGAATTAATGAAAATGTTATGACAGGCTGACAGATTGAGAGTTAACGTTATGTTTATTTATAGTAAGTAAGTACCATGTCGTTGGCGGAGGTGAGTGTGTGGAAGAATGAGAAAACACAGAAAAGTTAGCTGTGGGAAAGTGATTCTTAGCGTTTTTAGCGTTTAGATCGTTGGATGATGAGGGTGGACGAAGAATTGGTTGTTAGAGCTAATGTGTTGTTTGAGCAAGGTAGGCTTTGAGTTGTGGAAAGGGAGTGAATGTTTGAGAAAAGTGTAAATAAGAAAATAGTTAGATTGTGTAAATTGTCGGCAGAGACATGTTAAAGCAAGAATGTCTGATATAGAGAAATGAGAGAAGATGGTTTGCCCAATCGGAGTGAGATTTCTCGTTACTCATATGCGGTGTTGATTACTGTTTCTGAAAGAGTTCCGATGAATAGGAGTAATCTTGAGTAGTACTGAAAGAGGAGTGATCTAAGTAAGAGAAGGAAAGAATGTGATTAGCCAAATGAATATCGGAGTATTATATTATCATTTATCATTGGCACCTTGCCGTCTTGACAGACGATAGTTTGTGCTTTAAAAAGGCATAATAACTTTTACTTATGGCGGTAGCGAGTGTGACTGATAAGACCAATTTGCGCTGTAAATGTCCGTTCACAGTGGGTGCATGTGAACACGTGGTCATTTCCACCATCATGCACCATCTTACGTCTCAAACGCTTGGTGTGTGACTTATCTGCAATAATTTTCTCCTTTGTCTTTATTCCATTTATGATGTTTGCCCTCCATGCAACACGTTCAGCGGCGACTTTCTCCCACTGTGCATTATCAATGCCTGTATCAATCATGTCCCGCTTACACACATCTTTGTATCGTAGTAGAGGCCGACCCTGAGATCTCTTACCCATCTGTAATTCACCAAAAAAGATGTCCTTTAGTATTCTACCATCATCCATCCTCCTAAGATGTCCTATCCATCTAAGTCTACGAAGACTGAGCATGGAATAAACTGTCACACAACCTGATCTTTCCAATACTTCAGTATTTGTGATTTTGTTTTGCCACTTAATACCAAGAATTCTTCGCAGACACCGCATATGAAAGCTGTTTAAATTGTTCTCTTGGTGTGAGTAAGTTGTCCAGGTTTCACTACCATAGAGAAGAGTACTAAGGACACAGGCTTGATAGACAAGGACTTTTGTTTTGGCAGTAAGCTTCCTGTTCTCCCAGACTCTTTTTCTTAACCTGTTCATTGTTGTTGCTGCCTTACCAATCCGGATGTTGATTTCCTGATCTAGGGATAATTTGCTATTTACCACTGATCCTAGATATGTAAAATGGTCTACTATCTCTAGTTCGGCGTCGTCAATAAAGATTGATGGTACCCCATGTGCACCTTGTGACATAATCTGTGTCTTCTTTTTGCTAATTGTTAAACCAAACTCAGAACAAGCATTGGAGAATGCAGATAGTAGACATTGGAATTCTTGCTCAGAGTGGGTCGTAACTGCAGCAACATCTGCAAAAAGCAACTCTCTGATCAGTACCCTCCTAATTTTGGTCGTAGCCTTCAATCTCTGAGCATTGTAAAGGCCGCCATCTAAGCGTGAGTGAATGTATATACCACCATCCTGATCACGGAAGGCATATTTCAGTAGAAGTGAAAAGTATATTCCAAAGAGGATGGGAGCTAGTACACAACGGAGTATTATAAATAGAGCACTATAGACTGTGTTGCGATAAGTGTGACTGTTTTGTCTATCATCGTGGAGTGAGAACGCTAGGAGAGAGTGGAATATAGCTTAAAGTCGTTGTGGTGAGATGTTGGAAAGTACTGATGCAGGAGAATGAAATGGCTAGTTGCGTCGAGTAGACGAGAGACTTAAAAGTAGAATTAGTTATTGACAAATCTAGTAGCTAGGTGTGTTGGTGTTGGTGAAGTCTATAGTAAATAGACATTTTTTTTTGCTGGTTGTAGCATGGTGGAGATACCGTAGTAAACGGTAATGGTTAATAATTCTTGGTACATATCCAAAGGAAACAACTAGATTAGGAAATGGCTGTGCCGAGTTACAATTTCCCTGACTGAGTAGATGAATTGTGGTGTGCTGAAATAGCAACACTACTTGGAAAATAGAGCAATTTTTGCTGTAGTTTACAGTAATTGTTTGGTTAGTATGGCAAGTGCAGTAGTGTCGCAGTAGGATAGTTTCGTGAAAAATGGAATGTTGAGAAGGGAAATAATCAATGCTTGACTTCCATAAAAAGGTACGGTCATTTGTTGATTAATGACTTTTGGGTTGAGGGGAACAAATATTGTTCTGCGTTATAATGAGAATATAGTCTGTAGGTAACAGATATATTTTAGGGTTAACGGAATAGGTATGACTTATGTTCCTAGCACTGAATATATATGTATTACATTGGTTCGTATAAGAGACCAATGTTGTTTGGTTACTTTAAGTAGTTAATTCTATGTGAATTTTATTATTTCACTATATATACAATTATTTTGAAAAATGTTGGGGATAACTCTTCTCTTTAGTGAAAGACATGTATTAGAAGACAAATCATTTTATAACACTAAGTTTATGAAATGCAGTAGCTATAAATTACAGATAGGAGTGACAATTAGAGCAGGTTAGAGGATAGCCTAGTTAAGAATTGTTGGATCTTATTTGGCGAGAAGACAATTGGTTTTAATTTAATATGATCTATCAATGTATCCTGAATGGTATGTTATATTATTTTTTTTTTACTTGATTTGCTCCTGTAAAATGATTGCCATTTGATTATTAGAATAGGATTGTTGTGTTTTCAGTCTTTTATGTGTATAACACCAGTCCGTAAAAGAGACTGGTGATGTTATATAGCACTAAGTAATTTTCTATGGTGATCAAGTGATGCTTGTTTCATTTTGTGGGGATATATGAAAACATATTGGAATATCAAGGGGGGGGGGGGGGATATTGTTCTGTTCTGATTGTATCTTCGATTATTCATGAGTTATGCCGTTATTTAAGTTTGCCTTGTTTGAACATTGGCATGTTACTTGATCAGTTAATTTCAAATTTTTTATTATCAGTTATAATGATTCTGTTTCTTATAATTGAGTTGCCGTTGGCCATTCTTAAAAATAATTACTTTTCAGTAAAATTGTTTTTCTTTTGACGTTTAATTGGGTGAAGTTTTAAAACAGAAACTAGTTAATAGAGTCCTTGGGAATTTTGAATGTAGGGTTACGTTCAGAAGATGTGGTCGGAAGTGAACATGGATTTAGTGCCACGATGTAATGGAAATTTAATAAGCGACACGAGATTGCTGGATTGTAGAAGAAGTAAAAGTGGGTAACGTGCTGCGCCAGACAGCGGGAAGACAAATAGTAAAACATGAATTGAATGCCATGTTTTAGTCCTGTAGATATCATTACAAGAGTTGGGGGATTAAACCAGTGGAAGGTTTATAAAGGGAAGTAAGTATGTTCATAATAAATGGACATTGTCAGTTGTGGAGTGCTGTGGTCACAGCGGACATAGATTAAATGACATGGGGTTTTGGGGGTCCGTGATATATGGACTGATAAAAAAATTAAGTTGATTGCAAGCAGTGATGGATCACAGACATGAGTTCAGTGGCGGTATAGTGTTGCTGTTGATAACGGCATAAATTGACAAGTGGAAGTTTTAGGTGAAATGCCCATAATAAATGGACATTAGTAGGTTGCTGAAGATTAATAGAGTACCTAATATAGAGTATTCCTGAGTGAGGTATAGAAGAGATTTGGTTATATTTTAGTAGGTGATGTTTATAATGATAGAGGGGGTTTTGAGTGGTAGGCCCATAATGGACCTTTTTATTTGTGTCCTCGGGATGTGTTTTGTGGTTGACATTACATGGCGAGGTTGTTATGGTTGAGGTAAGGTTCAGAGCCATAATATCAGTAGTGTCTGTAATGTATAGACATTTAAGAGTGAATAATATTTTTAGTGGGTGATGCTTGATTCTGTAGATAGCAGCGCAAACTGTGAAACTGCCATAATAAGTGGTATAATTGAACTGTGGAATTGTTTTAGACTTTATTACATAAAGTCTCAGGTAACATAGGGGGGTAAGTATGAGTGTAGTTTTTTTTAGGAAGAGTTCTGGTTCTTTGACTTTCCGGTGCGCACCGATTCTTTGTCTTACTATCGCGTGCGAGTGATTTCAGGTTGGTTGAAAGTGAAAGTAGAGAATTAGTAATATTGAGGTAACACTGTTAGTGATGACGATAGGGAGTTTGAGGTAGTATCAGAAGAGTACGGCGTTTTGAATTTTTATAGTTGAGATCAGATATTGATATATATGCTCGTGATGAAAAGGATTAAGCGGATCGCTTATGAAGAGAAGAAGAAGTATTTTAAAAAGGTACACATATATGTTGTGATGTGTTGTATAAAACTGAGATTTTGTACGGCAGAAATATTATGATGTGTATATATATATATATATATATATATATATATATATATATATATATATATATATATATATATATATATATATATATATATTACATTACATTGGCACCTTGCCGTCTTGACAGACGATAGTTTGTGCTTTAAAAAGGCATAATAACTTTTAACTATGGCGGTAGCGAGTGTGACTGATAAGGCCAATTTGCGCTGTAAATGTCCGTTCACAGTGGGTGCATGTGAACACGTGGTCATTTCCACCATCATGCACCATCTTACGTCTCAAACGCTTGGTGTGTGACTTTTCTGCAATAATTTTCTCCTTTGACTTTATTCCATTTCTGATATTTGCCCTCCATGCAACACGTTCAGCGGCGACTTGCTCCCAATGTGCATTATCAATGCCTGTATCAATCATGTCCCGCTTACACACATCTTTGTATCGTAGTAGAGGCCGACCCTGAGATCTCTTACCCATCTGTAATTCACCAAAAAAGATATCCTTTGGTATTCTACCATCATCCATCCGCCTAAGATGTCCTATCCATCTAAGTCTACGAAGACTGAGCATGGAATAAAATGTCACACAACCTGATCTTTCCAATACTTCAGTATTTGTGATTTTGTCTTGCCACTTAATACCAAGAATTCTTCGCAGACACCGCATATGAAAGCTGTTTAAATTGTTCTCTTGGTGTGAGTAAGTTGTCCAGGTTTCACTGCCATAGAGAAGAGTACTAAGGACACAGGCTTGATAGACAAGGACTTTTGTTTTGGCAGTAAGCTTCCTGTTCTCCCAGACTCTTTTTCTTAACCTGTTCATTGTTGTTGCTGCCTTTCCAATCCGGATGTTGATTTCCTGATCTAGGGATAATTTGCTATTTACCACCGATCCCAGATATGTAAAATGGTCTACTATCTCTAGTTCGGCGTCGTCAATAAAGATTGATGGTACCCCATGTGCACCTTGTGACATAATCTGTGTCTTCTTTTTGCTAATTGTTAAACCAAATTCAGAACAAGCATTGGAGAATGCAGATAGTAGACATTGCAATTCTTCCTCAGAGTGGGTCGTAACTGCAGCATCATCTGCAAAAAGCAACTCTCTGATCAGTACCCTCCTAATTTTGGTCTTAGCCTTCAATCTCTGAGCATTGTAGAGGCCGCCATCTGAGCGTGAGTGAATGTATATACCACCATCCTGATCACGAAATGCATATTTCAGTAGAAGTGAAAAGTATATTCCAAAGAGGGTGGGAGCTAGTACACAACCTTGCTTAACTCCACTCTTGATTTCAAATTCTTCAGAAGTTGCACCATCAAACTTGATTATACCCTTCATGCCTGTGTGGAACGATTCCACAATGGACAGAAGAGTTGGTGGGCAGCCAATCTTCTTTAGTGCCTTGAACAGACCCTCACGACTGACCAAATCAAATGCCTTTGTGAGGTCGATGAAAGCAATAAACAGTGGTTGATTCTGTTCACGGCATTTTTCTTGCATTTGTCGCAATGAGAATATCATATCAGTGGTAGACCGGTTCTGTCGAAAGCCACACTGTGATTCGTGGTAGACTTGATCTCCTAGGACTTGAAGTCTGCGCAGAACAATTCTGGCAAATACTTTTCCAACAATACACAGAAGTGAGATACCCCTATAGTTGTTGCAGTCGCTCCGATCACCCTTGTTCTTGTACAGTGTTATGATGCTTGAATCTTTGAAATCCTGTGGGACTTGTCCTTCACGCCAGCATAGCTCTATTAGCTGGTGGATCTGTATAGTGAGTGTGTCTTGCCCACTCCTGATAACCTCTATTGGAATCCCATCCTTACCTGGAGCCTTGCCAGATGCAAGTTCATTTATAGCACACTTAACTTCTGTTATGGTGGGAAGTGTGTCCAGGTGGTCAAGAGTTGGTAGAGCCTCTATGGCGTTGAGGGCATTATCCGCTAGTTTGGTCTCACTTGAGTAAAGCTCCAAATAGTGCTCTACCCATCTGTCCATCTGCTGTTTCTTATCAGTGATGACTTCTCCAGTCAAGGTTTTCAATGGTGCACTTCTTTTGATCACTGGACCACAGGCTTTCTTTATTCCTTCATACATACTTCTTATGTCTCCCTTATCACTTGCGATTTGAATGGACTCACATAACTTGATCCAATAATCATTTGCACACTGCCTGGCAGCCTTTTGCACATCCTTCCTAGCTTGCCTTAGCTCACTCAGAGTGTTACGCGTTGGTCTTTCCTTGTTTCTTAAGAGAGCTTTCTTCTTCTTATCAATCAAGGGCTGCAGAGTCTCGCTGTTGGCCGCAAACCAGTCCTGCCTCTTATGATCCACAGTGCCGTAAACCTTTACGGCAGTTTTACAAAGAGTTTCCTTAAGTTTATTCCATTTATCATTTACTGTACAATTTTCTGGTGTATCAGTGAAAGCGTCTTCAAGTTGCTGTTGAAACTGAAAGCACTTTTCAGGATCATGAGTGTTAATAATATTAATCCTGGGGCTAGATTTGTGTTTAGCTGTGTAGATTCTCTTTGGTCCCAGTCTAACCCTTGCAACAACCAAAGAATGATCCGTATCACAGTCAGCACTGTGGTAACTACGAGTCAATGATATATGGTTCAGATGTTGTCTCCGTGTGATGATGAAGTCCAGCTGGTGCCAATGGCCGGATCTTGGATGTTTCCATGTGACCTTATGCATCTCTTTTGTTTTAAAAAAAGAGTTTGTAATACATAGGTCATTACTGGTGCAATGCTCCAGCAGCCTTTGCCCATTTTCATTCATGCGACCGATGTTGTATTTTCCAAGGCACACTGGCCATGAACTCGAGTCCTTGCCCACACGAGCATTGAAATCACCGAGCATATAAATGTAGTCGGATTTTGGAACTGCCTTGATCACAGAGTCTAACTCCTCATAGAACAAATCCTTCACATCATCAGAGGAATCGAGTGTCGGTGCATATGCAGTAATAATGGTGGCAAACCCACAAGAGGTTGCCAAGCGCAGGGATAATAGTCTTTCATTTCCTCCTGCTGGAATTTCAATCATTCCCAGTAGCGAATTCTTCACTGCAAAGCCCACACCGTGTTGCCTTTTTTCTGCCTGCCCTTTACCCTTCCAGAAAAAGGTGTAGTTGTTTTCCCTGAGTGACCCTTCCTCAGCGAGGCGAGTCTCCTGCAGGCCAGCAATATCAATGTTAAGACGATTGAGTTCGGCATCAATCACAGCCGTTTTTCTCACATCGTCAATATTGGTCAAGTCAGTGGAAAATCCTGGACTCATGGTTCTCACGTTCCAGGTTGCAAGCCGTAGCTTGAGGTTTCTATTTATATTTTTGTTTGTACCTGGTGCATTGGTTTTACAGCCTGCGATTCAGATTTTGTCCTAGCCCCAAGCACCCATTGAAGCAGGCAGGCTGTGGCGGATCAGCACCCAATTGGCTGGGGGCTGCCCAGCTTGAGGCGGGCGGTAGCTGATCAGTGACACCTATAGGTGTCTCCCACCGTCAGAGGCAACGCGTGGCGCCCCATGTCTACGCCAACTGACAAGGACTTATAACCCGTAACAGTTGCCTCTCGCTTTGATTCCGAGACCAGTTAAGACCAGGGATGGAGTTATTGCCTCTCCATAGCACAAAGCCTGGGCTAAAATATAGAGATCATGTGTTGCCCATGCAGCATGATCCCTCTCTCGGCCTGCCTAGTTCACTCCAGAGGAAAGGTAACACCCCTACATCTGGAACAAGACAAGCTGCAGAAGCTGCCGGATCAGCAAAGCAATGCTCTAACTGTCCGCCTGTCGGAGCTTCGATCCTAGACCAGTCGCCAACCAAGGCTTAGGGCCTGGTCTGCCCTGCCATGACAATTTTGTCTTTAGCTTGCATTTCCTCGCACCAGGGTAAGGCTTGTACCCTCCCAATTGCGCTCTTCCGCCCGAAGCCGTTGGCACAATGTGGGGTGTCGGGTTTGGTAAGCGCCGCCCAACGTTCGGCGCTAACAGAAACCAGGTAGTACCGTCTACTGTTATACGGTAGCTCAGTCATATCTGACTAAGACCTGACTGGTATATATATATATATATATATATATATATATATATATATATATATATATATGTTGATTTCCTTATGAACTGTTGGTTAGCTATGGGAGACGGGTGGAGAATTGGACTTGAGGGAATAGAAAGGAAGTTTATTGGTTAAGAGGGGGAGAGATAATGTTGGGGTTAAGATTTTAATTAGGTTAGGGGTTAAGACTTTTTAAGATAAGTCTTTTTAAAGAAAGGGAGGATTGTAACAGAGCACCATCTCTGTTATTAGTTTGGGAGATAGTTTGGGAAATGAATAAGTGATAAATGAATGGCGCACGCGTGAGCACTATTGAAAGGGTTGTTAGGGACGCTCACGCGTGACGCGTGAGGTAAACAGACTTCAGTCCCAACTCAGTATTCGACTTAGCCAGACGTGTTTCAACATATTGTATTCATTTTTAT
Organism: Cepaea hortensis; assembly: GCA_963921405.1. Lineage (NCBI taxonomy): Eukaryota > Metazoa > Mollusca > Gastropoda > Stylommatophora > Helicidae > Cepaea > Cepaea hortensis. The sequence continues at coordinate 34,206,442 of OY992895.1, forward strand.
ATATGGACTAATAAACGGACTTATATACGCTTTGGTCGGAGCCTTGACTCTATCTATTGCAGTTACAGTTCTGTTCAGACTCCGCCGCTCCGTTACAGTTCTGTTCAGACTCCGCCGCTCCGTTACCACACCACTAGGAATTCTAAGCTACGTCGTTCTTGTGTAGCAGATAATGACAGGATGAGTTATCTATCGTCACCGACAGCAATGATTTGCCTTACCTTGGTGTTGGGTATAATCAGATGAAGATAATGTATAAATTCGTATATAAACTACGGGCCAGAGTCAAATTATACTACAGCCAGATTCACCGGCGACCGTGTGACCTCCGACATAAATGGACGCTCTGCAGCTGAGCAGAGCAGGACACACACTTGTCCTGACGTTAGGAGATGACTGTCAAAGGCTGAGTTAAGAGAACTCCGTGTAGATGTGGAAGGCAAAGGAAAACCACCACATTATCTTCCCAAGACTTCATGACTATATCATTTCAATGGCAGTAAACGAGGTCAATGGCTGTCTTAGGACATTCTCGTCAAGTAGGGACAGTTATGTGCTACAGGTGCCACCTAACAGTCATCCAGAGACTGATGACAACATCTTAATTAAAACGAATAGATTTAAAATACGTACATGACATGTTAGAAAGTTAAATGAGCTCCGAAAGTAGCACAATGTTATAAATGAAATGGAAAGCATGAAATTGAATATCCTAGGCATACGTGAGATGAGATGGAAGGGATCAGGCAAAATTTAAACTGACAAACACAATCATTTATCCTGGAGGGGATACACACGAAAATAGAGTAGGGATAATATTTGATAAACAAACAGCCAAATCACTTAATTGTTGCTGGTGTATTTCAGATAGAGTTATTATTGTCAAATTGAAAGGCAAACTAGTAGATATAAATATTGTACAAGTATACGCATTAACAACAAGCAGTAGAGATGTAGAAATACAACATGTTTACGATGACGTAGACATGACGATGTCTCAAATTGAATCACAAGAGATAAAATAATACTTTGCGATTGTAATGCAAAAGTAGGAACAAGAAATATGGAGGATATACCTTCTAGTGGGGAATTGTGGTTTAGGTACAACAAATGAAAGAGGTCAGCAATGAATAGAATGGGCATATTTCAATGATATGATCTTTGGGAACACCTGGTTTAAACACCATAAACGACAACTTTAGACATGGAAAAGACCCGATAAAAAAAAATACTCAACCAAATTGACTACATTCATTCATTCATTCAGTAGCATGTCCTTTGCAGAACCTAGCTCCCATAACAACCTTCCAGAAAACTTCTAGATCATAAGCAAGATGTCCCGCTTCCGATACACCCATGTGGAGATCATCCGCCACATCCTGCACCCATCTTCTCTTTGATCTTCCTCTTCCTCTCTTCGCAGGCATATACCCCTCCATTATTATTCTCTCCAAACTTTCGTGACGTTTCAACTGACCAAAAGATTTCAAATTTCTTTGTTTTATCGTCTGTAATGGCCAACCCTCTTCAATATTTAGCTCTTGAAGTATGGATGCCTTTGTTCTTTTCTGTATCCAAGATATTCTTAGAATCCGTCTATAACATTTATATTCAAAGGCATGTGTGTGCTCTTCAGCTTGTTTAGTAAGTGTCCAGGTCTTACAGGCGTATGTTTCAATGAGAAAGATGCATGCTCATAACAATATAATTTTTGAGGTGTAACTGTCCCACGCCACAATTTATTCAGTTGTTTTCTTTCATGGTTGTTACTTTAGTGCTATCTTGTGGTCTTTCTTTCGTCTTGAATACGACCGTAATTTCTTTTTCTTATTCTTTAATTGTAACCCGTGTTGTTCCATGTGTACAATAACCGCATCTACTAAATGCAGCATGCCAAGTTCATTGTTTGGAATCGGTACTGTATTACCTGTATATTTTGTATTGCTGATCTCATACCCTCTCATATATTATAATCTTCTCGTAGTGTTTTCACTGAATACTTTATTGTTAATGATTATAGCACACTGATTATTTGATAATTTGGGCGTTGTGATGTTTTTCAATTTCTTTGCCATTTCCCACACGTCATGTTACCTTTGTCCCTTTATATGATTTTATAAAAGTTTTTGGTATGAATCTCTTCATAATCTCATGTTAATTAATGCTGTTTCTTCTTATTTCCATTAATTGTAAAATGTCTTCAGATAGTCATTTCCTACGTCCTATTAAATTTAATATGACGGTAATTGTTTTTTCACCCTCACTGTCTGAGTTCTTCATATTACATGGCTAGCCCAATATGAATAAAAGCATTTGCCTAACAGACATTACTATATCATCTATATAATATGAAATTTAAAAAGGCATCAAGTAAAATGGTTTGGCCATGCAAGTAGGTTACCAACAAACAGTATACCACAACAAGCAATGATATACAAACAAAATGGAAGCAGAGGAAGAGGCCGACCACGTAAATG
>OY992895.1:34211418-34213918 GCA_963921405.1 Cepaea hortensis
ATCGTGGGAGTTGTGGTGGTATTTGTTGTTGTGTTGGTGTTGTTATTGAAAGTGGTTGTCGTGGTGGAATTGTTTTTGTTGTTGATTATATTGTTGATTTAGATAACGCCACAGATCCCTGTTGTTCACCCTTGTACGACTTGAAGAATTCAGGAATGGTGATGACTTGTTAGTAGTGTATACGTTCATTATCAGGTCATTTTAGTGGAGGACCTTTATATTTCTACTGATTATCGATCGTCCTCCGCAATTTGAAATCTCTGTTAGATTGTATTGATTATTTTTCTGCTGTTGTCTGGGCGTAGCTTCAATGACATAAGAAGGGGTGGGGGTCTTGGTGGGCGTTGTATAGTGACGGCTCTTTTGTTTTCTTTTGTCTGTTGTCGGTTTTATTTGGAAAAATAAAATGTGTTAGTGTAATAAGCGATGTGGGTATAAACAACAGCATACTACATCTCTGTCTGTCGTTTATGAGGCCTCTAATGTGCTACATACTGTTGTTAAATCAAGATTAAAAAACCCAAGCTCGAGTTAGTTTCCATTCAACGTAAGTTCATCTTCTGAACTCTAGCGCATGTGCAAGAATTGCTGTCGTCCCCCGGGAAATGGTAGTAATTGACCAACCAGGCTGAATTTCGAACAAGCAGACTTCTGCCTTTTCACGAAAGTATATGCACAGTTGAAGATACTAGCGAGGTCAATTTAATAAGTGATGACAAAATTGACAGAGAAGAAACCAGTACTTGTTTCGACGATTAAATTACAGAAGATGCATAACAACACTTTAAGTACCAGATTTGAAGAAATTATGGAAGGGGTGTCTGAAGTTTTTGACGATGTGAAATGTGAAAGTTACAAATACTGAATAATAACGACACACAAATAAAACATGAACTGACGATATGAACTGGCGAACACCTGGACTTATTGTGATGGAGACATGAACTTAAAAAAAAAAAAAACTGAAATTAGGAAATGAACTAACCAAAATATGAAATGACGAACACCTGGACTTATGGTGCTGAAGACATGAACTTACAATATAACTGATGCTTGAGAAATGAACTGACCAAAACATGAACTGTCGAACACCTGGACTTATGGTGATAAAGAATTTAATATGCAAAAACTGATGCTGGAGAAATTAACTTACCAAAACAAGAACCGTCAAACACCTGGACCTATGGTGCCGAAGACATGACCTTACCAACAACAACAAAACCCACTAATACAGAAAAAATGAACATGCCAAAACATGAACACCTGGACTTATGATGCTGAAGCAATGTACTTACCACAAATAAAAAAAGATGAAGAAATGAACTTACCGAAACGTGAATTGCCGGACACTTGAACTTATGGTGATGTAGACATAAACTTACAACAACAACAAAAATAAATAAATAACAAAACCAAGAACTGATGTTAAGGAAATCTACGTACCCCTCCCTCTTCCAAACAAAAAACCATGAATTTGCCGAACACCTGGACTTACCAAACACTGATGATGAAGAAATGAATGTATAAAACAAAATGATGCTGAAGAAATTAACTTACCAAAAACATTAACTGCCCAACACCTGGACATATGGTGATGAAGACATTAACTTATTCCCCCTTTTTTACACACGCACGCACACTCGCGCGCGCGCACACACACACACACGCGCGCGCACACACACAACCAACCTGCTTATGACAGCGTGGACTTATCAAAAAGGGACACATTTGTAAGAAACGAGGGTCACTTTTGTATGACGCGAGGGACATTTCTGTGCGCCATGAGGACTATTTCTTTATGCCGTTAGGAACAAATGAAATTAAAAGTGGACACCTTTGTGAGAGCATGTGGGACAGTTTGTAAGAGTGAGTAGGTAATTTGTGAAGGGCAGTCGACAAGTTGTGATAGCATTTTGGCAATTTGTGAGCGCATATGGGGCATTTGTGAGAGCCAGTGAACAAGTTGTTAGAGCAAGTTGGCAAGTTGTTAGAGCAAGTGGTCAGGTTGATAGAGCAATTTTACAAGTTGTGAGAGCAAGTGGGGAAGTTGTTAGGGTAAGCGTGCAAGTTGATAGGGCAAGTCGACAAGTTGTAATACCAAATAGTGAAGCTGTGAACACAATTGGACAAGTTGTCAGATCAAGTCGACAAGTTGTGACAGCCAGTGAGTGAATTGTTAGGGCAAGTAGCCAAGTTTTGAGCGCAAGTGAGCAAGTTTATAAGGCAAGTTGAATAGTTCTACGATATGAGGAACACTTCTGTATGAGGCTAGGGACACAATTGTGCGACAACAGGTGAGGGATAAAGTCAATGCTTGTTAGTTTTCAGTGATTGTGTCATTTTCAGTGGCTGTCGATTTCTTTCTGTGTATGTGTCTGTTACATATAGATATTTTGTGTTTCATCTGGCGCATCTAGTTCAGTGTTTTGTGTTGATTTCTTTGATTTTGTCAGAATGTCTTTGTGTCAGTTTTCATTGTTTGTATCAGTTTGAGTGGCGA
>OY992895.1:34216418-34223918 GCA_963921405.1 Cepaea hortensis
ATATTTTTGCATGCACAACAATACACACGGGCGTCCGACCTCACTACCCAGAGACCAGGGAAATTTTTTTTACTAGAAGTCCACGTGAAAACATCCAGCTCTCACCGGGGCTTAAACCCGAGAAAATACCTCGAGACATCTCAGCCCCCTTATGGTGACCAGTATCGGGAACGAACCTACGACTACGTATTATTACTACTGCTGCCGATGCTGCTACTACTATTATTACTACCACCACCATTACATAGACAGACAGCATAACGATAATTATGTAAATCTAAGACCCAGAAAAAAGTCAAACAGTTAATATATTCTCGTACAAGCATATTTACAACTATATATATCAAAACAGGCAAGAAACGTATGATAGGAAACGACTAATAGATCGATGATTTCTGACATGTACTAACACAAGGCGGCCTTTTTTTAAATAACCAGCAAATACTACACGACCCTATGCCACACAGAGAAACAACTCAATACACCGATACTCCACGCGCGACAAACCCCTCATTCTCATACAGACGTGCACCCTATCCCTTCCATTGTTTATGAATACATTTATGTTGTTGTTTGTCCATCAAGAATGATGATGACCATTCATTTCATCCAGTGGGGTTGAAGGTATGGAGCCGTGGGTTATAAGATGGCTGATAAGGCCTATTTTGGCTCGAAATGTTCTTTGACAATGTGGACAGAGAATGCTTGACGTTTCTGGAGGAGGATTTCCTGCAGTGGTTTTTCTGTCCTGCCTTTTTTTTACAGCTTTTGCAGTCCTGGTTGCCTCACACATGACTGCACCCTTGTGTAATGATGCACGCCACGAATTTCGGTCTCTGGCTGCAGTCTCCCAGGTGTCATGATGAATTCCAAAAGCCTTCAGTGAAATTTTCAGAGTGTCTTTAAAGCGTTTCCTCTAGCCACCTTGGGAGCGTTTACCATAACGCAGTTCGCTGTAAAAAATTCGTTTAGGGAGCCTGTGATCAGGCATGCTAGTCAAATGACCAGCCCAGCGAATCTGATTCTTCATCAGTAGAGTGTGGATACTGGGCATGGATGCTCTTTCTAGGACTTCAGTGTCTGGAATCTTGTCTTGCCATTTAATCTTCAGTAGCTTCCTTAGGTAGACTCACGCCTGTGTATCATTAATATCCTACCCCTCACTCTCACCCCCTGTTCTAATAACGCATCTGTGTTGTTTAGCCCTAATACATTATTCCAGATGCTCAGCTTTTGACACTAACGCCAATCAGAAAGGCAGCCAATAAACAACTCAGCAGTTTTCCCACTTGCTTCTTTATTTTTAAATATCAGCCTTTGTGTTTTTACGGTTTTCATTTGAAGCTCCTTCGCATCCTTCACAATCACTGAACCCCAACCACTGAACTTATCCGCACATACCTGTACCTTAAACTGTAAACCTAATCATGAACACTGCCCCGTACCCCTAAACCGGTGTATAATGATAGTGATTAAGTCAAATAAACTACAACCAATAATAACCACCAAACTTAATTTTTATTTTTATTTTTATTTTTACATTTTTCATTTGACTATCTGTAACCCGTAAACCGTATCCGTACCCCTAAACCTATATATGATGATGATGTTTCTAGAACACTTTTGATACTAAACCATCTTTTCACAATCCCCGCCACTTTTAAAAACCAGTGGTCACACTAACAAATACCTCCATCGCGCTTACTTCATTGAGCACTGGACGCATCTCCCCGCTCCCTTAACCCTCCCTCGTACCCCTACACCTGTGTATGATGATGATGTTTCTACAACACTTATAACACTATAACACACACACCTTTATAACCAGCGGTCTCTTTTTCAAATACACAGCCCCCCCCCCCCCCCCCAAAAAAAAAAATGAGCTATTATGCTGTTATTTATATTTACATCGCTTATGACACTAACACATAATTTGTTCTATCAAATAAAACCCCGCCGACATCAGACAAAAGAAAACAAAAATCACTATACAGCACCCCCCAAGACCTCACCCCCTCTTACGTCATTGAGGCCACGCCAGATAGCATCAGAAAAAAAAATCAATGAAATCTAAAAAAAAAAAAAAAAATAGATTTCAAATTGTGGAGGTCGATCGTTGGATCGACCTCCACAATTTGAAATCAATTTTTTTTTTTTTTAGATTTCATTGATTTTTTTTTCGGTAGAAATTTTCAGTAGAAATATAGAGGAACTGTCCTCTACCAAAAACGACCTGATAATAAGCGTATACACTACTCGTGTTGGAATATAACATAATCCATTCTGGCGGATAGAAGCAATAGCGAGATTAATTTAGTATGGATCTGGGAAGAATATTACTGGTAAAATAAAATCTCAACCTCATTTTCATTTATGCACCAACAACAGAAAGTAGTGATGACAGCATCCATGAATTGTATAGTGATGTTGATAAAGCCTTCAAGAAGTGGAAGCTGAATTTTGAATATCATATTGGATGACTTAATTGCTAAAATTTAAAGTCAACAAAATGGACGTACAATAGGCAAATAAGGACTAGGGGAACGTAATGCAAGAGATCCCAGACTTGCACAGTGGGCAAAATAGCATGATATGATGATTGGAAACACCTGGTATCAACAACATCCAAGGAGATTATACTCATGGCGGAGTTCTGACAATAAGATCAGAAACAATATCGATTACATCGTCATCAACAGTGGATCTCGAAATGCCTTAAAAGTCGCAAAAACTATACCAAATGCAGTTATCATCATCATCAAGTGCATTGCCAACTTTCGTAGGCGCTATGTCTCTTCTCAGATCTCGGTCTTTGGTGTTCTGTGTCAACTCTTCTGATGATATTCCTCAATGCGACAGTCTCAGTCCATCCAGTATTATTTATCTGTTCAACTTCTAACTCTGCCTTGATCTTTTCAGTTGTCACTATGTTGCACCAATGCCTCTCCTCTCATCACATCACCATAGAAAGCCGTTTGTCTGTATCTTACTGCTGTATATAATGTTCAGGCAATCATTATTAGTTACTCTGGCAGTCCTTTCAATTCGCAACATTTGTATCAGGAACCACAACTCTGTTGCTTCCAAGTTCTTCCTAATTTGCTTATTTACTTAGTTAGTTAGTCGTGAGCCGGCTTCGTGGCTTAGAGGTTATGACTTTTCACCGTAATCTCGTATACTCTCGTCAGGTAACGTGATGACGGTTCAAATCAGCAGTGGTTCGAATCGCATCGGTAACTTACGGGGTATGTGAGCCGGCCGCTCAGAAAGCAATGGCAAACTACTGAGCGTAATCTTGCCAAGAAATCAACATACAGCTGAAAGATGCTGGTGTTGACAGCTAAGTCCTGTAAAAGGATATGCTAAAAAAAAAAAAAAAAAAAAAAAGTTAGTCGTGGTTCCAACATCACGGCAACGGGTCGTCCCCATATTGCTCCGTTCCTGTGCCAGTGAATACCACACAAAATGCTCCTCGCTGCCCAATGTGAACAATGAAATATACAGGAGTATTGGCAAGCCAACATCCCGCACATGTACACTGTGCGAATTCCACCTACAGAATGCCAACACAAAAGACAACCATGACAAGTACAGTTCATCGTCGATAGAAACGGCAGCCACCAGAAAGACTTCATTGTTCCGGGTTTTATCCCATATGGTTTGGTCTCTTTCCGCAGGACAACCCGCCGAAACTGCCGCACAAAGCACGAACTTCATAGCTCCAGTGGCGACTCCCAGGAATCTCCTGAAAAATGCACTCGCGAGACCGAAAAGGCAAACCAGTCAATCCAGCAACAGCCGGCCGCCATCGTTCCGAACATGCAGTTCACACTACAGACAACCGCGGACAGATGTAAAAGCATTCCACGTAAAACTCACAGCTCACAGTGTCGCGCCATGCACTTACTCAGTAGCAGTGCGACGGAACCATATCCTCCTTAGTCGCCTCTTACGACATGAAAATATCTTTCTATTTCTGAAATGCAGCTTTTGCTTGCCATATTATGTTCTTAACCTCTGTTGTGCACCTTTCATCTGATAGCATAAATGTCCCGTGCTATATAAAATGATTCACTAAGTTAATAATTTTCCTTTCTATTTCCATTCCACAGTGTGGTGTCACCTTTTTCTATGATATCACCAATGTTACAGTTTTCTCGATATTCAAGGAGAGTTCTTTCTTTGCACTCTCTGCCACTACAATGTCCAACAATTATTATAGATCCATTGCATTATCTGACATCAGTACTGTGTCATCTGCATGGCATAATCAGTTTTTATTATAACCTCCGTTTAGTATTCCTGGCATCTCTTTGATCTATCTCATTATTACTTCGCTGTAGTGGGAGAAGATTTCCGGTGACAAAACACACCCCTGTCTTATTCCTAGCTTTATTTGTGCAATATTGCCATTTTTAGTTTCCAACTGTAATTGCTACTACTTGGCTCCAGTTAATATTCTTTATTGATATGAAATCTTTCCCATCAATGTTGATATCTTCCAACATTTTAAACAGTTAATCATGTTTTACTTTATCAGATGCCTTTGTATAATCTATGAAGCACAAATATACTTCTTTATGTGCCTCTATTGATCTTTCTATTGTTGTTTGGCAAGTATATATTGCATTGTTTGTACCCTTTCTCTCCAGAAATCTATATTGTTCTTTACCAATTTCCATTTTTATTTTCTTTCTGGTTCTTCTCATAATAATTCTGAGTAGAAGCTTAATGAAATGGTTCATAAGGTTAATTTTACGAAAATATTGCCATTCAACTGCTCCTGGTCTTTTTCGTATAGCTATAAATACAGATGTTAGCATATCACTCTGCAAATATCAATTGTTAAATATATCATTTAACATATAATATTCATTCATTCAGTAGCATGTCCTTTCGAGAACCTCGCTCCCATAACAACCTTCCGGAAAACCTCTCGATCATAAGCAAGATGTCCCGCGTCTGATACACCCATCTGGAGATCATCCGCCACATCCTGCACCCATCTTCTCTTTGGCCTTCCTCTTCCTCTCTTCCCAGGCATATACCCTTTCATTATTTTTCTCTCCAAACTTTTGCGACGTTTCAAGTGACCGAAATATTTCAATTTCCTTTGTTTTATTGACTTTAATAGCCAAGATTCTTCAATATTCAACTCTTGAAGTATGGATGCATTTGTTCTTTTCTTTACCCAAGATATTCTTAGAACTCGTCTATAACATTTATATTCAAAGGCGTTTATGCGCTGTTCAGCTTGTTTAGTAAGTGTCCATGTCTCACAGGCATATGTTGCAATGGGAAAGAAGCATGCTCTTAAAAATCTAATTTTTGTAGTTCTGTCTGTCCCACTCCATAATTTATTCAGCTGTTTTAGTCTTTGAAGAGCAATTGATAGTCGCCGTTTAATTTCTTTCATTGTGTCGCCGTTGTTGGTAATCAGTGACCCAAGATATTCAAAATTTTCCACCACCTCCAATTTTCCCCCATTAACGTATATTTCTTTCTCCATAGTAGTTTTATCTGTATGCATTATCTTCGTTTTTGCTATGTTAAGATATAAGTTGTGATTTTCACTATTCAATTGGGTTGAGGTTATTAGATTTTCTATGCCATCCTGCGTTGTGGAGAGTAATACTGTATCATCAGCATATCGAATCTCTGTATGTCATGGCCGCCGATATTTAGGGCATCATATAAGCTCCCTGTTTATATCATCTCTTACATTTCTCATTATTCTCGGCGTACAGGTTAAACAAATAGGGTGACAGCACGCAGCCCTGACGGACTCCTTGCTTGATGTCAAACCAATCTGATGCCTCGCCATCTATTCTAACTGCTGCTTGTTAGTCTAGATAGATCATTTTTATGAGCTGTACTACATGTGAAGGAAAGCCCATATTCCTCATGATTTCCCAAAGTTTCTGATGTTTTACAGTCAAATGCCTTTGAATAATCCACAAAACATGAGAATAGGTTTACATTAAATTCTCTGCACTTCTCTATTATTAAACGCATGTTGAATATGTGATTTCTTGTTCCTCTTCCTTGTCTAAATCCAGCTTGAACTACGATAATCTCTTCTTCTATTTTCTTACGAAGTCTTCCCATTATGACTTTTAGTAGAATTTTACTTGCATGACTGATCAGGGCAACAGTTCTATAGTTGGTGCATAATTTCAGGTTGCCCTTTTTTGATATTGGAATGAAGTTCTCTTCCAATCTTTTGGTCAAATACCATATTTCCAAATCTTTGTACATAATGCATGATATATGTGTATGCTTTCTTCTCCTCCCGCTTTAATTAGTTCAGCTTTTATCTCATCACATCCAGGTGATTTACCATTCTTCAGGTTCTTTATAGCCCAAGCAATTTCATCTAATGAGGGTTCAGGTTCTGTCTCTGCTGTCATTGGCTCATGTATCTCATTCATATCCTCACTATCACTCATATCATACATTCCAATGCAATACTCCTGCCATCTTTCTAGAATTTGTCTAGATTCTGTTAAGGTATTTCCCATCTTGTCACAGATGACATTTAATTGAGGATGAACATTTCTTGTCAACAACTTCATTTCTTTGAACATTTCATAATCTCTTCCAGTCTTATGATATTGCTCTATTCTGGTACAGCAATCTTGTATATATTGATTTTTGTCCTGCCTTGTGTTATTTCTTATTTCTCGAGTTAAAGATTTATACTTCATCCTGCTACTATCGGATTCATCTTCTTTCTGTTTCAGCTCCCTTCGTTGTTTTATTAATTCTAACGTGTCTGATGTAATCCATGGCTTAAGATGCTTTTTCTTGGTCGGAATTAGATCTTTGGCTGCAGTTATCAATATATCTCTAGCTTGTACTGCCAGTTCATCAGGTGTCATTTCTTCTTGTAAAGACATCAAGACCTCAAAGCGATTCCTAACTTCTACAGTGTATGCATCCGGTATTTTGTGAGATCAAAACGAAGTGGCCTTGGTCCTCGGATAAGCTTTTTGAGTTTTAATTTCAGATCTGCTTCTAATAACTGATGATCTGTATCACAGTCTGCACTTCGTAGGGTTTTTGCAGATGTTATGCTTGATCTCCATTTTCTTTGTATTAAAATATAATCTATCTGATTTTTGGTAATACTGTCTGGAGACTTCCATGTGAAAAGTCTTCTCGGATGTTGTTTAAAAAGCATTTTGGCTATCGTTAACTCATTTTCTGTGCAAAATTTAATTAATTTGTCACCTGCATCATTTCTATTTCCTAATCAAAATTTTCCTAAAACGTGTCTCTCATTTTCAGCTCTTCCTGCACCTACTTTTGCATTAAAATCTCTCATTATTATGGCTATATCATTATGACCAATCTTATTTAATGTGTCTTGTAGTGTGTTGTAAAAATCTTCAATTTCGTCCTCCTCTGCTGATGAAGTAGGTGCATATATCTGTATAAGTGTTGTGTTTTTTGGACGGCCTTTAAGTCTAATAGTGAGGATTCTATCACTAACTGGAT
>OY992895.1:34228918-34236418 GCA_963921405.1 Cepaea hortensis
TATCATCTGATGGCACTCTCTTGATTTCTGAAAGACAATAAATGTTGTTACAGTAAGTAACGGAAAAGAAATGGGTTCAGTGGATGATTGATTTGTTGGTTGGTTGGTTGGTTGCTTGGTTGATTGGTTGGTTAGTTTGTTGTTCGCAGATTATGCAGTCTGAATATATACGAGTCCATACGAGTGGACTTCAAATGAAAACCTTAATAGTGTAATTGAAATTATAATAACGATGTCATTGTCTTGTAACCTATCAATATTGGTGTTAAGGATGTCAAGAGTGTTAAGAATGTAACATCACGGTGCAGACAAATACGATTACGTCATAAGGTCAGTTTAAAGATGATCGCTCCTCTTTTGGCGTGCACCAAAGTGAAGAAGCGTTATGTTATCCGTTTTTGATCTGTGAAGGGGTAAGACCTATAGAAATGTATCGGCGAATAAAGGCCCGGTAGCTGATCCATGCCTGTCTGTCCAGCAAGTGCATGAGAGGAGTAGGAAGTTTCAAAACGGTGTGATTTCTGAGAAAGACTGTTCACGACCGGGTCAGCACACCGAGTAGTGACCCCAGAGTCGAATTCAAAGACGCGACAATAGTCCACATATACTAACGTAAAGGACATCGCCAATCCTGTGACAACCACCGAGGCATCTCCTTGCTTTCAATTGCAGGGAAAATACTCGCCAGAATTCTTCTCAATCGCCTCATAGCCCGTTTCGACTAAGTCTTCTTCCTAATAGTCAATGTGGCTTTAGAAATCGAATTGAATTGAATTGAATTGAACTTTATTTTAAAAGGGTTACAAATTGAGCACGTAGGCCCGTCTTACATTCGGCCCTTCCAATCACTCATCTTTCGTTCATCAACAGTGCATGATACATTCACATAGGCAAAAACATTGTCAAATAAATGGTGTAATCATAAACAATGCATATTTTCATGTTACGTGACACATCCCCCCTCCCACACACACACCCTGCACCAACCCACGCACACATCCCGCACCTACCCACGTACACATCCCTCACCCACTCACACATCCCCCACCAACCCAAACATCTCGCACCAACCCACAGACACATCTCACATACATCTCACCACCCACTCACCCATACCCCAACCCACACAAACTCACCCACACACACACAAGCTCCACCCACCCACCCACATACCCCTCCCACACACACATCAATACCAACCCACACACATCCCTTACCCACTCACACATCACCCACCCATCCCCACACATCTTCTCATCCACACAGTTGTCAAAGACTGAAGTATAGAGGTCTGAGGTCTGCCTCAAGATAGAAGACCACCGGGAAGAGTGGTCAACCTCAAGTAGATCAGAGGTAACACAGTGCCCCGGTATGACGGCAGGGTAGGTGATAGGAAGGGGGACTATTAACTAGTTCTCTCATGAGACACGGAGGCGTCGACCAGATACTTGGTACTCTGGTCACGGCAGAATCACGCCTACGTGATAGCCACGGAGAAGTGGATTGCCACTCAATAGGAGACGGCTGATATAAGCGTGCTGAGTGTGACAGCACGCAAAAAGTCGAAGGACGCACAAGGTCCTTCCGCGTGCTGTGTAGCCACGCGAGGAGAAGAATCAGACTGGGGACTGACTTCTTAGCGAGCGCACCGTTTAGTGTCGATAGGGGTTTCTGTAGCCAAGTAGATAGAGATTAGCAATAGGCTTAGGAAACTAGTGATAGGCAATTCTGTGGCTTTGTGTGTGATTTGATAGCGACTGTTTTGTAAATGTAAAGAGCCAACGGCAAATAAAATGTATCATCCATTTCCTCTCACACGACTTGCAAGTTCCTTGTGTGGTGCGAAAGAAGTAATCCTGTGATGCCTGAAACATCGGTTGCTGACAGGCGAGGATTAAAGTGGTGTCAGAAGTGTGGCTTGGACAAATGTTCAAGCTATTACACTCACCCACGGCTCTAGACTAAGGTTACTAGTAGTGAATTACAAGGTTTAATTTGTGTCAGTGACTGATGACGTGTGCAGACTAGAACAAGTTGCGAGCTGAGCTGTGCCTATCGTGACAAAATAATGTTTATTTGTGTTTAGTAAAATATTGTGTACTTATATTCATGTGTTCTTCGAAGTTGTAAGTATTGATGTTATGAGTTTCTTTCATTTATTTATGTAATTACTTATTTGTTTATGAATAATTATCAAATATGATTCATGGCGGAGAGATACACAGGCCGGCGACATTATCGATTTTTGCAAGCTAAAAATAGCGCTGCGCCTCTGACGTATTGCGACTGACAAACAGTTGTTTTACGCCATTTGCATTCAGCATCTGATTGTTTACACATCGCCAAGCTGCTGCCCGCCTGAATCTGTGCTTTATATTAACTATTATTTGTTTATTTAAGTTACTGAATGAATATATTTATTTATTTAAACAATATTATTATATTTATATTTATTTCAAAGCAGTTATTGAATTTTTTTCGTACTTTTTCTATTTGTTTACCGTCGCGATGGCACTACTTTCTGGCTATGCAAATTAGACTTGGTCTGCACAACACTTCCATAGATTAAACTAGAGTAGGAACGAAAGGCATAAAACGTTAGAACGAAGACAGGACATTGACATTTAATATTAATTAATTTACATTGAATTGTCTGGGGGAATGTCATTGTGATCGTACCAATTTGTCGAAAGTAATATGTCGTTTGCAATTTGTTAATTGTTGCTGCTCTTGTGAACCACGGTGAACAACAGCCGAATAGAAAAGTAACTCGTGTGTATGCCGCAGTGCCAAACGATTAGACCTGAGTTGCCAAACGCTTGTCCCTGATTTTCTGGAACATTAAGATGAGTATACTCAACGTATTTGGCATGCAATGTGATTAATAATGCATCTCTTTTTCAGCGTGTGATGCATTAGCATAGTTTTGTGCTCTGTTTTTCAGGATAAAATTGTCCAGGTTATAAACTAAGAGTACAATTGTTAGTACTCAGAGATTAAGAAACATAACATATCTAAGATAAATAAGTGATTAAAGAGGTCAGTGCCTGTTAACGCTAGCTAATTACCCAACAACATGGCGACTTTAGCTGATTTCATAAAAGCAGGTAAAGAGTTACAATACACAGGAAAGGAGCTAGAACAATATGCTGATCAAAAATTTAAAGAAGCAAAAGATGCTGAGAGAGCTGAACGGACACGAAAAGAAGATGAGGAGAGAGATAAACGCGCACGAGAAAGATAACACCAAAAGGAGATTGCAGAACTAGCTGAGATAACAAAACAAAAACAGCTAGAACAGGATAAGGAAAATAAACAGAAAGAAATAGAGATTAAACATAAAGAATTAGAATTAAAACAGAAGCAGTTAGAACATGATAAGGAGATTAAGCTAAAGCAGTTAGATCAGGAGAAAGAACTAAAGCAAAAAGAGATAGATGAAATGGCAAGAGTTAAGGAAAAACAAATACAAGTGGAATCAGAAACACAGTTAAAGATGAAAGGTATGGATGTAGACTCACACGTAGAGATCTCTGCTACTAAACTAAAAAGTCAACAAGAAGAAAATAAGTTCAATAAATATAAAAATATTATTAAACCATTCTGTAAAGAAGATTCCATATCAGCTTGGACAGAAAATGTCGAGTATCAGTTTAAATACCACCAAGTTCCAATAGAGATGTGGGCTATGATTTATATGAAGAACCTGAGTGGTGAGCCCCTTAAGGTGATAGAATCAATACCAACTGATCTTAGATCTAACTATCAGTACATCCATGATAGGATAATGCAACACTTTTTACTTGATGCCCCTGGGTATCAGGTTCAGTTCTCAAATTTAAAACCAAAACCTAGTGAGACTTTCATTGATTACGTCTCTAATGTCCAAAGTGTACTAAATAGGTGGCTTAATGCAGCTAACATAGGAAAAGACTTTGACAGACTTAACAATCTAATAGCCATGGATAAAGTCATATCCACCATACCATCTCCTTTTGCTAAATTCCTGCAGCAGTCAGATATTGAGACCATAGAACAATTTGAAAAGAAAGGCTCTGCATATTTTTCCTCAAATAGAGATATTTTTAAGACATCAAATAGCGACTCTGAAATAGTTTCTTTTGTAAAGGACCAACCTAAAAACTATCAGAGTAATAGAAAACCATTTCATAGAGTCGACAAGAAAGATAAGAAAGTGTCGAAATGTGTTTACTGTCAACTTTTGCATGACACTTATTCTATGTGTGATAAATCGCCTAACTATCCGGCACATATTGAAAATGTCATTAAGAAGCAACAAAACAAAAGAACTGCATACAGGCGTGCAGTCAAATGCTTCTTCTGTTCCAGCTACGGCCATTATTCAAAGAAGTGCCTGGGGCGCCAACGCATGAAAGCCAACAATGCTATTTTGATTGATACATCTTCTGATAGTGGTAGTGAGACTGAGTGTGAAGTTGAAAATGAATTACCTTTTAACCAATCTGAAGATGTGTGTTGTGTGAACGATATATTGAGCTTTGACAGTTGTGAACGATGTCACCAATTTCATGCAGACGGAAAATTAGAATGTGGACATACAGTACCATTCTCAACTGAGAGTGTAAATGCAGCATTAGCCTCCAGAGGCAATTTAGTGTTCCACAATGCAATGGTCAACGACAGACCATGCCAATGTTTGCTGGACAGCGGCAGCACCCTTATTGGTCTTAGAAAGGAAGTGGTGAGTCCAAATGATTATACAGGTGACTCTGTCAAATGCCGAACCTTTTCGGGTAACATTGAAATTTACCCTTTGGCCAAAGCCCGTATTAACACTCCTTTCCTTTCTGGTACCGTTACTTGTGCAATACTTGACAACCCTTGTACTGATTTAATTTTGGGTTGCTTACCCCAATTGAAACAATGTACTAGCGATGAAATAGCTGCATGGGAAAAATTAAATGCAGCTAATGCAACAACCAGAGCAGACGCTATGAAACATCAAGACACACTACAAGATGAGAGATTACTGTTGCTATCACCAACTAGCACGGATGATACCACCAGACAAAAATTCATAGAACAGCAGAAAGCTGATCCTAGTGTGTCTCCATATTTAAAATTATTGAAAGAAAAAGCCAAAGTGACAAAAAAACGCATCATGGTTCTTTAGACTTAGTAATGGTATTCTTACTAGGTATTATACAACTGGTAACCATGAGATTCAGCAAACGGTGTTACCTGTACAACACCGCCTAACTGTGCTAAAGATTGCACATGAGTCACCGTTTGCTGGTCACCTTGCATATGACAAAATCAGGGCCAGAATTCAGGCTCATTTTTATTGGCCAGGTTTTTGTAATGATATAAAATTATTTTGTCGTTCTTGTAATGTCTGTCAACAACTAGTACGTAAGGGTAAACATCCTACAGCTGAAGTACAACCTTCTACACTGGCTTCTAGGCCATTTGAGAGTGTGGCGGTAGATATTGTTGGACCCCTAAATCAGGTGTCCAGCAAAGGAAATCGCTTCATATTAACGATGGTCGACCTATGTTAAAGGTGGGTTGAGGCAGTAGCTTTGAAATACATCACCTCCAAAGATGTTGCCAATGTATTTCTACACCTGTTCTCACGATTCGGATTTCCACGTACCATCTTATCCGATCGTGGAACTCAATTCATATCGGCTGCAACGCAAGCCCTTACAAAAATGTTAGGGATTAAACAGCATTTTACAACAGCGTACCATCCAGCCAGCAATGGTATAGTAGAGAAAATTAACGGAGATCTTAAGCATATGCTGGCTAAGGTAACAGCAGAAAACCCAGCTGATTGGGATACACTGTTACCAACAGTGCTGTTCGCCTATCGGGAGATTCCCCATTCAAGCACGGGTTTCTCACCGTTTGAATTAGTATACGGGGCTAACCAACGTGGACCCCTAACCATTTATCATCAGGTAATAACTAATTCCATTGAAATTCCAACCCCAAAAACACCTTATGAAATGGTGACAGAAACACGAGATAAAATCATAAAATCGTGTATCATAGCTAAGGCAGCTTTGGAGAGGAAGGGTCAAATCTACCGCCAATACGCAAACAAAGGTGCGAGAACAATTGATCTTGAACCAGATCAAGACATACTTTTGTTACTTCCAGACAAACGAAATTTATTATTGACCTCATGGCAAGGGCCATTCAAGGTGGTACGAAAAATTTCAGATGTCGACTATGAAATATCGATAAACGGACACTTAAAGATATTTCATGTCAACATGTTGAAACCCTACTTTTCACGACAAGAGACAGAAGTAGAGACAGACGAACACAGTGCACCCACACCTAGTGATGAGACGACAGACGTACACAACGCAACTACACTAGTTAGCGAGACTGGCAAATCCGACGAGATGCATACACTTAGTGATATTACAGAAAATGCACTTAGCACCACTACCGTACTGAATCAGGTAGACGACGACGGAATGGAACTACCTGTTCCTATTGTAGACAAGACTGCGACATTAGATAGCATACGGATAGAACAGGGACTAACAGACGTTCAACGACGACAATTAATAGAATTAGTGACGGAGTATAAAGACATATTTTCTGACATTCCAGGTAGGACGGACAGAATCGAGCACTCCATTCTTCTTTCGGACTCTAAGCCTATAAAATGCAGGCCGTACTCTATCCCACTCAGCTATAGAGAAAATCTAAATAAGGAAATTCTTAATTTGGAAGCTAGTGGGATCATCCAGACATCGACATCTGAGTACTCCTTTCCAATCGTCCTAGTTAAGAAAAAAGACTCCACAATTCGTCTGTGTGTGGACTATAGAAAGCTCAACAACGTCACTAAGATCGACGCAGAACCAATTCCTTCCTGCGAAGATCTTATTCTTGACATGTCCACCTCCAAAATCTTTTCTAAATTAGATCTTACTAAGGGATATTGGCAGGTCCCTATGCAGACTCAATCCATTCATCTTACTGCTTTTTCAACACCTTTAGGACTTTACGAGTGGCGTTTTCTTCCTTTCGGACTTCGAAACGCTCCTGCCACTTTCGTACGCTTAACTAGAGATCTACTTCATGGAGTGACGAATACAGTGACGTATATAGATGATATATGTGTCCATACAGATGACTGGACAACACACTTACTGAAACTAAGACATGTCTTCGATAGGTTGCGACTCTTCGGTCTCACTGTCAAACCGAGCAAAGTTGAATTGGGCCTACAAGAAATTGATTTTTTGGGTCATGTCATTTCACAAGGTCAACTGTGATGCCTGAAACATTCCCATACACACATTTCTCCACCCACCCACACATCCACCCACACACACCACCAACCACACATACATCCCCACCCATAAACACATCCCCCACCGACACACACATCCCCCACGCATACACACATCCCCCATGCATATACACGCCCCAACATACTCACTCACACACACACACATCCCCCACCAACCAACATCCACACATCCCACACCC
>OY992895.1:34241418-34338918 GCA_963921405.1 Cepaea hortensis
TCCTAGCTGGTCGTCTGGCCGTCATGTTAGGCTTAACTATCGCCACCGGGCGCCGATGATACGCCGAAAGAAGACCGGACGCGCGTGCACGAACTCCGTTGCACGGTCCGAACTCCATTTCACCACGAAAAAACACTTAATCAATACACATTTCGGAAAAAACACGTTCCATTTTACGGGACGAAGAAATGTCCCGCCATCTTGCTCAAGGCAACTCACTCCTGTCGGTTTTGGTGGTGTCGTTGATATATTTATTGGTGGCAGTAGTATGTGGTGTCGTGATATGATCAATGCCTTATTTATAGGTTGTCGCATGGATGCTATTGATGATGGTGGTGGTGGTGGAGGTGGTTTTAGTGGTGCTATTGATCGCGGTATTTCTGGTTTGTTTTGGGTGGTGATGGTGGTGGTGATATTGGTGGTTATAATAGTGTTGTTATTGTTATTTTTGGTTGTGGTGGTTGATTTACTGGTCGCGGTGCTGAAAATGGAATTGGTGGTATCTGTGCTACCCCATATGCCTCGAAGTGCCTACACCGGCAACTGTCGAGGTATCAACTCGTAATAATGCAAAACAGCAACGAAGGACGAGGTATTAAACTTGCGTCCTTACCTTGAATACAATGACAATCAACGGCAAAAGTCAAGATATCAAAGCGCTACCAGAAGTTTATTCCGTAGTAGACATGCGAACATAAAACTCACGCAGACCTGTATATAGACCTATAGACGGGATCGGCACCTACTTTACTAATCCACAGATGAGTGTCCAGTCTACTGCGCTCTGCTTGACGCCCTGATCCACTGATCCCATTTAAGCTGTAATTCCACTCTAGGTTTTTCCGCCCGGTTACTTCACTGCGCTGTCATCATCAACAGATCCCTCTCCTGACTCAGAGCTGTCTCACGCTCATATCATCGTGTCCAGAGGTCACCTCACACAGATCCCATGAAAAACACGTCCTTGTTCGAAAGCACAATCACAGCGTCTCCCGTTGCTGTCCAATTACGTTGTCCACATTCTCCTTGGATTCCTTTGTTGACGTTCACTTTCGTGTCCGAGTGGGGTTTTCCCTATATGATTTTCTACCGCCTATTCCGATGACGTCATTCTGTCTAAACGCCATGTGGCAGAGGTCGTGACGGTATTGCTGTTGATGATGTTGTTGATTAAGAACGCCACCAATCTCAGTTGTTCACCATTGTACCACTTGAAGAATTAAGGCTGGTGACAACTTAATCCCTCCCCGGCAGACAAGCAACATCGTCATTCCTGACGAGTTGTACCTCAACTCTCCATGCTGTGAGTGTTAGAACTGCGTTCTGATTGTCTACCATCATTGTGGGGAATTATGAATCTCTTGCTGTCTTGCAGCGTCTGCTGTTCGTATTCCACGGCTGGCTTCATCACAGCTGAAACCCTTGCCTATCCTCTCCTCGTCAGATGCGTTTCTGTTCAGGATGCGACTTGTGAAGATGAATTGAGGGATTGGTCTGCACCTAAGCATTCCTATAAATATGCTGCAGCAAGATACCTGTCTGCTGTAGTTGTTGAATTGAGTTGAGTTGAGCTAAGAACCGACATCACTGGATTCAGGACATTCCAATATACGCTCCGTCCACTCGTTCAACAGCCACACCACTAATCCTTCACACCGCTATTTGATTGAAAGTTCTCCTGGTCTTCCCTCTCAGTTTTGAGATTCTACCAGACACTACCAGACCCTCTGCCAGTCCCCCGAAACCTCATCCTTTCCACATACGGGTTCTCAATCTGTTCCTCCACCTTCTCAACCTGGTCCCACAGGCTCACGACCACCTCTCCCTTGTCCATTAGCTAATCGACCAGCCAGAGGTGCATTCCCTGCCAGCCTGTCAGCCTCTTCATTCCACCGCACTCCGGCGTGGCCAGGGCAAAAAACCCATACAATTCTTACAATCTGTGACCCCTGAAGCGAGGCGGTCCATTCCACACGAAACATTCCTTTCTCCACGTTACTAAGCATACTCCTTGAATCCGTGATGAAGACAATGTGTATTGCAGTGGTTTTCGCTAACCAACGGAATGCCGCTGTGACTGCTTCTACCTCTATTCTCATGCTGGCGGCCATATCTGACATATGCCATAATCTCCTTTTTCAAGCACCGTCCATTAGCCTTCGCAATGAAATTCCAACCACTTCGTATGTTTCTCACACTGACCTATCAGTATAGATCGCCATGTCACCTTGATGTGCATTACTCTGGATCAGTTGTTGCACGTCAGACTGTGCAGCCCGCTGCCCATTCACTGCACTCACAATCCTGTGTTACTACGACGGTGAATCAATAAGTAAGTTACACAGTTATGTGGGATGGCAGGTAAATGTAGTTGGTGTTTTTTACAGGTGTCATTAGGTGACAGCAACATCGAACTTTATATTCCCTTTCGTCAGGTGGCGCTAGGTGTCTCATGCGCATGCGCAGCGCATAAACAAAATGGCGACTGTACTTAGGCAGCGTACAACCAAAGAGCAACGTGCTGTTGTGCGTTTTTTGTGCATAGCTGGTTATAAAAATGTTCTCAAGGACGCTCTAAAATTGTTGATGAAATCCGGTCTGGTCGTCCTGTTGAGATTTCAACAGAAGCATCCGTGCAGCGGGTGGAGGAGATGATTAGAGGTGACAAGCAAGTAACGATAGACTCAGTGGCATCTGTAATAGGATGCTCACATGGTTCAGCATATAGCATATTGCATGATCAATTTAAATTGAAGAAAATTGTGCTCAAGGTGGGTACCAAGACTATTGTAGGAGGAACACAAAATGAACCGATTTGGCATGTACAGCTCTATTAACTCAGGAGAAAATTAACCACCTAAGGTGGGACGTTCTGGAACATCCACCTTACAGCCCCGTCTTAGCCCCTAGCGATTTCCACCTTTTTGGTCCACTGAAAACCCACCTTGGCGGGAGACATTTCTCGAATGACGCCGAAGTTGAATGTGAAGTGAAAACGTGATTCAGAAAACAGAGCATGCAGTTCTATGCAGCCGGTTTGGGAGGACTGATAGAACGATGGGGTAAGTGCATCAATGTTGGTGGAAATTATGTTGAGAAATAAAGCCATTTGTGATTTACTTATTAACTTCCTCTCGTATCACATTGTGCTAGTCCGTCCTGTCTGTCGTACTTCAACCCACTTTTTTCATGATTGATGGTCTCTAGGTCATAAACCTTTCCGACTGTGCCATCCAGGCCCCGCCTCGTCTTAGTCTATGACCATTGACCATATCCATGGCTTCATGCAGAGGGTGATCCCTGTCTGCGGCAACTCTCAGGTACCATGTGGCCTGTACGACCCTATGCCTATCCGCCATTGTTGGTAGCGCCAGGATATGCCTCATGCATATAATTGGTTTGCCCTTTGTGCACCCCAGAATCACACGCATGGCCGCATTTCAAGCTGGCTCTTTGATACTGTCAGGAGCCCCAAACAATACTCAGTGACATAAATTATTAACTGCCGAAAGAGTCTGTAAAGCATTCTCTGCTTTACCCCGGTTGCTGCCATCGCCCTCAAAGTATTAAGTCCCCTACCAGCCTTCACCACCAAAGCCTCCACATGATCTTTAAAAGACATACACCTGTCAAAGTGATACCCAAGTACTTCAATTTACTCTCTCTACTAAGAGTACATCCATTAAATATAATACCTGGGACATCTGCCTTCACAGTCCGGTTATCCAGAAAGTACCACACAACCGATGCCTTGTCTGGGTTTATAACGGCCCCTGCTTCCCTGCACCACTCTGCCAACCTGTTTACTGCAACCTGTACATCTGCCGCCACACTTTCTCTATCTCTGCCATGTCTGTATACCAGCACATAACCTGCAAATATCAAGATTCTACCAACACCTGGTGTCTCAATAGCTACGACGCTCCTGGTGTAGACATTAAAGAGCACTGGGGACAAGGCAGATCCCTGTGGCAACCCAGGTGTAATCGTACAAGGATCAGAAGTCCAGGAACCCATGCGTAGTGCAACCTTACGCTTATAAAGGACTGCCACAACCCTTCTGACAAGGCAAGGGCATACCTCAATGTCCAACAGAGTGTACATCAACCGATCATACCTAACCCTGTTATGCGCATCACCCAGGTCAAGAGCTACCGCCACTGCCTCTTGTTTATCCTGAAACCCCCATAGACATCAAATTCAATTGTAGCCGCATTGGCCCAGGTGCCTTCTCGGGCAGGTAACTCCCGAGCCTTTTGGGAAGCAAATTACGATTTTCCAAATGTCGCTGGAGCCTGTGGGCTACTATCTTTTCGAGGACTTTGCCAACGGTGTTTTACAGGGGTATGATTCGGTCTCCATTAAGTCTGGAGTGATCATTACCTGGCTTTAGGAGTGGGCCAGGTAGCTGTGCAGCCAATCCTGGGGGTATTTCCGCCACATTCATGCTTATGTTGAAGCAAAGAGTCATCTCCTCCAAGTCCCCATCTGTCATGTTAATCATATAGGGTTTCCTCACCCCGTCCGGGTTTGGCTCTGTCTCTTTAGCCCTCTTCAGTACCCTTTTAATATCCTCCACCTTAACCCCACAGTCCTTCCTAAGGACCTGCGACTAGGCTTCTTTGATCATATCTCTAAAAGCTCTATCTTGCTGATCGGTCTGTTTTAAAAATCGTGCAAGAAAATCCCCCCTCCCCCTTGTCATGGTCAATTGTCATAGGTCGGTTGTTATCATCATAAACGGTATCATGTATACCAGGCATCGTCTATCTGTTCGTTCATCTGGCGGTGCAGCTTCCAGAGTTTACCCAATATCACATCCCCGCCGACTTCATATATAAACTGTTCTCACTTCATCCTTTTTGTCTCTGCTGCTTGGAGTTTAAAATCCTGCACCTTTACTTTGTTTACACCTTTTGCCTCCTCCAATTTGTGGCAAGTCATTTGTTGCTCTCCGCACCCTCTGCCAATTCCTTATGGTCTCCCTCTTTTTCTTCCATGAAGTCTCCACCTCGGGTTTCCACACGGTGGTTGGGTGGAGAGACTTCTTGTTGGTTTAGACCTTCTCTGCGATCGAAGATGCCCCAAGAGCGAAGTGTCGTCACAATCATAACTGAATGCTGTGCGGGCTCTTGTAGCCCTGACTGCTATAATAACACAAGAATATGAACGCAGGTTGTCTTAGTTTTTGAACCTGCAAATTTGGAGCGACATATAGGCGCGGAGAAAGAGTTCAAGACTGATCCAATGACTCCAGGACTAATGCGCTCAAATACGATGAAACGGGTTTTAAAGACTGATGCTAACTTCACACTTGGTTTAATAGAGGCCTTTCGTTATAGGAATCTGTCGGCTCTTTGTGGAATTTGCGCGAAATATGCTCTCGGTTGGCAGAACTATTGTAATCTGGACGTTTCCAGAATGAGACCCAAGGTCACCAATAGCTGTGTGTGTGTGTGAGTGTGTGTGTATATATATATATATATATATATATATATATATATATATATATATATATATATATATATATATAATGTGCCATGCCGGAAAGCGTGGGCGGTCATGACTCGCTATTTCACTCATATGAAGACTGTGGATACAAGAAGACACTTAACTGACTATAAGAGAACACTCTTATAAAAAGCGAATCTAGAATCTTTATTGGAGATTCAGACTCTGCCCATCCGACAGACAACAGACGGACTAACAGACATGGAACAGTTAGCTGGGTGAGAGTAGTCTGCTGGACATTCTCATCCTCCCACTCGACAGAGATCAATGTCTTTAGTGTCTGTATGTAAACATGGTGATAAGAGTACTTTCACCTGCACCGGTATGATGCCGTCTGGAACCTTGGGACTTGAGCCTGGCAAGTTTCACTGTCACTTTACATTTGGCTTCAGCACCATATAGCTTCGCAGCAAACAGTCACTCGCCCATAGCCACCAGAAAAGGATGCCACATCACACAGCAAAGGCCCACAGCACACAGCACAGGTCCACCGCACACAGCACAGGTCCACCGCACACAGCACAGGTCCACAGCACACAGCAAACAGGAATCAGCAGCAGCAAAGGGCAGTCGCCCACCGCCCCTAGTTAACAGCACAGGGGTTCCTGTAAGCAAGAACAGACCAGGTGTACATGTCCATCACACCCTTGCATAATACATACTACACCAAAAGTATACACTGACTCCATCGATATCATGTGGTCAGGCCCTTGAGCTCAGACCGCATCGTATGTCTGAACTCACAGACATATCTAGTAATCCTAACTTAAGTCCAGTAGCTTTTCAGCCACGCGTCTCATCCCTAGTAAATAGGATGACACATTCCCTACCAGCTCATACCTAATGGATATTAGATAGAGAGACAGGGTCCGTTCCTGAGGATGGTAAAGTTCCATACTGCCTATAGAGATCATCAAGTGTTATGGTCGGGATCATCTTTCTTACTCACAATTGTCTCATCAAAAAAGTAGATCCACATATCAGGATATTTCAGGTCAGTACTCTATGACATCTCCAAGATTACTGGAAGATGCTCAGGCTACAATGATAACTAACCTGAAATACTGAATTAAAGACCAGACAAACAACAGAAGAATCGTGTGTTCTTGTGTTTGTCGCTTTTCACCTTTCTTCCTCAGATACCTGGATTTCTGTGGTGTAGGGGTATATGACTATATAGACACTCATCACCTGAATAAATTCCTTTGGCTGCCTAGGAATTGTGTCGAATCAAACATTCCCAACAATCTTTTTCCGATGAAAGTATAGAGACAATAGAAAGATAGACCCGCCTGACAGATCATTCCTTTCTTATCAAAGGCAGAATG
The DNA here is from genome assembly GCA_963921405.1 of Cepaea hortensis. NCBI lineage: Eukaryota > Metazoa > Mollusca > Gastropoda > Stylommatophora > Helicidae > Cepaea > Cepaea hortensis. The sequence continues at coordinate 34,248,258 of OY992895.1, forward strand.
GAGTCAGACAACACTGATGAAATATCCACGCGATACATGAGTGGGTGTTTCCCCACCGCTATACTGGCCCATGGTTCAATCCCTAGTAGGTGTGAAGATATCGTTCCCCCTTCTGACTAAGCCCAGTTAAATAACAACAGGCCTATGGGGCGATAATAACTTCCCAGCTTATAGCCTCCTACATTGTTGGGTTTCACCTTAACGAGAAGCGTATGTGGTTCTCGCTCGTCACATGAAAGCTTGACAAGTACTGGTTTCAACCACGCCACCTGATGATGATTGAAACGTACTAATATCAACCTCGTCCATTAAGGGAATCAAATTAAAGCTCTGTTCAAGAGGAATTCTTCTTTCAGAACCATAATTCCCTAAAATGCCCCATTATTAAGATAGGGCGTCGAATGTATTGTTAATTTGCTTCCACCAGACTGCTCCACTGAGCTGGCTAGCAAAACAACCTTCCGTCTTGTCTGTTAAACAATGCTCTCAGCTTAATATAGGTCATAGTACACACACAGGCTTGCTACACAGCTAGCATGCCTGACCGAGACTTAACTAACAGCTGGTGTCTTCTGACCCGAGGTCAACGTGTAATTATCGGTCAGAGCACAGGATACGGCGTAACTGGCCGGCCTAGTCAAGAATTGACATACAACTGAAATACAAACTTTAGTTAAGCGACGCCATGTATAAAAGTGTTACCTTTAAAGCTTAGGAACAACTATGCAACAGACAGCGACCCGGTAGGTTCATCAAGCTTTGGGCTGTAGGTGCCCTCTGGAGCCCTAAAAGGTACATCATAACACAGCTGGTCAAAGACACGGCCTCTCGTCTCAGGGACAAAAATGCCACCACTGTAGATCAATCTCTGCTTCCGTAAGAGCTTCACAGATTACAGCTGGCGGACACGGCCGTGAAAGGATAGCTACAACAACACCCTTAGCTGTAGAACATTTCCCGGCTCCCCGTGGTGCCACTAATACAACTGGCTATCGAAGCGGCCACCTTTCTTGATGAATGGCTACCGAATGGCCTCTTCGTGTCAGCTCCGGAAGAACACACTCACCGGAGTCTGCCGAAGAGTTCCGAGCATTACCTCACGAAAGTGAAGGCAACTCATCATTACCCGAGTTTTAGCAGAGTGTGCGATTTACAACAGAAAAGATCTACGCACACTCAAAGAGTTGAGTTATGATTCTCGGGACCCGTGAAGTTCATGACAACCCCGATACATAACATCTCAAGGACCCAAAAAGACGGTCCTAACTCATTGTAACTCGGAAATCCCCCCTCACCCGCATAAAAATGTGGCCTAGCCACCAATACAGGGTGGGACAGAGTGGGTACTGTGTTGTCCCGTCTGAGACCCACGTGCGTTTCACGACAGTCTCCTGTAATACTTGATCATTGGTTTTTCTGTCTATCCATTCTTTGCATTTTCCTCAGAAACCACATTTCTGAAGCCATCAGATGTTTTTCAGCTTGACTGCTCATTGTCCAAGTTTCACATCCAAACAAAAGAACAGGCTCTATGTATCTTCTCAACACTCTTTTTCTCGTTTATGACAATAAGCAGGATCTGCAACATTTAGTAGATGCGGTTGTTGCACTCAGTGAATATGTAGGGTTAGAATTAAATTGTAAGAAGACACATAATATAGTAGTCACTATGAAGAAGGAAATACCACAATGTAATATACTAGTAAGTGGGAATATTCTTCAACAAGTGAATTGGTACAATTATCTCAGAACAGTCATAACATCTGGTGGGAGATGCCTTGAAGAGAACAAGAATTGCCATGGCGAAAGTAGTCTTTTGCAAGATGGAAAACATACTGAACAATAAAATTATGGCATTTGCAACAAGAAAAAAAGTATTGCAGTGTACTTGTATATGGATATGAAGCGTGGACAATGAGCTGACTAGTTGAAAAACATCTGACGGCTGTGGACATGTGGTTTCTGAGGAAAATACAAAGAATACCATGGACAAACAGAAGAAAACCAATGACCATGTCATACAAGAAACAAATGAAAACCGTAAACGGATTTGAGAAATTAGACATAGTCACAATATTTTGGACACGTTATGAGAAGAAATAAATTGGAGAATTTGGTGACAACTAGCAAGATCGAGGAGAAGAGAGCAAGGGGAAGGCATAGAAGTAAATACCTTGATGGCTTGAGCACGTGGTATGGTCGAGACAAGAACACGGAGCTGATTCACGACTCTGATGATCGTATGAGATACCGAAATATGACCGCCCATGCTTATCGGCATGGCACATAATGATGATGATATCGTATATATTCTATATATACTTTGTAATTAAACTTAATCTAATTTAATACCATAACCGTATATTGTGAGCGGAAATGAAAGGGAACACATTCTACACAATTCTATTAACTTACTTTAGAATCAACAGGGACCTGAAGAAAAGAAGCAGTCAGAACGTGTTTAAAAAAAGAATAGTCAAACTTGTGAATTGAAATGTGAAGAGTAGAAAGAAGAAACACAAACCTGGGGAAAGTAATCTCAGCCTTTTATACAGACGACAGATTTGATAGAAAGGCGCTATTGTGAGCCCGGTAGCATGATGGGATTACAATGTCAAGGTTGTGTTAGACCTCCATTGACCAACATAGCCTCTGTAAACATGCCAGGAACATTATCAGTTTCGGAATACATTTTTAAACGTATTATTGTGCCTTAAAATTTGTAATTAAAATGCGCATTTCTTTAAACGTGTGATTTGTGGGAAATGAAGATGACGATGTTATGCCAAGTTACATGTATGCATGTGTGTGTGTGTGTGTGTGTGTGTGTGTGTGCGCGCGCGAGTGTGTGTGTGTGTGTGACAGACAGACAGACAGACAGACAGATTGCCGAGAAGAAGAAGGCAGAGGCGAAGAAGGCCTCGGCGACTGCTGAGCCCATATCTACATACAGCAGTCCTGCTCCTACACCAGCTAAAACTGCTCCCGTCGCTGAAGAAACCACTACTGACGCCAGCAGCAGCCGGGAAGTTCTCAACAGCAACATGATGATACAAACCAATTTACCAGAGACCTCCACACAGGAGGAAACAACAACGATGAAAGACTTCACCGGCAAATTATTGCTAAAACAGACAAGCATGGGAGAAGCTAAACTGTCGGCGCTACCAAGAGACAAGATAATCATTCTGTTGGAAAACGAGCTGGGAAGAAACAGCATCTGCCAGCTGCGCAAGACACCTGATGGAGTCCATCAACAAAAACCCAAAGACCACAGCACTTATGCAGAAAATCGCAGAAGGAGAAAAGGCCGACATCAAGCTTCACCACGGCATCTTATTGGAAGCCACCTGGCACCGCACAAGTAAACGATGGGTCATTAAACGAGTCAAGACCCATCTCACCAACGACCAGATCAGGGAGATGCTGACAAGGGAGAACAAGAAACTCAAGATCGCCAGTGCTGAGAGGATCATCGGAAAGAACAACATCCCCTCCACAGTCGTCATAGTAACATCGGAGGACCGAGTGATCCCTCAATTCATCAGATGGTACAAGAGAGACCAAGTTCCAGAGCACTACATACCGAGAGTGCTGCAGTGCTCTCAATGCCAGAAGTTTTGGCTCACCCGTGCCACCTGCAAGAGTGAGGTGGAGGTATGCAGATACTGCTCTGGACCTCATACATACAGTCAGTGCCAGCATGCAAAGATAGACAAGGACTTCAGGAGGCCTAACACCAACAGAAAGAAAGGCTGAAATAGACGAAACTCTATCAAAAATCCAAGAAGAAAGATAAAAGACAGAAGAAACTCTCAAACAGATACAAGAAGAAAGAGAACAAATAGAACTACTCAAGTCTAAGACCGAAACACCAGAACCAGAAAACAAAAAGACCCAAACAGAAGAAGAATCAACAGAAGATTATAAATAGAACTGGATGAAAACGGCTACCCAAACCAACAACAATGGTTCGAGAGGCAGTATCGAAAGAACCTAGTAGGAACCGGCCATGACACAAGAAATCAGACCCAGAAGATTGGAAGACAACCCAAGACGGGGAAAGAGGTGGAACACCATGAGATACGACAACTGGTAAAACTCCCTGAAGGAAACAGCACCATAGGATGGGGTGGGTACACAATTACTCCAGGCCTCAGCAAGTGCGCGACTCTGGCCAGACATGTAAAACCACAAGGATGAAATGAACTCAGTCGCATCAACTCAACTTTTTCAAGGAAGCAGAAAGAAGTAGCATCATATACGAAAGAAGAGCGAGATACACTACAAAGGCCCCAATTACAACCAAGTCGATACAGTGGAAGGTTGAACGGGGCCATTCGTCTCAAGCATAGCAAGCACGATCAGTAGGTCAGAGAGTTGTACTCATGTAGTCACGGGAGTTATGAGAAGATTCACTCATTATTACCTTATGTGTGAAACCCGACGTTCTCTTGTGTTTCAGAATTTGAGGTATAATATAAATACAACGTACCCGTCATCCGGTACGCAGTTCTAAGTTAACATTGCAGAGAGACGACATCCACTTGGTTGCTGTATTAAAGCGTGTTTATGCAAACAAAAGACGATCTACAGTTCTACTACCAGTGGACAAGGTGTTTTTTTTTCTGTAAACGAAGGTTTTCCGATTTTGGTGATAAGAATTAAGGGCCAATGTTATATCACGTATTATGATTGACCACACGCCTACTAACTATGATTAAAATTGTTTGCATATCCTTTACATGACATTGCTGTCAACATCAGCATCTTTCAGCTGATTGTTGATTTCTTGGCAAGATTACGCTCAGTAGTTTGCCATTGCTTTCTGAGCGGCCGGCTCACATATCCCGTAAGTTACCGACGCGATTCGAACCACTGCTGATTCTCATCGTCGTCACGTTACTTACGAGAGTATACGAGATTACTGAGAAAAGTCGCTAACCTGTAGGCCAGGAAGCCGGCACTAACTATGATGGCCAACGTAATATCTGCACCATGTTTTGAACAAAATAATATAATGGCCAACGGTACATATCGCATTATGTGTTCAAATATGCCTTTCTCAGGGAGTATCCATGGCGAAGTGGTCAAGCCGTCTGACTCAGGCTCCGAAGGTTGTGGGTTCGATTCCGGGCCGCGTCCTTCGGTTCATCAGTGCATTTTTTCGGAGACTCCTAAGGATCATCGCTGGAACTACGGAGTTCGTGCTTTGTGCTACGCTTTCGGCAGTTCTCTGCGGAAAGAAACTGAGTCATATGGGATTCTTTTTTTTTAAAAAAAAAACCCGGTGCAATGAAGTCGACCCTGTCGACTTTTAAGAGGCTTTTTATAAAACTTAATATGACTTTTATACTGGCCCACGTTTGAATTATCGTACGTTCGTGGAAGATATTGTGTTGAATGGCCAACGCCTTAGTCACTGGTTGCATTGAGATGGCGGATGCAGGCGTCAAAGCAGACTACAGTAGCCAGTAATATTACTTGATGTCATGAATGAGTTCACTCTTTACTCCCAGGTCATGTTTTACTGCTATGTTGAGGAACTGGCTAACACCATTCGAATGAACTTACCTGTTAGTGAACTGGAGTGGGACATTGATTTATAACTGACCGAATTTATTAGTCTTCAAGAGGGTTAGCATTTAATACTCCAATAATATCTGATGAACATTTGTCAACAAGACATTATGTCTCAAGATACTACTACTCGTCGAGCGATATCAAACTGATGTGGTCCACGTGAGTTAAACAGTTCCTGCCGAAACAAGCAGATTCACTTGTTTATCAACCATGTCCGGGAGGAGGAATCTTGCATATTTCAGGTGAAAGTGTCTGTGCCTCAAACCATACAGACTGTGACGATATCTCTCTTGATAATAATAATAATAATAATAATAATTTAATACTATTTTTATCAGAATGGATTTCTTCAGTGATTACGAAGGCAATAATAATTCAAATTACATTAAAACAGCAAGAAATATACAAGCATAGCAAGAAAAAAAAACTTTATTAACTGATTGAGTGCCAAAGGATAATAATGTAACGCCAAATGTGACTTCCTATTTGGACAGAAGGGCGATATATTGCCATACTAAGGTCATCGTGTTATTTGTTTCGTTTCGCGGTATCTTCCGCAAATTTAATGCTCAGTAAATAGACCAATGACCAAGTCCTACAAGAAATAAATGAAAATCGTAAACTGATAAGAAGAAATTAGACATAGACAGTCAAAATCTGTTGGGCATGTTATGAGAAGAAATAAATTGGAGAACTTGGTGACAACTGGCAAGATCGAGGAAAAGAGAACAGGGGGAAGACAGAGAAGTAAATACCTGGATGGCTTGGCCACATGGCATGGTCGAGACAGTAACACTGTGCTAGTCCACGACTCTGGTGATCGAGTGAAATGGCGAATCATGACCGCCCACGCTTATCGGCATGGCACATGATAGAGTGATGGAATAGACATTCACATTATAATACTTGTTCATGTGATTTTTCACCATGTTTCGCCCAGACTTACTTTCGTTTGGCACTGAATCAGTTAAAAGCGTATATTAAATCATATATGATGTACGGAAGCGAATTATGGACAATTAGAAGACGAGTGGGGTAGTATGTGGAAGCAGTGGATATGCTGTTTTATAGAAGAATGATGAAGACACCGCGGAGGGACAGAAAGAGTCATGAAGATGTCTTGAAGAACTCTGACTCACAAAAGAACTGGTTACTTCCATCAGAAGAAGACAGACCACATTGTTTGGGCATGTCATGAGAAAAGGAGAGCTAGTCTTTCGTCATAATGGAAGATTGGAGGGGAAGAAAGGCAGGGGGATACCAAGAGAGAAAATGCTGGACAGTTTGCCATGATAGCATGATGGAACATCGGTATCAGAGATGATTGGCAGCACAATTCAATTCTACTTTATTTTAAAAGGGTCACAAATTGGGCACGCAGGCCCGTCTTACATTCGGCCCTTCCAATCACTCATCTTTCGTTCATCAATAGTGCGAGATATAGCACAAGAGATAGAGAGCTGTTCGCCGACATGATCACCAACGCCACGCGGCTTACAGTATAAGAAGAAAAAGAAGCAGAAGAAGACAATAATGAAATAATCATTAAGAATAATAATCATTATCTTGTGGAATGCCCAGCGGGGCATACAAATAACATACGAGGGGAGCAAGAACAATAGTACCAACAACAGCGGCAAAAAGAACACCAACTACAAACCAGAAAATCAACAGCAACAACAATTACAACGGATAAGGGAAGAATAAGAACAGAGGCAACGAGTGCTATATCAGCAAGAACAAGAACACCACCAGCAATAGCAAGCACTGGAACAGCAAAAACAGAAGAACAACAAGAACAATGTAACACCAAGAACACCACCGGAAACAACAAGAACAGCAACATCAGAATAACGCCAGCAGCAATAAGAAGTACGAGAACAGCAACACGAAGAAGACATCCACCAGCAATAAGAAGAACAAGAACAGCAACAAGAAGAAGAAAGCCACCAGTAATAAGAACAAGAACAGCAACAACAAAAGAAAGCCACCAGCAATAAGAAGAACAAGAACAGCAACAACAGAAGAAAGCCACCAGCAATAAGAAGAACAAGAACACCACCAGCAATAGCAAGCACTGGAACAGCAAAAATAGAAGAACAACAAGAACAATGTAACACCAAGAACACCACCGGAAACAACAAGAACAGCAACATCAGAAGAAAGCCACCAACAAGAAGAAGAACAAGAACAGCAACAATAAGAAGAAAGCCACCAGCAATAAGAAGAACAAGAACAGCAACAAGAAGAAGAACAGCATTAACAAGAAGAATGTGTTGAGTTGAGTTAAGAACCGACGTCACTGCACTCAGGGCATCCCCATAAGTGCTCCGTCCCCTCGTTCAACGGCCAGCTAAGAGTCATACTATAATCATTCCCACCGCTATCTGATTAAAAGTTCTCCTGGTCTTCCCTCTCAGTTTTGAGATTCTTCCAGAACCTCTACCGATCCCCCGCAATCTCATTCTTTCCACATATGGGTTCTCAATCTGTTCCCTCCGCCTTCTCCACCTGGTCCCACAAGCGCACGACCACCTCCCCCTTGTCCATAGCCAATCTACCACCAAGAGGTGCATTCCCTGGTAGCCTATCAGCCTACGAAGAATATGAAACAAGGAGGATTTATTTTATAAATGTTGCATATCCCTTACAGGACGTTTCAGTCAACACCAGCATTTTTTCCAGCTGCTGTTAATGTACTAGACAAGTTTTTACGTTCAGTAGTTTGCCATTGCTTTCTGAACGACCGACTCACATCCCCCTCCCCCCCCCCCCCCCCTGTAAGTTAGTTAACAACAAGAAGAACATGAAACGAGAAGAATAGTACTGAAATAGCAACAACAAAAATAGGAGCAACAACATGCACGAACAACAGTAACAGTAAGATCTAAGAAAAACAACAGCAAGACAACAGTAATAACAAAAACAATTAGAAGAAGAAGAAGAAGAAGAAGAAGAAGAAGAAGAAGAAGAAGAAGAAGAAGAAGAAGAAGAAGAAGAAGAAGAAGAAGAAGAAGAAGAACAACAACAACAACAACAACAACAACAACAACAACAACAACAAGAATTACAGCAGCAAAAAACAACAACAGCAACAACGATCCAACACAACCCAGAATACAGCACTAGCTACAGCGATCACACGTGTACGGGTGATAAAAATATCACTCCGGGACAACACTTTAACTTCCGGAGCTGTGCGCATTCCTTCAGATAACGTAACAATGCAATTAATGGGAGATTTTTTTAAAGGCAGTTGGGACCTCACACCTAAATGAGAATGCATCATATGGCCATCCTCATTTAATTAATAATTGGTTATTACCGAGTGCCAACGACATAGAAATATACACGCATGATAAATATTCTAAAACGCATCAGCTGTTTGGTTGTGTAGTTCTCAACAGAAACCTGCCAGTTTATTATTTAAACAATTTTATGCTTAGACTTTCTTTGTCTCAATTTCCATTTTTTTTTTTAAAAACACTTAAAAGAACACATGAGACTGTTCTATTTTTGGTGAAGGGCACTCTTTCTGTCTTTGAGTTGTAATGTACACTTAAAGCCACGGGATAAGTTATTTTCAATTGTTCAGTATCACCATCATAATGCACCTTGCAAACTGGCTTAGGCGCTGATGTCTCAACAGAAATCTCAGTCCTTGGTGTTCTGGATCAACTCTGCTGATGATATACCCCCATAGGGGGCTGCGTGGTCTCGAGGTATGGTGTCCGCCTCGAGTGCTGGAGGTACCGGGTTCAAGCCCTGGTGCCTCGAGTGCTGGAGGTCTCGGGTTCAAGCCCCGGTGATGCCGGGATTTTTTCTCGTGGACTTCTAGTAATAAATTTCCCCTGGTCTCTGGGTAGTGAGATCGGACGCCCGTGTATATTGCTGCGCACGTAAAAAATCCCTTGGCAGTTGATCATCGAAAAAGAGTAGCCTAACGGCGCTGCCCGGGCAAAATTTCGAGTCAAAAATCTACCCAAAATATTTCAGGATCCTCGCCGATGCTACGGAGTTCGTGCACTGAGCTGAGTTTCTCCAGACTCAGGTTTGAGTTAGGAGGAGAACGGAGCACTTATGGGTTGCACCCGTGTGCCGTGAAGTTCATCCATCGACTAAACTAAACTAACTATACCCCCATGACGCCGTCTCAGTCCATCAAGTATAATTTTCCCGGTCTGTTCTCCCACTGATCCTCCTAGTCGTCACTATGCTTCCAAATGCCTGTCTTCTCATTAGATGACCAAAGAACACTGCTCAAGAATAGCCAAGGTGAATGTAGCCTTTTGCAGGATGGAAAACATACTTACTAATAAAAATAAGTGTTGAAATGCTTCATAGAACCTATAGTTTTGTATGGATATGAAACGTGGACAACGTGCAGCCATACTGAGAAACATCTAATGACAGTGGAAATGTGGCTTCCGAGGAAAATGCAAAGAATACCATGGGCTGATAGAAAAAACATGGAATACCAAGGACAGACAGAAAAAAAAAAAAAAAAACAATGAGCAAGTCCTAAACTTGTGTAGGAGTATAATCACACCGGGCCGAGAGTGTAGATAGTGGGCAGGATGCCCTACGGAAGCAGAAATTCAGCAATTAATTCATGACTAATCTCGTCCTGCCGATATGATTCTCTATACCGATGGCGCTGTGTCACGAGACCAAAAAAGTGCTTGGGGATTCATAGCAAAAGAAAATGGCCGATGTTTAAAAGGAGAGCTTGGCGTATGACACCAAAACCTGAAGTCTGAGAATGGAGGTGGAGGCGGTTACTGCAGCTGTCTGCTGGCTGGAGAATAAACTGTATATGCATGTTATGATTGTAACTGATTCACAAAGCTTGCTGGCAAATGTGAAGACTAGCATGCTTCGTGCAGAATGGCATGTATCGATTCAGAGATCGCGGATTGTGAGCATTAGTTGGATCTTTTCTCCAGGAAACTGGTGTATTTAGTAATGAACAGGGAGACAGATTGGCTGGTGCTGCATCATTAAAGGGTGATTTGATGGATGCTTGCTTGCTTGTGTTCGCTGGCTGTGATCTCTAGCGTGAAGTCCTGTATGTCGGATGAAGACATCCTGTTGACAACATCAGTGTGATGTCATACAGGACCTGAGGTTTGCGTGAGTATCCGTTGTCCCATGTCTGACTTATTGGTGTGCAGACTGATGGTTCCTCGCCCTGCATGCAGACACTCTCCGACTTCAGAGGAAATTTGATGCATGATAAGGCAGATGTGCTGAAGATCCTCTGGGAGAATGATTAATGTAGAAGAACAGATAGACCATCACGGTCTAGAGAGAATGCAGCAGCAAGGGTTGATCAGAGGATCTGGTCGGTAGTCGTCATTCAGAGGTAAAGCAAGATGGACATATAATCAGATTGCAACGGGCACCAATAGTATTGGAACACTTCGCTGGCTGTTGAAGATGATGACTGAGTGCTTATGGGAATGCCCCGAGTTCAGTGATGTCGATTCCTGACTGAACTAAACTCAAATGAGCAAGTCCTACAAGAAGCAAATGAAAACCGTAAACTGATTAAAAGAAATTAGAATAGACAGTCACAATTCTTTGGGCGCATTATAAGAAGAAATAAACTAGAGAACTACGAGACACTGGCAAGATTGAAGGGGAAAAAACAAGGGTAAGGCAGAGAGACTCAAGCAAAAAGACTCAGGTTATGGTCGTCAGTAGGAAGGAAGAAGTGTCACAATGTAATATACAAGTAAATGGAAATATTCTTCAACAAGTGAATCGGTACAATTATCTTGGAACAGTTATAACATCTGATGGGAGATGCCTTGAAGAGATTAGAACAAGAATCGCCATGGCGAAAGTAGCCGTTAGCAAGATGAAAAACATTCTGACCAATAAAAAGATGTCAATTGAAACGAGAAAAAGAGTGTTGAGGGAATACATAGAGCCTGTTCTTTTGTATGGATGTGAAACTTGGACAATGAGCAGTCAAGCTGAAAAGCATCTGATGGCTGCAGAAATGTGGTTTCTGAGGAAAATGCAAAGAATACCATGGACAGACAGAAAAACCAATGACCAAGTACTACAGGAGACAAATGAACATCGTAGACTGATTAGAGAAGTTAGACGTAGACAGTCAAAATTTTTTGGACATGTTATGAGAAGAAATGGATTGGAGAACTTAGTGACAACTGGCAAGATAGAAGGGAACAGACCAAGAGGAAGACCGAGAGGAAAATACCTGGATGGCTTGGCCACATGGCATGGACGAGACAGGAACACTGAGCTGATCCACGACTCTGGTGATCGAGTGAAATGGCGAGTCATGACCGCCCACGCTTTCCGGCATGGCACATGATTGATTGATTGAAGGCAGAGAGGTACAGTACATATCTGGATGGCTTGGCCACGTGGCATGGTCGAGACAAGAACACAGAGCTGATCCACGACTCTGGTGATTGAGATGGCGAAACATTACCACCCACGCTTATCAGCATGGCACATGATGATGATGATGATGGCAGATAGCGCTGCTGGGGTGTGAAGTGTCAGGCCTTCACACATTGTAGACTATAACATATGAAGCGGGGAGGCCAGTTCCCACCCTCATCACTTTCCCTTCCCAGTCTGTTCTGAGGGAGTTATGAGCTCTGTGGGGTAGCCATGTTTGTGAGGCTGGATGGACTGCAGAGCTGTACTGGTAGGAAAACAGTCCTGCCTCTGTCGGGGAGCGAACCAGACCACTGTCTCGGCAAGCAAGTGTGCTAATTGCTATCCCACTGTGGCTTCTGCAATAAAAGGTACTTGTTTATCATGTGGCTGTTAAATACAGCTAGGAACAAAATGAAACAAGATGTGTTAAAACTCTTGTTAAAAATTAGTTGTATATCCTTTTCAGGACGGAGCAGTCAAATCTCAGCATTATTTGACAGTTCGTGATTCCTGGGCAAGTTTACGATCAGTTGTTTGTCATTGATTTCTGAATGATCGGCACCCTTACCATTTCATAAAAACGAACGTAAAGTGGTCTGCTTCGCCACAGAGATGTGTTAAACTCTACAGGGCTCAAATACCAAGCCCAAAAAAAAAGTTAGTTACATATCCTTTTACAGGACATCGCAATTATCCCCAGCAATTTGTGTATGTGCAGTGTGTGATCTCTTGGCAAGTTTGCATTCAGTAGTTTGCCATTGCTTTCTGAACAACCGGCATCACTAACATTAAGTAAAACAAAATCACATAAGGCGGTTTGCTGCCAAATCATCCGGAGCTGTGTAAATATCAAGTAAAGAAGGGATAAATTGCAAATAAAAATGCTCAACAAAGAAGAGATCAAGACAAAGCAGAGAGACTAGCGAAAAAGGATCTAGATAAGGCAGACAGTCTAGCAAAGAAGGAATGTACATATGTTAACCACATATTTCTATAGACCAATCAGCACTCTGTTAGTCATGTGGTTAGTATGTTATATATATGTATTTAATAGAGGTAAAAGCATGCATACTCTACATGTATTTAACAAAAGTAAAAACATGCATATTCTATATCAGAATCTGACATTGTAGGTGCCAAGTTTTCAGTTTTGATATTACGAGGTTAAACTTCTTTATATCAAAAGTCTAGAATATGATGAAATCATGAATCTATAATATCATATTATGTGTCTAATTTCACACCACGAGTCTAGAAGTTGACGTCATAAGTCTATTACAATAGATAAAATCACTAATCTAGAATTTATTATTTGCTTATAGTTGCACATCATGAGTCTAGAAAGAATATGATATTGTAACGCCACAACATGGTGAATTTACATTGTAATCTCATGTGTATATTTGAACAAGCCAGCATGGCTGCAGGGTTTAATGTGCTTGCCCTTGAACTTACGCTCCACTGATGATAGTGTAAGGGAATATGACAACATAGACATAAGACTGCATTAATACATCATGTAAACATCTTGACTCTGGAATATGACAACATATTCATTCATTCATTCATTCATTCATTAATTCATTAAATCATTCATTCATTCATTCAGTAGCATGTCCCTTGCAGAACCTCGCTCCCATAACAGCCTTCCCGAAAAATTCCTGGTCATAAGCAACATGTCCTGCATCCGATACACCCATCTGGAGACTTCTCTTTGGCCTTCCTTTTCCTCTCTTCCCAGGCATATACCCCTCCATGATTGTTCTCTCCAAACTTTCATGATGTTTCAAGTGACTAAAATATTTAATTTTCTTTGTTTTATCGTCTTTGAGGAGCGGCTGGCCGAGTGGATAGCACGCCGGACTCTCATTCGGGAGACCCGGGTTCGATCCCCGGTAAGGTGCGGGATTTTTTTCTGTCGGGGGCAAAAAGAAAATCCTAACCTGCACAGTTCGCGGCGACTGCACTAGCCAGGCGGCCTTTATTCCTCAGGCTCAAAGACCCCTCTGCCATACACCGCAAGGTACTATATTGGCAGTAAATGACAGAAAAAATAGCCAACCTTCTCCCACTATTCAGATCTTGTCTTATGGATTCATTTGTTCTTTTCTGTATTCAAGATATTCTTAGAACCCATCTATAACATTTATATTCAAAGGTATTTATGCACTATTTAGCTTGTTTAGTAAGTGTCCAGGTCTCACAGGCATATGTTGCAATTGGAAATATGCATGCTTATAAAAATCTAATTTTTGTAGTTCTATCTGTCCCCCTCCACAATTTATTCACTTGTTTTAGTTTTTGAAGAGCAATGGATATTCGTCTTTTAATGTCTTTCATTGCATCACCATTGTTGGTAATTAATGACACAAGATATTCAAAATATTTCAGTACCTCCAATTTGTCCTAATGAACATATATTTCTTTCTCTATACTAGTTTTATCTGTATGCATTATCTTTGTTTTTGCTATGTTAAGATATAGGTTATGACAACATAAGGCTACAATATTACATCATTTGAACATCATGAGCCTGGAATATGGCAACATAAGGCTACATTATTACATCATGAAAATACAGTATGACATATGGCTCATAACTTGAATTTAGTATCATATTTTAAGTTCAGAATTTCATATATATATATATATATATATATATATATATATATATATATATATATATATATATATATATATATATATATATATATATATTAATGGGATCATCTTTCCAGATTTTGTCACTGAACGAGCAAACTTTTTTTTCAAAGGGTCATAAACTGAGCACAAAGGCCCATCTTACATTCAGTGCTTCCAATCACCATTCTTTCATACATCAATTATCAATTGTGCATGTTACATTGACACACGCAAAAGAAAACATTGTCAAATGAATGCTGTGAATATGAACAATGCATATTACTATGTTATGAGATATACAGGCAGGCAGGCAGACAGACATATACAAACAGACAATCACGCATACTATTTACACAAACTCTCACAGTTATACACCCCTTAATAACACACATCAACATCATGATTGTGTTATAGTTTACATATGCTTCAGTTATACTGAATAAATAAATAAATAACAAATCTGCAAGCTCACACTACAGGATACATGCACATTTCAACAACAAGACGACTTATCAGAATAATGACATAAAGCTTATGAAGGAAAAACAAATCTTAAATTAAGTCATTCAGGATGTAAAGAAGTTTCAATGTTTGGTACGTCTCTATCTCTCTTTCTGTTAGTCTAGCTCTTTATCGGTATATCTATTTCTCTCTTTCTCTGTGTATTTCTCTCTGTCTCTATCTTTTTCTATCCAATTCCAATTTTCAAAAACAAAAATTCCAAATTTGGCCTTGTTCAACCTGCGTTTTTTCTATCTCTATATCTTCACTATTTGACTCTCTCTCTCTCTCTATCACTATTTATCTCTATTTCTATCTCTCTCTGTATCTATGTCCCACTCTGTGTCTATCTCTGCCTCCCAATCTCTGTCTCTAACAGTGTTTCTCTATCTCTCTCCCTGGCTACCTATCTCCATCTGTTTTCATGTTTCTCCATGCCCCTTTCTCTCTGAATCTCTCTCATATATTTCTCCATTATCTCCCTCTTCTATCTATCTTTTCTCTCTCTCTCTCTCTTTTATTTTTCTCTTTCTTCTATCTCTTCTCTATCTCTCTTTTGTGTATCTCACCATCTGATATTTTATATGCTGTTAAAGTTTGATGGTGGATTATATTACATATGTGTGTATAATGTTTTCAGATGTGCGTGTTTAATTTCTTAGTATTTGTACATTTAGAATGTTAAAATGTGAAAATTTAGTGTTATATAATTTGTATATATGTTTAGTGCTTCACACTTTGTGTATATATTTAGTGTTGCAGTCTGTTTTTATGTTTAGTGTTGCATATATTGTATATGAGAGTACAAAGAAAGGACTCTCCTTGAATATCAAGAAAACAGTAACAATGGCGATATCAAAGAAAAAGGTGACACCAAAATATTAAATGGATATAGAAGGGAAAATTCTTAACCAAGTGGATAATTTCAAATACCTATGAGCATTTATAACATTGAATGGAAGGTGCACAACAGAGATTAAGAGCAGAATAAGGAAAGCAAAAACTGCATTTAATAAATTGTATATGAGAGAAAGAGTACTGAAGTGTTATATAGAATATGTTTTGCTGTATGGCTGTGAATCTTGGAATGTAAATAAACAAATTAGGAAGAACTTGGAAGCAACAGAGATGTGGTTCCTGAGACAAATGTTGCAAATTCCTTGGACAGCCAAAGTAACTAACAACATCTAGAACATTATATACAACAATAAGAAAGAGACAAACAGCTTTCTTTGGTCATGTGATGAGAAGAGAGGCATTGGAGAACACCATGACAACTGGAAAGATCGAGGGAAGAGAGGCAGAGGCAGACCAAGAGAAATGATGTTGGATAGACTGAGACAGCGACATGGAGGAATATCATCAGCAGAGCTGATTCAGAACACCTAAGACCGAGATCTGTGGAGAGACATGAACACCTATGCCAGCTGGCAGGGCACTTAATAATGATCTTGTGTATATGTTTAGTGCTTCACAATTTGTGTTTAGAACTTTACAATTTGTGCATGTGCTTAGTGTTGTATAATTTGAATAGTATTTCACTCTTTGTATAAGTGTTTAATGTTTCATAATGTATAGATATCTTTTGTTTCACAAGTTGTATAGATGTTTAGTGTTTCACAATCTGAATATATGTTTAGTGTTTTCTACTTTGTATATGTGCTTAAAATCTTATAATTTGTATCTATGTTTAGAACTTTATAATTTATATACACGTTTTAAAAGTTGTATAATTTATGTATATGTTTAGATTTTTAAAATGTGTGTATATGTTTAATGCTTAATAATTTGTATATATATGAAGTGTTTAATAATTTGTGTATATATTTAGTGTTTAATAAATTGTGTATATATTTAGTGTTTTATAATTTATGTAAAGTCAGGCCTTATTTAGATATGACAGAGCTACCATATGACAGTAGATGGTACCAGCTGAATGTTGGGCGGCGATCATTAAACCCGACACCCCACATTGTGCCAATGGCTTTGGGCTGAGGAGTGCAATTGGGAGGGTACAAACCTTATCCTAGCGTGAGGAAATGCAAAGACTAAACGTCATGGCAGGACAGACCAGGCCCTAAGTTTGGTTGGCAGCTGATCTAGGATCAAAACTGAGACAGGCAGACAATTAGAGCATTGCTTTACTGATCCGGCAGTTTCTGCAGCTTGTCTTGTTCAAGACGTCTTGGTATTACATTTCCTCTGAAGTAAACTAGGCAGGTCGAGAGAGGGATCATGTTGCATAGGCAACACATGGTCTCTAAATTCAGCCCAGACTTTGTGTTATGGAGAGGTATAACTCCATTTTACAAACTATCGTCTGTCGCGACGGCAAGGTGACAGTCAATAATTTGTGTATATAATCAACATTTAATCATTTCTATATAGATTTAGTGTTTAATAATTTGCATATATATTAAGTTGATTTATTTGGTTGTTTCGGGATTTGAGATTTAAATATTGAGCACAACCCACTACTGGCAATGCTGATTGTATTCTGGTATGAACCTAAGGCATATCCACGTCAATGCGGAAGCACTAGACTCGAGTTTCACTCTCGTTTGAGCTCATCAGTAGTGCATATCCTTGACTGGACCCGGAAACAAACCCCGGATCACTGGCGTGTGAAGCGGGTGTGTAAACACTAGACCATGCGGCACATGCTGGACATGACCAAATTATCACAACAGAATATTACAACATCACCCATCGTAGGCTGTAGCTCAAGATTTGCCCGATCGTCGTGACTGAAGTCCGTCAATCGATGTGGACCCGAACGATTAGGTCTTCTCACTGGCAAAGACACACTAGCCCACCTAATGTATATATATATTAAGTGTTTTATATTATATTTAGTGTTTTATATTGTGTGGATATATTTATAGTGTTTTATAATTTGCATATAGATTTAATGTTTTATAATTTGTGTATATATTTAGTGTTTAATGATATGTGTATATCCATCCATCATGTGCCATGCCGGTAAGCGTGGGCAGTCATGTTCTGCCATCTCACTCAATCACCAGAGTCATGGATCAGCTCCATGTTCCTGTCTCGACCATGCCACGTGGCCAAGCTTCCAGGTATTTACTTCTCGGTCTTCCCCTTGGTCTCTTCCCTTCGATCTTGCCAGTCATCACCAAGTTCTCCAAGTCATTTCTTCTCATAACATGCCCAAAGAATTTTTATTGTCTACGTCTAATGTCTCTAATCAGTTTACGATCTTCATTTGTTTTTTAAAGGACTTGCTCATTGGTTTTTCTGTCTGTCCATGGTATTCTTTGCATTTTTCTCAGAAACCACATTTCCACAGCCATCAGCTGATTTTTCAGCTTGACTGCTTATTGTCCACGCTTCACATCCATACAAAAGTGTAGGTTCTATGTAGCACCTCAACACTCTTTTTCTCATTTCAATTTATATCTTTTTATTGGTGTTAAATCATTTGTGTATATATTTAGTTTTTTGTGTTTTGTCATTTGTGCATATATGCCGGAATGCAACACAACTGTCCACCATGAAAATTACAGTTCATCGTCGATGGAAGTGGCTGTCACTAGAAAAGCAGCAGCTTCACACACATTATAGCATAATGCAAAACTAGCTAGTTCAGCAGCCTGCTGCCGCCATTTTCTGAACATGCAGTTTACAATACAAACAACCATGGAGAGATGTAAAAGCACTCCAAATGAAATCCACAGCTCACAGTGTCACTCTAAGCACTTACACTGGTAGCTGGGTGATGGAACCATGTACTACCAGGCCAACATGAGGAAAATGCATAAGCAAGCCATAACCAAAAGCTACAATACTCCAGAGACCTTAACAGTCCAACCGCCTATCCGCCATATTTTATAATTTGTGTATATATTTATTTTTTTATATTTTGGGTATATATTTTGTGTATATGTTTAGTATTTAATAATTTGTGTACATATTTAGTGTTTTATAAGTGGTGTATATATTTAATGTTAATAATTTATATATATATTTAGTGTTTAATAATTTGTGTGTGTGTGTGTGTGTATATATATATATATATATAATTAGTGTTTTAAAATGTGTGCATATATTTAGTGTTTTATAATTTGTGTATATATTTAGTGTTTAATAATCTGTACATTTAATGTTTTATAATTTGTGTATATATTTAGTATTTCATAATTTGTTTATATATTTAGTGTTTTATAATTTGAATGTGAGGCCAATAAATAGGGTCTTCCTCCGGTTGCAGAAAGAAATGAGTGGGAAACAAAAAGTTCAGGAGCCAATATCTGCCAAAGATTGCTCTGATTTTCTGATTTAATCTTCTGGTGTCTTTGATCTGTAATGAGTTTTTTAAGCACAACCTTTCAAATGACGTTAACCCCTGGGAAATAATGCGACACTCAGAGAAAAGATAACCTGTGGTGATACAGATGAACATGGCAAGAAATGTTACTGTTGTCATTAATAAAAGAGTATAGAAAGACAAATATCCAAATGCCCATCTTACGGCTGCCACAGGAAAGCAAATGTCAAAATAAGACATTTTTGACCATAAGTCAACTGATATATATTTAATAGCGTGAAGAGTAGCATAAACACACCCAACCCATGCCCAGAACAGGAACACAATAAAGAAACGATGGTTCCGATAGCCGATGCATGAACCAGCAAAAAAGCAATGATGGTCTCGTTTAAGAACACATGTTTTACATAATGGACAGTGGTGACATCTGGGTGGACGAGTGCGTTTGCATGTATAGCATGGCACCCATGACCAGTAGGGATAACTCTCTGTTACAGTCGTACCACGTCTTCTCACAACTGGTTTTGGCCTCATTAAATCAAAGAAGTCTGACTTTGTTTCTGGTCTATTCTGCTGCTCTTGTTGTAACAACGAGCTAGTTTTATTATCCTCTGCAACACAGATAAGATCAGCAATAGATCTGCTGTTGATCTGTTCGTTCTGCTTAACCATCCAATGGTTGACACTTTCCGCTTCTTTTTCCAGATCAGCTTTTTCAGAAGCAAAATACCCTTGAGTAGATTGAAAGTTGCTGTCTGTTTCCATTCCACCATCTTTCTTGTTAAGGAATTTCCCCTCTGATTGTGTAACCAGTGGCATAACGACAGCAGACGAGTAGTCGCTTGAGAATTTCTGAAAATCATAAACATTGGACATTAATTCCCTCCATTTATTTTAAAAAAGTAATGTTCAGAAGCAAGAAGAATTAAAGTAATAACTATAAGGGGCGTTCATTTGAAATCCGCTCGTGCTGCATCGCACGTAATTGCATACGTTGAACATGATCATGTCATAGTCATGTGATAAGTACTGACCAATGAATAAAAGAGCACATGCTTATCATCCCATGATGCATAGGTTCTGTTTCTGACCGTTGAGAAAATGGTCAGGTTGATCCAAAATCCGTCCAAAGAAGCTCAAAGATCGGTGATTCAGTTTCTTTCATTTGAAGGATGTTGACCAGTGGACATTCATCGAATATTGCAGCCAGCGTATGGTAACAAATGTGTGTTGAAGACAACAGTGACAGACTGGGCACAAATGTTTCGGAAAGGACGTCAGTTCATGACAGATCTTCGACGGCCGGGTCAAGCGCATATTGTTGCAACAGAAAGAACAATTGCCAAAATTGATGCAGCATAACAGATGAACCGTTGTCGAAGCATACGTTCGCTAGCAAAAGAATTTGATGTCTCAATTGGGACAATTCAAAAGGTCGTTCGTAAGAAACTGCAATATCGGAAGGTGTGTTCATAGTGGGTACCACGGATGTTGACTGACCACCAAAAAGAGGAACACATGAGATGGTGTTTAAACCACTTGCTGCGTTACAGAGTGGAGGATGATGCATTTCTCTTCTGCATAGTGGCAGGCGATGAATCGTAGTGTCACCACTTTGAGCCGAGCAGCAAAAGAGAGAGCATGCAATGGAAGCATGCTGGATCACCAAAAGCCAAAAAATTCAAGTTACAGGTTTCCGCTGGTAAGGTTATGCTGAGCACATTTATTTTGCCATGAAGGGCTATTGTTGGCCAACTTTAAAGAACCTGGTGTCAACATCAACTCTACCCACTACCTGCAAACACTAAACAAGCTGCAAAAGCCATCAAGAATAAACGACCCGGCATGCTTCCTCGCAGTGTGAGTTTGTTGCATGATAATGCTCGTCTGCATGTCACAAAGATTGTGCAGGAAGCATTAGCAAGGAAGAAGTGGGAAATTCTGCAACATCCAGCCTATAGTCCTGATTTGTCAATATGTGATTTTCATTTGTTCGGACCTCTAAAAAAAGCTCTCAAGGGGCATAAATTTCACATAGATGTTGACGTAATGAATGCGGTAAACACTTGGTTCAGTGAGCAACCACAATCCTTTTTTTGCGGACAGCATTCGCTGCCTACCTAAGCAATGGGATGCTTGCCTGAATGCCTACGGTGACTTCTTCTGACCAACCCATGGTGCGCAATTCATTCACAATGAAAGCTTTGTTTAATTCTACCACACCTGTTTATGTTTCTTTCATGCTTTTGTAATAAAGCCATTGGAACGGGTTTCAAATGAACATCCCTAATATATAAGACTAATGGGGTTAAAGTTCTAAATATCTGAGACTATAACATAATAATTGTGAGACTAATGAAATTAAAGTAATAACTTCGAGGAGGCTTCAAATGAAAACCTTAAAAGTGTGATAGAAATTACAGTAACCATGCCATTGTCTTGTAACCTGTCAATGTTGTTGTAAATGTCAAGAGTGTTCAGCATGTGATATCATGGTGCAGACGACCATGGTGATGTCATAAGGACAGTTTAAAGATGGCAGCCCACTGGTGTGCACCACATCCCCTGTATTCGCCAAACCTAGCTCCAAGTGATTTCTACCTGTTTGGGCAACTATACTGGAACTATTAGTGTTGGAACTCTTCGCTGGCTGCTGAGGATGGGGACGGAGCACTTATGGGAATATCCCGTATGCTGTGATGTCGGTTCCTAAATCAATCAATCATGGGCAACTCAAATAGTCATTGGGAGGAAAGATTTTTCGGTCCAATGAAAAGGTACAGCAGGTGGTGCATGAGTTGTTACACATGTGAACAGGATAATTTTTTTCTTCTACAGGAATCCAGGCACTTTATTGGCGCTGGAAGACTTGCATTGAACGCAGTGATGACTACATAATAAATGATACTTTTGTTCTTAAGTTTTTCAGAATATTTCACACACAAAAAACATTTAACGTTTTCATTTGAAACCTTCTCATATTGAGACTAATGGGGGTAAAATAATAACTATCTAAGATTAACAGAGTTAAAGAAATAATTATCTGAGGCTAATGTGATCAACATAGGATCTAGGATTAAGTAAAAAAAAATAGTTCAATGTATTTTACAGGACATCACAACAAACCCCAGCATTTTTTGGCACTGGTTTCTGAATGACCAATGCCTGTGACTAATTTCAAACCCAGTGTGAGGGATTGTCAAACTGTTCACTGGCCCGAAGTTACAGATGCTAGCAGCATCTAAGATAGAAACATGTAAAGAAACAACGAGAATAGAGAAGGTAAAGAAACCATTTGTCTTGGACTGAAGAGGAACAGAAGACAGAAATTCAGTACCGTACATCAGAGATGGGGAACATTTTGTCTGCCAAGGGCCATTTGGATGTTTATGACATTTGCAGACTATACAGAATTACCAACTTAAAATTAAGCCTGCTATATTCTGTCAAACATTTAATTAACTCCCACTAAATGTGATGTGTGGAACTCTTCTCTTTGGTGAAACATGTGATGCTAGCTGGTATCCATGCTGTTACTACTCACAGCTACTTTTCCATGTTTGCATCACTTAGTGTATAAGCACAGATGACTCTTTGCGATGGTTAGGTTTTGAAAATAAGAGTTTGAAGCAGTAAGTTGTTCTAAATACTGATGCACATTTCAGTGCATGTTTCCTTGAAGTGGGAGATTCCTTATTTCCTATGATACATTTATAGAACTCAAGCAGTGAGAGGTTGTTGTATCCAACTTTCAACTCATCATCACTTTGCAGCTGCATGATTTCATGCTGTAGGTTATCAGGCACATTACTTGGTTCCACACTCAATGATGTAGCGAAGGTGTTCAATTCCGTCTGATTACATTTCACATCCTTGAATCTTTCATTAAATGCCTCATTTAGTTTCACACATTCACCAGAAAATTCAAGTGCCATAGGAGGCTTTTGTCCTTCCAGAGTGGGGAAATGCATCATGTCATTCCTTTTCAGTTGCAATTTCCAGAGCAGAGCCTTAATTTAGCTTCAAATAATTTCACGTTTGAAATCAAGGAGATGAGATGATGGCTGGGGCTCTGTAGCTTGATGTTCAGCTCTGAGAGCTACTTCGTAATATCTACCATGAATGCTAGATCACACAGCCACTTGCTATCATTGCAAACCCTGACAAGTTTTGCCTTGATCTCAATCAATTGCTTGACTACATCCCGCAGATTATTAAAACCCCATGAGCATGTTCCAACGACTCAGCCACAGCAATTCACAGTGATAAATGTTGGGGCGACCCTTTGCCGTTAATTTGGAACCGCGACTAACTAACTAACTAACTAACTAACTAACTAACCAACCAACCAACTTACTTACCAACTATCTAACCAACCAACCAGCTAACCAAGTAATCAATTAACTAACTAACTATACTCTGGGTACTATCTGTGAAAGCTCCTAGATGAACTGAATTTCAAGACCTGCCTGCAATTGCTTTGGCAGGGCCAGACCAAATGTTTATGTGGGCCTTATATGGCTCCTGGGCCGAATGTTCCCCACCCTATTGTACAAGAAGTAACCAAAGTTTTTGTCAGTTGGTTGGTATAGAAAGTGATAACACATGTATAAGAGAATTAAGGTATTGCAGTCATAATGAAATGCATCTCGATACTGAAAAGTTGGTTGTGGTATCCTCTACACCTTCTATCTTGTATCTTCAATATGCACTTTTCATAACTATAGTCTGCCTCTTGATGATTTCCATGCACATATAATACCGTGTAAGAGAATACATGATCACCAATGCCACATGGCATGGACTTTAAGAAGAAGAAGAACATGCAAGTAATTTGCATGATTTTTAAAAGTCTTTAAAATATCTCCATTGTTGTTAAAACATTGTTTCTTAAATAAGATAAATAAAAAAACAGGGCTAGAACATTTGCCTTTGAATGAGGTTAGTTTGGTGAATAAAATGTCACTTACTGACAGTGTTTGATAGTCATAAATAATTAACAATTGGTAATGATAAAAAAATAATTTGTCCATGGGTAGTTTCCTGTTATGGGTCTATGATATGATAACATCACAGCACTCGGGGCATTCCCATAAGCACTCAGTCCTCATCTTCATTAGCCAGGGAAGAGTTCCAATACAAATAGTGCCCATTGCAATCTGATTATATGTCTGCCCTGGTTTACCTCTGAGTGACGACTGTCGACCAGATCCTCTGACCACACCTTACTGCTGCATTCTCTCTAGACCATGATAGTCTATTTGTTCTTCTGCATTAATCACATTCTCTCAGAGGCCTTCACCACATCTGCCTCAGCATGCATCAAATCTCTCCTTAATGATGTGACACCAGCCACTCTGTCTGCCTGTTCATTTCTAACCATAGCAGAATGATCTGTAGAAAAGATCCAGCGAATACTCACAACCCACGGCCTTGAATAAGAAGAAGAAGCAAACAAAAGTTAAGATAAGAGAAGATAAGGAGGAGGAGGATGAAGAAGAAGAAGAAGAAGAAGAAGAAAGAGGAAGAGAAAAATATAATATATATATAATTTATAAATATGATTAATAAATATTAATATTAATATATAATGATATTTACCTGTTGATTAAGCTGGAATGATGATGATGATGAAGATGCTGATGACAGTCGTTTGTGGAGGTAGGGGTTTCCATACAAACTGATGTATTTCTGGTAGGATGAATCCACATATCGAATGCCCAGCCAGTTGACCATGATTTCAGTGAACAAGAAACAAACAAAGCATCGCTGCACAAGCACAACTCCCTCTTGTCCTGCGTACAACAGCGGGATGATGTCGACCAGTGTCAGCACCAGACTGGAAAGCACCGTCAGCAGGAACAAAGGGATGGCTATTCTGTGGAGAGAAATGAATCACAGGAGAACATGTATTCTAGGCTTAACCAGAACATGGGGTGGGGGAAGCTGGAGAGTATGTATTCTAGGCTTAACCAACACCTGGAGGGCCACTTAATGCAGTGGCTAGCACATTGTCATAGGCACAATTAGTGTAGTTGATAAGGGGATACAGCATCTGGCCGAGTGGCTAGAATGCTGAGTGTGTCTTTAGTAGACCCAGGTTTGAATCCTCAGTAAGGTGTGGATTTTTTTCTGTCGGTAGCAAAAAGAAAAACCCTAACCTGCACAGTTTGCACTAGCCAGGTGGCCTTAATTCCTGAGTCTCAAGAACCACCTCTCCTACACTGCAAGGTATTGTAGGCAGTTAGTTGCATATCTTTTACAGGGCGTTGCAGTCAACACCTGCATTTTTTTTTGCTGTTGTGATCTCTTGGCAAGTTTACGTTCATTAGTTTGCCATTGCTTTCTGAATGACCAGCACCTACACCATTTTGTAAAATAGACAATGCAAGGTAGTCTGCTTCGAAATCACCTGCAGCTGTGTTTCGAACATGGGTATGTGGGATTAAGAACTACATTTGTAACCCCTTCACCCCGGAGCAGGCATTATAGGCAGTAGATAACAGTTTTGTTGTTTTGACAGATAAGGAGATGTGCTGATAATGTTATGAGCTTGGTCTGATGAGGGTTAGACACCTAAGTTCATCGTTCGCTAACAGAATAAAAGACTGGAAACCTATTCCTCTATGAATTCCTGCCTACAGTTCATCGTCTGCTAACAGAAGAAAAGACAGGCCACATATTCCACCATGAATTCCTGCCTACAGTTCATCGCCCCCTAACAGAAGAAAAGATAGGCCACATATTCCTCCATGAATTCCTGCCTATCACCCTATGACAGACCTTTAGCAGATTTCTGCTTGTAGACATGTTTTCTTTTTTTAAAGCACATTTGTATGATTACTGTTGGATGAGGTAGTCAGTCTCATGTCAATCCTTCTCATTTGCCTCTTCTGACATGCAGAGCTACTATTCTTGGCTTCCCTTATGATCCCGGGTAAGATACTGCCAAAGGGAGAGATCTTGATTAATATAAACCCTGAACATTTTGAGGTGCTACACAGAACCTGTACTTTTGTATGGATGTGAATCGTGAACACTGAGCAAGCAAGCAGAAAAACATCTGATAGCTGTGTTGTGCTGATCCTGAGGTAAGCGGTTCCTACAGCGGATAGTTGGACTAAAATGTTGACCTGTCGTCCTTGATTGGGGGACGTAACTTACAAGTACATCTGAAGTCAGAGTGGGTTTGCCTGATGGTGAGGGACACTGTTAATAGGGAAAGCTAATCCACACACAAAATTCAGTCCATCACTACTATAAATAGTGTGTATGATTTACGCTTGAGTTCAAAGCAAGCGAGAGCAAAAAAAAAAAAATCTGATGGCTGTAGAAATGTGGTTTCTGAGGAAAATGTAAAGAGTACTTTGGACAGACAGAAACACAAGTGACCAATTCCTACAAGAAATAAATTAAAATTATAAACTGATTAGAGAAATTAGATGTAGACAGTCAACATTTTTGGTCACGTTATGAGAAGAAATCAATTGGAGAACTTGGTGACAACTGGCAAGATCCAGTGGAAGAGAACAAGGCTGGATTGTTTGGCCATGTGGTATGGTTCAGACAAAAATACGGAGCTGATCCATGACTCTGGTGATCTAGTGAGATGGCAAAACATGACCACCTATGCTTATCAGCATGGTACATGTTGAATGAACGAACATTTGCTGAAGAGAAGGCTGGGTAAAGAGAATGAGAGACAAGTGGAGAAAGGAATGCTTGCACTGGCTGAAGAGGAAGAGGTGAAAAATGTGGGCCAGATCCAAATAGATGTCCCCTTATGGACAGATGCTTATGTTACTACTGTGTGTTGAGAGATAAATCTGCCTCCAGAGTCATGCATTCTTCTTCTTTATCTTTTCTTCTGTAAACGATGTTTTCTATGCGTCTATTCCTGCATGGGTCACAAACAGGAAGTATCGCTTGAGGTCTTCACTGATTTCCTCAGATTTTTTTTCTCAAAGATTCGCTCCAGTTGGCCATTTTACTCCTCATATGGCGTTCAGCATGGCCACCATGAAGCAGAAGTGACATGTTTGACTATTACACAAATGTACTTATGATCCCAAACCTGATGCCTTTCCCCATGAACCTGTAGATTTGTTGAAACTGACTGTGTGTGTTTAGTTTATTATATCCATTAAATGTCTTAAAACTGATAAAATAAAAATTAAATTTAAAAATAGAACAAAAAATGTCAAACCCTGGCATAACTGCACCACTGAATTCTTTATTAGATATGCAATATGTTGTATCTGTGCTGTATTTTATATTGTATACAAACTCATCCATCTATTGATGTTAACTATGTTGTAAACAAACAACTCAACCATCTTCGGATGTTAATTATGTTGTATACAAACAACTCACCCACCTACGAATGTTAACTATGTTGTATCTTACCTGCCAACAAACTCCGGAGGTTGAGTGGGTGGTGTCACATCAATCTTGGAATGTCCAAATCTTTTTCTGTAATGGGCTTTCAATTTGTGACTTAGGCTTTCTAACTGTGGCGGACGGTAAGGCGGTTTCTCATCTCGGTCCATTTCAAGGCTCTCTGGGATTGTTTCAATGAGTAAAAAGTTTGCATCTTCCATTCTGCTACCTGTAGATGATACATCATGTGGATGTGAGTGGACCTTGCAGTCAGAAAGAAGGTGCGGAGGTCAGCATGGCTGAATGGATAAGAATGCATGTACTTAAACATCCGGTGTGTTGATGCCCAGGTAATGGGTTTAATCTTTACATCAGACACTAAAATGTTGACCTTTCGTCCTTGACTTGGAGACGTAAATTACAAGTACCTCTGAAGTTGGAGTGGGTTCGCCCGATGGCAAGAGACACTGGTAATAGGGAAAGCTAATCGACACAAAAAAATTCAGTCCCATGCCACTAGAATTAGTATGTATGGATGAGTTAAAAACAAGCGAGAGCCAAAAATATAAAAGACAGTGTTAGAGTAGTTGAGGAAGGATAACTTGGTGCGGAAAAATAGAGACTGTTTTAAAGAAAAAGGAATTAGACAGGGTGAACGACCATAGCAGCCTATAAAGCAATACTCAGTTAAAGAAGCTTGTTGAACCATGTAAGAGACATTTATCATATAGATATCCTAACTGTGGAAAGCTTTGTCACTGAACAAATGACATTTTAACACTTGTTGACATGAAATTCAGATACATATTAAAAAAAAAAAAACTGGAAAAACTATGGCACATATATATGAAATTCTAAAAACTGAAAATAGTAAAAAATTTAAAAAATAGAAAAAGCAAATGTCCATTTTCTGTGTCTTGATGTGTATAGGGTATATGGTGTTAGCTCAGTATTTTTATAGGACATGCTGAATGGGCGATGTTATCAATCTGACGCTGGTTGCCTTTTCTTCCCAGAGCATTACCAGGTACCCATTTGAGGCCGGGCTGACCTGAGAGCCCAAGTCAATCTTAAAAGTCTACCTTGACAGGCCAGCCCCATGGAGAAGGGGTTACGGACGTGGTTTGAAATCCCGCATACTGCAATTGAAACACAGCTGCAGGCAATTTGGTAGCAGACCGCCTTGTCTTGGTATTTTACAAAATGGTATGGGTGCTGGTCGTTCAGAAAGCAATGGCAAACTACTGAACGTTAACTAGCCTAGAAGTCACAAAAAGCAAAAAAAAAAAGAATGCTGGGGTTAATCGCAATGTTCTGTAAAGGATATGCATCTAATTAACAATGATGGTGAATTGAATTGGGCAAGAATGCTAGCCACTGCTTTACCATGGCTTCCCCAGGAAAAACTGAGGATATGACATACCACATGTCTTTCAGAACACTGAAAATATCAAGAAAAGATGCCATTTAAAAAACTGCTGAAATTGTACTGTATGACTTTGTAAGTGAAAAATCTATTTTAAAAACTGCTGAAATTGTACTGTATGACTTTGTAAGTGTAAAAACTATTTTAAAAACTGCTGAAATTGTAGCATATGACTTTGTAAGTGTAAAACCTATTTAAAAAACTGCTGAAATTGTACCATATGACTTTGTAAGTGTAAAAACTATTAAAAAAATATTACACATATAAACAGTGTTTATCGCGAAGAGGTGGCAAATGTGATTTGTGATCCTGCATACCACGTTTGAAATCAGCAGAGGGCGATTTGGAAGCAGACTGCAGGGGGTTGATTTTTAACAATCGTTTGAGTGTCGGTTATTGCAATGGCAAATTACTGAATGTAAACTTGCCAAGAAATCACAAACAGCCAAAAAATGCTGGAGTCGATTGCGATGCCCTGTAAAGAATATGCAACTAATTTTTTTTAAAACAAATATATATAAAATAAATATATCTAATTTTATAACCTTTGCATAAATGACATACAAATATGCACATATTTAAGTGTTGAAAATATGACTTATAATTACATAATTATAAACACTGATAAAGATATGTCACACAAATAAGTTATTTTAACAACTGATCAAGCAGAAACATACAAATGTGTTATTTTATAAACTGGAGAATAATAATTTATTCTAACAGTTTCTTAAGCAAGGACATACAAATGTCTTATTTTAAAAACTAGAGACACTATAAACAGAACTATTATTTTATAAACCAATAATATGCCATACAAATATTGCACTCTTTAAACTTTGAAGATAAATCATATACATGTGCTACTACATTGACTGAAGATATGACATACAGATGTGTCATTGTATAAATTGATGATATGACATACTGATGTGTCATTGTATAAATTGAAGATATGACATATAGTTGAGTCATTGTATAAATTTAAGATATGACATATAGATGAGTCACTGTATAAATTGAAGATAAAACATACAGATGTGTCATTGTATAAATTGAAGATATGGCATATAGATGAGTCACTGTATAAATTGAAGATAAAACATACAGATGTGTCACTGTGTAAACTGATATATCATTCTATAAAATGAAGATATTACAGTCAGACGAGTCAAATCTATAAACTGAAGATGTGACATACATATAAGGCATTCAATAAATTGAAGATATAGCATACAGATAAGTCACTATATTCTATACATAGAAAATATTGCAGTATGCTGTAGACTTTCAGTGTTTTTGTTTACAATAACCATGCCAACAAAAGCTGTTATGTCATATATACTGGAAAGATGTCCACAAAGTTTAATATTTTAGTCGGCTTGTCTTACATCTTCCAGACTTCAAAATATTCAAGTCTAATGTGCATAAGCTGGTCTCCCTGGCGCAGCGGTTAAGGACGTTGTTTGTAATCCTGTGCACTCTCGTACGAAACACAGCTGCACAAGATTCGGCAGTGGATCGTGTAGCGTTGGTTACTTACGGAGATATGCGAGTCGGTCGTTCAGAAAGCAATGGCAAACTACTGAACGTAAAACTTGCCAAGACATCAACAGCTGAAAAATGCTGGTGTTGACTGCAGTGTCCTGTAAAGGTTATGCAAAATAAAAAAAAATTTAAAAATATGCATAAAAGTAAATGACAAGGTGTGGGTACTGTGAGCACACAGATAGTGAAAATTAAAATTAAAGTACATTATAGTTATAGCACTGCTTTTATTTGGAAACCAGGACTAAATTATTTAAAACAAGTATTTATAGCACAGCATTTACTCCCTCTATACACTGGGTGGAGTTAGCAGTTAGTTGGTAATGAAATATCCAAATAAAAGTCCTAAAACATGTGAATGATACATTACCAAACTAGGGTTAATCTAATCCCAATAACAGCCAGCTGTATGGGATGTGCTAAATTATGACATTGTTAAAAAAAAACAATTTAAAAAATAATATTTGTATATACTTTTACAGGACGTCGCAGTCACCCTCAGAAAGTTTTGTTTGCTGTTTGTGATCTCCTGGCAAGCTTACTTTCAGTAGTTTGCCATTGATTTCTGAACGACTTACACCCATACCATTTCATAAAAAACCAACGCAAAACGGTCTACTGCTAAATCACCCGCAGCAGTGTGTATGCGGGATTACGATCTGCGCTGTAACACCTTCGCCGCGGAGCAGGATCTGGTCTTCTTCTTCTTCTTCTTCAGCGTTCCGAGCCATTGAGGTTCTTTGCTGCAGATACAATCTGTCTCCATTCGTCTCTCTGATTGACCTTCTCTTGCCAGTCGTTGATTCCAAGTGCTTGTAGGTCTGTATATATATTATCTCTCCACCATCTTCTTGGTCTACCTCGGGGTCTACAGTCATTTATTTCCTGAGTGTAAGCGAGTTTTGTTTCCCTATTATTTTCCATTCTTTCTATATGCCCCAGCCATTGTAGTCTATTAGCCTTCATGATACCAGTGATTAGCGGGGACTTAAACAGGATCTGGTCACATTCTAATAATTATGTAATTTCTCGTCACATATGTGATGTGAAGTTCCAGGAAGTCTTCCACTTCCCGTGGCTGTAAAGGAGATGACAGCTCTACAACACAATATCCCCGCAGAGATAATGATAGTTGATACTTGAAATATTATTACTTCAGTACTAGGTCATGATACTGGAGAGTTTTAGTCACAGACCATAACTTTAGGAAGGGAAAATCCCAACTGCACCTCCCCATAGTAGAGGATGGGAAACACATCACTGTGTGACTAACACATCACTGTGTGGCTAACACAGCTCTGGGGACCGAGTATCCACCGGAATAGATTGATAACTTTGCAGCTGAGCTGAGCTGAGCAGGGCACTCACTTGTCATTACAATCGGAAATGGCTGTCAAAGGCAGAGGTAAAAGACCACCATATGGATGTGGAAGTCAAGGGGAAACCACAACATGTCATTATCTTCCCAAGACTTCATGGCAATTGAAATATCAAACATCTTTCCTTCTTCAGTCATCATCATCAGTGATGAGAAGAGAGGCATTGGTTGGAGAACATCGTGACAACTGGAAAGATCGAGGGGAAGAGAGGCAGAGGCAGGCCAAGAGAACTGAAATGATGCTGGATGGATTGAGACGGTGTCATGGAGGAATATCATCGGCAGAGTTGATCCAGAAAACCAAAGGCCGAGATCTGTTGAGAGCCATGAACGCCTACGCCAGCTGGCAGGGCACTTGATGATAACTAAGTCAGGAAGAGAGTCACTGCGTCTTCCTGGCTAGAAGCCCTTTTCTGATTTCAGAGCTAAAATGTTCAAAATTGTAAGCCGCAACGCTCAAAGACCGGCACGACAACAATAAATATAATAATTAATATTAATTATAAATTAATAAATAATAATTAATATTATAATAATAATATTGCAACGATCTTAATTAAAAATTTATATAAAAACATACGTAAAAGTCAGTCTTGTAGTTGTAGATGATTCACCAACCGAGCAATGCTTAATTCACGTATCACCAATCTTAAAACAGCTTGCACACATGGTAATCCAGCAGCTGAAACACAGACGCTTTCACCATAGCAACAGTCAATAGTGTGCGCTGACGCAGCACTGAGTACTGTACCAAGACATAATTTATAATAATTATTCAGTTAGAATATTCGATACGTTTTTAATTAAAGTTGTGTACCGTTCGTTTTATCTATAAAATATGCAACGTCGACAGGTGATCATAGTTAAATCAGAAGTATTTATCTATAAAATGCTCTACTATTAAATGAATAAACTAATTAGGTGCACACTATTAATATTAATACTTAGATATGCAATTACAGGTTTTGGATCAATCAGATATTTTGATAGATAGAAGGCGAAATGTACCGCGTACGGGATGTGTAACTCTTCTCTAGGCCTCTTTTGTTGTTAGCAACGACTTCTTCCGTGTCTGACTTGATTTGTATATGTCAAAGCCTGGGAGACCGTTAAGTCGAGTCAAGAACCGACATCATAGAACTCTGGATATTCCCACACATGCTGCGTCCTCATCCTCAACAGCCAGTGAAGTGCCCCAATACTAATGGTGCCAACTGCAATCTGATTACGTGTCCACTCCTTCCAGCACTGAACGAACGAACTTTATTTTCAAAGGAAGGGTCCCAATTTGGGCACGCAGGTCCGTCTTACATTCGGCCCTTCCAATCATTCATCTTTCGTACAATTATCTATTGTGCATGTTACACTCACATATGGGAATTAAAGCATTGTCAAATGAAAGTTATGAACTTAAGTAATGCATGTTACCATATTATGAAACAGACTGAGTGCTGGCTGGGTCATCTGGTCACCCCCCTGTCGCACCATTCTCTCCAGGCAATGATGGTTCCAATTCCAATTCCAATTTTAAAAAAAACAAAAATTCCAAATTCAGCCTCGTTCAACCTGCTTCATTAGCTGTGGTTATTGTTGAGGTCCGTGGTTTTTGTGGGTTTATTCACCCTAATTCTTGTCTTGTGAGTCCTATCTCGGACTGGTTATGTATCGCTTGTGTCTGTGACGTTAGCTGGGGGATCGGTCCGCTGCTATCCTATTCCAATTCCAATTTTCAAAAAGGGAGGCACTATCGAATTGCGGGAAGTAACAAACATGGCACAGCGTCTGCTCACTAGTCAATTTTAGTTTGGGCTATTAAGAAGTCTAAGAAGGTGGTTAATTTAAATAGGAATGTTCACTGTTGCGAGTTTAATTCTGCCGATTTTCCCGTAATTTAGGTTAGGTAATTTAAAGGGTTAATGAATCACTCTTCTTCTTACTTCTGTCCGTTCTTTTGGCATCCCGTTTTATTTTTACATTACGTTCGTCCTGTTTTAAATATCAAGAATAATTTTTCAGAACTGGTATCCCCAATACAGATAACGATCCCTACAAATAATTCTGTCTCCAGGCGAGTTCAAGAATTGTTAACTTTTCCATGTTTGTTTACGTTACCGTCCTACTATTTATGTCCTGATAATATCGCAGCAGTGATGATTCTCTTAATTTGACACTTTCTATGGCCTCCATTGCATCCTATCTGAGTGACTCTGTTCTGGTCCAAGCTGACAGTAATATGCAAGACATGATTAGGCAATTCAAACACCAGGCTTTCGATTGACTGGCCTCATTAATTAATAAATAAACAAGGAAAAGGAAATGCTACGCATATTATAAAGTGCAGGAAAACCCGGTATATCTGAAGCAGGTGGAAAAGAGAGAGGAGAAAGATAGATAACGAAGATAGTGTGAGAGTCAGAGATATGAGAAAGATGTATTGAAAGACATTAAAGAGTGGTAAAGACAAGAAAGGGAGAGGTGGGAGATCGAGACTTAGAGCGAGAGAGAGAGAGAGAGAGAGAGAGAGAGAGAGAGAGAGAGAGAGAGAGAGAGAGAGAGAGAGAGACACACACACAATCCGAAGAAAACATATGCCTAAAGCGAAATCATCAGACTACAATTGGTGTCACCTAACTCCTGAAAATGGAAAAAAAAGCGTCACCTCCCCATTTGGGAATCGAACCTGGAGCTCCCGTGTAAGAAACACTAACCACTATGCTACTGAGGACACGTTAATGGATCAACAAAATATTGTAATGTGGACACACGCATAGGAATAATCACGTGACCTACTTCGATTGCGAATATAATTTTTTTATATTCGCAACTCCATTGCGAATATAATTTTTTTTATATTCGCAATTCCATTGCGAATAGTCACTCCGTTTTCAAAAACAAAAATTCAAAATTCGTCCTCGTCTACCTGCTTCATCATCTGTGGTTATTGTTGAGGATCGTGGTTTTTGCGGGTTTATTCACCCTAATTATTGTCTTCTGAGTCCTATCTCGGACTGGTTATTTAGCGTTTGTGTCTGTGACGTAAGCGGTGGGATCGGTCGGCGGCTATCCTTTGTGCTCGTCTGTTATTGTGGTTTTCTTTGTTTGAGTAGGCTCCTGGCTCGTCTGGCTTGACTGACTGCAGTCCTTATAAGGACTTTTCGTAATCCCACTCCAGCTGGGGGATCGTTCGGCGGCTGTCCTTTGTGCATGTTTCCTCTTGTTTTCTTTGTTGGTGCAGGCTCCTGGCTTGACTGGTTGCAGTCCTTAAAAGGACTTTTTATTTGGTCTTTTTGTCTCTTTATTGTGTATTTTCTGTAGGATCTTTTCGACGTTTTCATTTTCCTCCTTGAGCCTGTTTTCACTGTTGCGTTTGCGTATCTGCTGCCTAGCGTTTTCTTCCTCCGTGGTCAGCCATGGGACGATTTCACCGTCCTCGATATAGTACTCGAAGTCGTTCTCACGGTCGTAGTGTACTACTGGGTATACCATCGGTTTCCCTCGGAGTTTTTTAGGCTTCGTCTTTTCTTTTTCTTTCCAGCGCCTTCTGAATTCCTCGCGCTTGAGTTCCTCCTTGTCGACTGGGTATTCTGTGCCTCCTTCAGAGATCCTACGGTATAGTAGTTCCCCCTTGGGCGTTGTGGTTGGGCTGCTGGCTTTAGCTTGCGATTCAGGCTCGGTATCTTGGTTTTCCTCTTGCGGTTTCTCATTGAGTTCTTGTATGGATTCTGCTGGTTTGCTTTGGAAGAGTTCCATTTAAGCTTCATGCAATTCTCTTTCGGTTTTGATCATTTATAGGATTTCTTCGTTCTCCTTCTTCATCTCGGCCATGTGCTCCATCTCTTGTTTGATGTCGTGCTGGATTTCTTTTATGTCGGCCAGCAGCTTCTCATTATCGCTGGTCGGAGTCGTCGTCAGCAGTGTTTTGACTTGTTTCTATCTGCTTTTGAAGTTGATGTCTTCCAGCTTGTGCTATACCCGTGGCTGTCTCGTCCCTCTGTATTGCTTCCTTGAAAGGTGTCTTTGTGATGATGGCGATTTTTAAGACGTCTCTATGTCTCCTCTTGCTCCATATTTGCCCAGGCTGTTAGCGCACTTTCTTTTGTTGTTGGGTGCTCGGAAGTCCGTGTCCATCTTGGCCAGCGAACACTCTTTGAAGGCGCGGTGAGCGGCGCAGTATCGGCAGATTTTCGTCTTACTGCGACACGTAGCTCTACTGTGGCCGGCCTTCTGACATCTGGAACATTGCGTGATTCTTGGGATGAATCTCTCTGGTTGCTGTATTCTCTTGTTGAATGATACTGTGGTCGGCATCTCGCTGCCCTCCGATGTCACCACTGCCAAGGTTGTAGGTGTCTTGGAGTAGGTGAGGAGTCGCTCCGCCTTCAAGAATCGGGTGTGCAGATTCTCTTCACGTAGCTGCTTCAGGATTTCTTCATCTGTCAGCTCCACAGGAATCCGCTTGACAACCCATCGGACTGTTTTTGATTCGGTGTTTCCGACTCTGATGTCTTTCTCCTCCTTCTTCTCTACTGTCTTGGTTCTTGATTGTGTTGGGCTGTCAATCTTCTCCCTCGTAGTAGCTTCAGTAATAGCTGTAGTATCAGGCTCTTTGGTGCAGCTGGCAGTTAGGCTCTCCACGTTGTTCTTCTTGTTGTCGGCTCCCACGCTGCATTTCTTGGCCGCAGCGTGTTTCTTGTTGTTGGACTTTCAACGTGACATTTTCCCGCGTATCAGGCTTCTTGACAGAATAATGCGACTTGACTTGTTAGCGCTCGCAGTGCGAATGGCGGTTTTCCTTTGTGCTCGTCTGTTCTTGTGGTTTTCTTTGTTGGTGTAGGCTCCTGGCTCGTCTGGCTTGTCTTATAAGGTCTTTTCGTTATCCCACTCCATGCATCGTAAGCTGGGGGGTCGGTCGGCGGCTGTCGGTTTGCTTCTGATTTGGTTGATATGGGAAGACTATTCCGTACACTTTTATAACATTATAAAAGTAATATTGTTAAATTGACAATTGTTTGTCTTATAGAATTCATCAAAACAAATTTTTATCTGGCTTGTAAAAGGCCCCCAAAAAATATTGTTAATTTTTTTTTATTTTTTTCATGTTCAACTTATGATACTGAATTTATTTGCAAGAATTTTATAACAAATATTAAAAACCATTTCCACAGAAGAGGCGGCAGTACTAGCTAGACAACAGCCAGTCCGCTGCAAGCGTCGACTTCTGGCCCCATTACACCAGTCTCTAGTCTGTGTCACAAAGACTACCTCATCTACACCAGTCTCTAGTCTGTGTCACAAAGACTACCTCATCTACACCAGTCTCTAGTCTGTGTCACAAAGACTACCTCATCTACACCAGTCTCTAGTCTGTGTCACAAAGACTACCTCATCTACACCAGTCTCTAGTCTGTGTCACAAAGACTACCTCATCTACACCAGTCTCTAGTCTGTGTCACAAAGCCTATCTCATCTACACCAGTCTCTAGTCTGTGTCACAAAGTCTACCTCATCTACACCAGTCTCTAGTCTGTGTCACAAAGTCTACCTCATCTACACCAGTCTCTAGTCTGTGTCACAAAGACTACCTCATCTACACCAGTCTCTAGTCTGTGTCACAAAGACTACCTCATCTACACCAGTCTCTAGTCTGTGTCACAAAGACTACCTCATCTACACCAGTCTCTAGTCTGTGTCACAAAGTCTACCTCATCTACACCAGTCTCTAGTCTGTGTCACAAAGACTACCTCATCTACACCAGTCTCTAGTCTGTGTCACAAAGTCTACCTCATCTACACCAGTCTCTAGTCTGTGTCACAAAGTCTACCTCATCTACACCAGTCTCTAGTCTGTGTCACAAAGACTACCTCATCTACACCAGTCTCTAGTCTGTGTCACAAAGTCTACCTCATCTACACCAGTCTCTAGTCTGTGTCACAAAGTCTACCTCATCTACACCAGTCTCTAGTCTGTGTCACAAAGTCTAACTCATCTACACCAGTCTCTAGTCTGTGTCACAAAGTCTACCTCATCTACACCAGTCTCTAGTCTGTGTCACAAAGTCTACCTCATCTACATCAAATTTTTCTGCAGTTATATAAAATTACTCCCAATTTACCCGATTTCTCCCCAGGTAAATGAGCTGAAAAATTCACACAAAAACTCTTGTTGCCCAAAGCACCATTCTTTCAAAGCATGAACAAGATATTATTGTTACTTTGTTACACACACCATTACATGTGGTATCCTTTGTTAAAACTGCATGAAATAATATATTTATCTAGATCTGTGGCTAGTGTGTTAAAATGCAAACAGCCGCAAGAAGGCCATCATCAGACAAAAGAAACCCATAGCTTCGGACAGGGCAAATCCCAAGATGGCAAAGGAGAAAATCTGACCCTTCAATGAAGGGTTACGAGCATAGCCTATCACCAGACTTCCGAAGACGCTGCCAATTCCAGCCCCTGAGCCAGCGACACCAACGGTTGGAGCTCCAGCACCAATATATTTAGCAGCCTGATCAATATCATGTTGAACTGCACTGGTTTGGAAAGATCGGATCTGGCTAAAAAGGGATGGTGTATTGCTAAATCTTGACTACATTCAAAGCTGCGATGCCACTGTAACTTGAGATGCTGGCATTTGGTGCATGCTGCTCTTGTTTTCCTACGAATGTGCTGACGATCGGCCGCAACGCTAGGCGGCTCAATCGTGACGTGTAGCCTAAGCTCCTGGGGTGTTTCAAACCATAGTCACACAAAGACTGAAGGCAGTTATTATAGTTTTATTATTTTGATGTTTTTGCTTCTGTTCAGGGGCACCTAAAGGAAGGATATGGGAAGTTGATAGCAAGCTACTGCAGACTTCTAATACAGAAGTTTCAATTCCATAGAAAGTTCCCAGGAATTCCAGCAAACTAAATTTTTTTTTCCAACTTTTATTTCATACAAAGCAATGTGTATTTACAAGTTTCTTTTGTTTGTGTATATTACAGAGCGTTGCCGTTTGTTAGTGTTACGTGTGACATTGTGAATAAAACATATACATACATATATACAGTTATGATAATATGACATTTGTGGCATAGTGCATGTAGATACACATTCCTTGCATATGCTTCACTTCCACTTCCGCAAGCGGAATGCATGAAACACCTGTCCATCTCTCCCTCTCCTCTCTCTCTCTCTCTCTCTCTCTCTCTCTCTCTCTCTCTCTCTCTCTCTCTCTCTCTCTCTCATACGCACAAACACACACGCACACACAATCTCGTGCTTTCTGGAGACCGCAGTACATTTAAATACCCCGCGCTTGGACAATAAACTTTAAACTATCATTTCCATTAAAATGTGGCTTCCTTGTAATTTCTGGGTCACTAAGCTCCCGAGGCGAAGGTCGTTGGTGTTGTTGCCTGATGACAAATTTCAGGGTGACGCTCTAGTCCATGATGTCTTTTGTTTGGGGGCAAGAATCAGGGATTTACTACTAGCAATTAGGGTCCATGGTCTGTCTCCAGGGAGATAATTGGTCCAAAATTGTGATAGTGTCTGGGTTTTATATACAATGGGAAGGACTTAAAAACCTGGCCACCAAAAGCCACCTTAGCTTACTGGGTACTTAAAGGGCTCAGTGAATTTGTTTATACATGGTGGTGCATATTTTTCTTTTGAAACATATCATTACCGTATAACATCATTTTAATACTTAAGATACCGACTTGGTTTAAAGACTGCTACACGCACGCACGCGCGCGTGCGCACCCACACACACTCGTACACATGCGCGTGCAAATTCATGCACCACACACGCACACACACCTGCGTCCACACACAGACGCATACATATGTTACTGCCAACGGCACAGACACACATCCACAATATATTTCATGTTGCACATTCAAATATAATAATGGGAAAATTAATAATAATAGTAGCAGTAATAATAATAGTATTAATAATAATAATAATAATAATAATAATAATATAATTGTAAGATTATTAATACCATCAATAAATACATTTACAGTTGTAGTATCCTTTATTTAAAACAAGTTATTTGCTTCTTCTGTAATATGTGCTGTCTTCAGCCAAATATTTTACGAGATTTGCGCTTGTGGGGCTAAGATTAGAATGTTTGCGACTTTTTGTTGATAAAGTTGTTGGACAATTTCTTTGTTGATTGTTCTGTAATTGTATAGTGCTTTGTTTCTTAATGTCCATATAAGATTTCTGTACTCTGCCAATAGAACACGTAGCTTTGTGTGGGTGTCTTGTGTGGAGTAAGGAATGGAATTTATCATGATTGCTTTGTAAACATCTATTCTTTGTTTCGAATGAGTGTTTAGGATGTTTTGTAGGAGATTTCTTGTTGGCATGATTGTGTTGCATTCGTAATAGATGTGCTCTTCTGATTCTTGGACGTTCCGTCTACAAAGCTGACACTGTAGTATTTGTTTAGTTATTTTTGCTCTTCTCTCTGTTGTTGGGGTCATGCTGTAAACAAGCCTATATGTAATTTCCCTTGCTTTTGGAGTAATCTGCTTGTTGTGAATTTTAGAGAAAATTTCGGTATAATCTTTTATGAAATATCTATGTCCTCTTTTAATTCTGAGATGTACCGGAGTTGCTTGTAATTTAACTAAATGCCTGTAGATTGTATGTGTTTTCTTGTGTAGTAATTTTTCATGTCCTTTAATGGCTGAAATACATGTTTTGTAGAACGTTGGGAGAGTGCCAAAATAATGTGAGGTTGTATTCCTAATAGTTTTTAAAGAAGATAGCCTAATTCCAATGTAATAGTGTGCTAAAGGGTGTTTTTCTGGGTGTTGTAGGATTTCACCTACTTGTTTGATCCTAAGTGCTTGTATTTTGGTTGTTATGTCTTGGAGGGCGATACCTCCATCTTTTTTGTCTTGCATGAGTGTAGTATGTTTGATACTGTAGATGGTGCTGCCAAACACAAAGCGTCTAATCTCTTTGTTTATGTTTGTGACAGTCTGACGTGGGGGATCTAGGACTGTGCACAGATATAGTATTTTTGGAATTATATATGTATTAACAATGGTACTTCTACCAAATATGGTAGTTGTTTTGTATTTGTATCTCTGTAACATATCTGGTATTTTCTTCTCTAGATTTTGCCAAGTGTCTTTGTGTGTCTGATTTGGTTGACATGGGAAGACTATTCCGTACACTTTTATAAGATTGTTTGATGTTAAGTCAAATGGAAAATCCGCCTTATTTTTCAATTTGCCTAAGCCCATTATAGTAGACTTTTGGACGTTTAATTTTGCCCCACTCCCTTTGCCGAAAAACGAGAACGTCTCCAAAATGATCCGTACAGATTTTTCAGTGGTCGGAAAGAAAATGGTATCGTCCGCATAAGCACGCAGCTTTTGTTCACCCTTCCCTGGTATGAACGTACCCCTGACATTGTCGTCCTGGCGTATCTTTTCTAGAAGTGGTTCTAGAGCGACAACATACAGTAAAGGGGACAAGGGACACCCCTCTCTCACTGACCTAGTCAACCTGAAAGAATTGGTTAGGGTATGGTTTAATAGAATCCGACTTTCCGGTTTCAAATATAAAATTTTGACCCATGTCTGAAAATAATTTCCCACGTTGCAGTGTGAGAGAGTTTTGTGGAGGTATGAGTGAGATATTCTGTCGAATGCTTTTTCTTGATCTAAAGAGAGAATTGAGGACTGACAGTTTTTCAGCTGTGTGTAGTTGATGATGTCCCTTATGAAGTGTGTGTGTTGCTGGATATTCCGGTGTTGTACACTACATTGCTGGTCTTCATGAATGAGAGATGCCATTACTGGTTTCAATTTATTCGTCTAAGTCTTTGTTAAAATCTTGTAGTCTACATTTAAAAGCGAGATAAGTCTGTAACTCTTTAAAAGTGTCTTGTCAGAGTTCTCCTTCGGAATAAGAGTGATGTAAGATGTGTTGAAACTGGATGGGAGTTCATGTTTGTGGAAAGATTCAGAGATTACTGCTAGTATAATAGGACCTAGAAGAGGACAGAAACCACAGCAAACTAATTTTTTTTTTTTTTTTTTTTTTTTAAATTTTATTGAGTGTTAAGAAACATTTGCATTTGTATTGTTCGTGTTGTTACAGAGCGTTGCATGTGGAAGTGTAGGTGACATATGCGCAAATTTTTTCAACATTTGTTTCAACCTTTTTACATTTGAAATGGGGGGTAACGAAAAACGAGTACAAACAACAACAAGACGGTAGTATACCATTATTTTCCCTCTGCCACCCTTTCACCTGTCAGCTAATACCATCATCACCACTTGGTAATGAGGAAAATGGCAGTAAAACTTGTTAGAACCGACCGGTGAAGGCAGCAGCAGCATCAAAACCAACAGTATCGAAAAGGTGGGGGGGGGGGGGGGGGGGTTGTCAAGGAGTATCCTAGTTTACAATGCAGGAGGGGTAGTTGTTGCATTTGTATTGTTTGTGTTGTTACATGCGTACTGTTTGTTCAGTATTTGTGTGCGTGTTTTTACAGAGCGTTGCATGTGGGCGTGTAGGTGACATATGCGCAAAAATTACAAATATTTTATACATTTAAACATTTCTCCATTGACATTGTTGTAAGGAAATATTTTAAATCAAAAGCGTGATGGTAGCGGGCTGTTATTATTTCCCCTGCCTCCTCGCTCTCCTGTCAGCTCCAAAAACTCCTACCAAGCACCATCACCCTCGGTGATGATAAACATGGCGGTGTAGAACTGAAACAAAACGGTGAGGGTGGCAGCAGAGACAACAATCACAGTATCAAAAGGGTGGGAAAGGGGGATGTGATAGTATACGCGTTTACAAAGCCATATATATTAATAGTGATTACATGATAATAATGCAAAGTAACAACTAAATACATAAATAAATATAGTGACAAGGAATAACAGTGCTGAGACTAGTGATAGACTCAATGATAATAAATAATAGTTTTAACATGTGATTTTATGTGCTATATTTATTACCTTAGGAATGGTGTTTACATGAAATACATCTTATAATAATAATGACAAGGAATAAAAACCTACTAAGGGTGATGACAGCAATGCTAATATTTATAAACACAATGGTAGGATTTGTTTTGATAATGATCACATTTTCCAAACATGTGATTCCATTTGCTAAAATGATTTTCTTAGACATGGTGTTAAAATATGGCAGGTACCTACAATAACAATTGCATCCTGCACTGTTCAATAATATAGTAGGTGTAAAAAGGAGTTGGTTATCTTTTTTTTTTTCTTGCTTATTTTTTTTTTTTTTAAATTATACATATACTTGCAACATGCAATGTTCAATAATAGTAGAAGTAAAAGGAGTTGGTTATCTTTTTCTCCTTGCTTTTTTTTTTCTTTTTTTTTTCTTATTTGTAAGGGTTCATTCATTTTTTCCCTTCCTCTTTTTTTTTTTTTTAACTTTATGTAAAAAGTAAACAAGCATCAGTATTTGCACAACATTTTAACAATCTTTACATTTTTGTTTCCCTTGCCATCTTTTCACCAATTTGTTTCACTCCATCAATGCCCTTATCACCACTATCTGGGCTATGATGGTAAAGGCAGGATAGATATTTGAACCAAACCGGTGTGGGTATCAGCAAAGGCAGCAACAAACCATGAGCAAGGGGATGGGGGGCACATGGGAAAGGGATTTTGTTTATTACTAATGATGACAATAATAATAATGACAAGAAGAGACATACTGAGGGTAATAATAGCCAATCTAAAAAAAAAAAAACAGCAATGGTAATAATGGTTATGAAAATGATAAACTTTTTGCAAATTGTGGTTTCCATTTGCTAGGATGATTTTCTTTGGAATGGTGTTAACATAGCATAGCAGTGTACATACACAAGCCAAATATAGTTTTAAATAATAGTTGTAGTACAGGGAGTTGGGTCCCCCCCCCCCTCATTTCCTCAATCATTTGTATTTGCACAAATTTATTTCAGTATTATTGATTTGGTAACCATATGTGATTTTGTATTTATTCCTTCAACACTCCCTCACATGATTCAAAAGGGGTGACAAGGAGAAAGGGAAATCTTTACATTTTTGTTTACCTTGCCGCACTCCCACTAATCGCTTTCACTCCAATGCCCCTCCGACCACCCTTAATGATGGTACAGGCAGGACAAATGTTTGAACTGACCAGTGGGGGTGGTAGCAAAGGCAACAAACCATGAGCAAAATGGGCAACTAGGGGAGATGAAGTTGTATAATAATAATGATGTTATCACTAATACTTATAACATTAATGATACTAAGGATAATAAGGTAGATACTGAATACAAAGAAAAGGGGGAATATTGCATGTCCCCCCCCCCCCCTCACTATACTCTCCTCAACTGGTTTCACCCCACCAAAACCCTCATGCCAACTCTTAATGATGGTACAGGCAGGACAAGTGTTTGAACCAACCAGTTGGGGTAGCAGCAAGGGTAACAAAATATAAGCAACAGGGGGTGCAGGGGAGATGAAGTTGTAAAATAATAGTGATGATATCAATAATACTTGTAAAATCAATGATACTAAGGATAATGGGGTAAGTATTGACTGCAAGGATAGGGGAAAGTC
Source organism: Cepaea hortensis (assembly GCA_963921405.1). Classification (NCBI taxonomy): domain Eukaryota; kingdom Metazoa; phylum Mollusca; class Gastropoda; order Stylommatophora; family Helicidae; genus Cepaea; species Cepaea hortensis. The sequence continues at coordinate 34,293,027 of OY992895.1, forward strand.
TTTACATGTTGTTCCCTCTCTACTCTCCCACCGATTGGCTTCAATCACCAATGTCCCCATGACCACTCTAATGATGGTACAGGCAGGGCCAATGTTTGAAACAAACTAGTGGGGGTAGTAGCAAAATCAACAAACCTTAAACAAAGGGGGGGGGGGAACATGGGGGATGAAGTTGTAAAATAATAAAGGTGATATCATTAATACTTATTAAATTAATGATACTAAGGATAAAGGGGGTAGGGTATTGATAGTAAAAAATAAAAATGATAATGATAGTGAAAATAATAATAATAATAATGAAAACAATAATAATAATAAATATAATAATAATTATCCATTATCCACATTATCCAGTAAACTAACATTAGTTAATAGAGATTAGCCAAGGGCTACAACTCCCGCCCAAGGGAAAGAAGTAAGACCCTCGAAGGCCAGAGTATTCCAGAACCTTCTCGAAGGACTGGTCAGTGAGTCCACTGTCCCGTGGACACTGATGTGGCCCGCCTATTGCGGGGTCCACGAGGAACTCGAACAGAGTTACCACCCGTGTCGGATTGCGACACGTGTGGATCGGCAGAGAGAGACGGGACATCGAAGAGGCAACAGGGCCTGCCTTAGAGGGACTCAATAGTTTAGACTCAAGAGTTTAGACTCAATAGTTTAGACCCATGTGTATTTGGGGTTCATAGACATATGCTAGATAGTATGCTTAGAATGTTTGATGATGTTAAACTGTGTGATGATGTTAAACCTCTGTGATATGTAACTCAGTGCGGGCTTGTTAAACCCACTGCGCCAACGCACTGTATATTGAAATACAATAAATGTTAGATATTATATTTAACAGGAGTTATTGTTGCCTGTGTGAGCCCGAGCTCAGATACCTAGACATTCAACACGCTGACAGGCTTTTTGGGGGATACTCTCCGGTTTTGGCATAAGCTTTACATATAGACGGCTATTGATTGCCAAGTAAAATAGTAAATTAATCATATCAAATTGATGTTTGAAGAAGTTTAACAAATTGGCATCTATCTAGTGATCAATTAATATTAATATGAGTCCCTCTGCAGCTAGTCTTTCAATGATGTTAATACTATAAACTATTTTGACATGACTGTGACATTTTTTTGACTGTTACTAATGTTTTCTCATTCTACGAGCAGATTGTTCCGCGAATTGTGTGCTGTGTAATCTATGTAAACTATCCAACAGTGGCGAGAGTACAAGACAACATTCACAAAATCTGGGATCATAAGATAAGTTTCATATCATGCCCATTGCAACCCTAAGCGGTACTTATCACCATCCATCCATGTATCATTTTGCTTTGCATTGATTTGTATGTATATTCATGACCTTATAACCAACATAACTTTGCATTTGGATTTGCGCATGTAATAATTAAGGGAGATAACTAAATTTTCTACTCCCCAACATTTTTTCTAAGGGATTTAACTTCAGTAAAATTACCAACAAGTAAAAGACAAGATGTCTACTTTAGAAAAATGTATTGAGCAAGGTATGAAATTAGGTTATAAAGAAGAGAAACTGTCAGAATGGGCACAGAAGACGCACGCAGAGAACATTGCCCGTGAAGAAAGAGCGATAGAACGAGAAGAAAAACAAAGGCAAGTGCAGGCAGAATAAAAGAAGATGCAAATGCAGGCAGAAGAGAAGAAAATGCAAATGGAGGCAGAAGAAAAGAAAATGCAAATGGAGGCAGAAGAGAAAAGGATGCAGATGCAACTGCAGGCTCAAGAGAAACAAATGGAGCTTGAGGCGGCGGCCAAATTAGCCCAATTGAATGCCGATACACAAATAAAACTAAAGCAGATGGAAATCGATTCCAACGTGGAAATATCTGTAAATAAACTAAGAAGCAAAGAGGAGGAACAGAAATATAACAAGTATAAAGGCCTCGTTAAGGCATTCTGCTCAGGAGATTCCATCAGTGCATACCTGGAAAATTTTGAGTGTCTAATGTCCTACCATAAGATCATAAAATCAGATTGGTCATTTATTTTAATGAGAAACTTAGCTCTAGAACCTTTGAAAGTAATAGAGACAGTGCCACAGGAAATGAGAAAAGATTACGATTACTTAAAACAACGCATTCTCCAACATTTCTCTTTAGATACTGCAGGTTACCAACAACAGTTCGCTAAATTATCCCCTCAACCAAATCAAACCTTCATAGACTACGTGTCTACAGTTCAGGATGTGTGCACAAAGTGGATTAACTCAGCTAAGACTAACAACAGCCATGACAAACTAAAAGAACTCATTATCATTGACAAAATAGTTAGTACAATCCCCACACCTTTTGCTAAGTTTTTGAAACAAATAGACTGTAGGAGTATTCAGGATGTAGAAACAAAGGGGAACGCATTTTTCACAGCGAACAGAGATATTTTCCAATTAAACCTAAGTCAGAAAGAAACTGCAGCAGTGGTAAACACTAGATACTCGAAACCAACTGAAAGCAAGTTTAAACCACGCTCAAATGTCAGGAAGCCAGTTAAGTGCCAATATTGTAGTTTGACTCACGAAGAATACGCTATGTGCGATAAATCGCCCAACTATCCACACCATCTCAAAATGATTGTGGAGAAGCAGAAGAACAAGAGAAATGAGTACCAGACAGCGGTCAAATGCTGTTTTTGCAGTAGCTTTGGGCACTACAGTCGCTTTTGTGATGGCCGAAAATTATTGAAACAGGCCAATGCTGCACTGGTTGAAAGTTCCTCAGAGGAAGATATTGAGTCACTGAATGAGTGTGACAATCAAAACGAAAGTTTGAGTGAGCTAGGAAATGCAGTGCACATTATTGACACCATTACAGACAGTAAGTGTAACACCTGTACGAAATTCCAACTTGACACAACATTACTATGTGGCCACACTATCCCTATTTCAAATGAAACGGCCAATGCTGCCTTATCTTCTACAGGCAAGCTAAATTTCTCAACAGGGTTTGTAAATAACAAAAAGTGCACATTAATTCGTGATTCCGGCGCAACGCTCTGTGGGATTAAGAAAACATTAATCAACGACAAAGACTATACACACAAACACGTAACTTGTCGCACATTCTCAGGCACTATAGAGAAATACCCCCTTGCTCTTGTCGAAATTCGAACACCGTTCATATCAGGACTAGTATTGTGCGCAGCCCTAGAAAATCCAGTCGCTGATATTATACTTGGGAACCTGCCCAACATACGACCTTGCTCTGAAAAGGAAATCAGAGATTGGGAGCGGAAAAACGGTATACAACACCCAAACAGCGATCCAAAAGAGAAACACCATTCATGCTTGTCTCAATCTGCCAAAAGAACAAGGGAGACAACCAATGAAGTAATTCAGAAAGAATTCACCGAGGTGTATGATGCAGGGGCGGTCGAATCTGTCAATGATACGACCAATTTAAAACCTCGAATTGAGGATGCTACCGATCCACCAAGTACCAAGCCTGTAGATGTGCAACAACACACACAACACACGAATGCAATAACACGACAGACAACTCACAAAACTCACACCGACCAACTGCAGGAGTCACTAGAAATTGTAGCACCAAACACTACCATCACTAATTTTGGAGATGAACAAAAATCAGATCCTACACTTTCACCATATTTTAGGTTAGTAGGACTTAAACCAAAATTATCTAAGAACGCATCGTTGTCATTTACATTAAAGAACAATGTGTTGACTAGATTATACACTAAAGATCATACCACGATACAGCAAGTAGTGTTACCACAAGCACATCGAGAGAAAGTACTAAAGATAGCCCATGATTCACCTTTTGGAGGTCATATGGGGTACGAAAAGACTAGAGCCAGGGTCCTGACCCAATTTTATTGGCCGACATTTTGCCAAGACATAAAAACCTATTGTAGATCATGTAATATATGTCAGAAACTGGTGAAAAAGGGGAAAACCCCCACGGCAGAAGTACAATCAACCACAACTACCTCAAGTCCACTCCATTTAAATATGTTAAAACCATACTATGCTAGACAGGACACTGACACGAGTGAGCAGACGCAGCTAACTGATGACAGAAACGAAACGACAGTGACCCAACTGAGTAACAGCTCGACAAACGAAGACGACGAAGACATATGTACATTACCGACAATATGTGATAACGACAGCGACAACCAATTTGACGACATATTGACAACGATTAATCTCGACGACGACGACAATGACATTGAGGACAATTTACAAACAGTAGCATCTGTGATAAATCAGACAGACGTAGACAATACTGAAATCCCAGTACCGATTATGAATGACGACGGTAGTATAAAGGACATACAAATCTCTGACACTCTGACACAACAGCAGCGACAAGACATTTTGACTCTCCTTAACGAGTATAAATCTATCTTCTCTAACAAACCTGGACGGACTGACAAAATAACACATTCAATTGTGTTGACAGATCTGACACCGGTCAAATGTAGACCATATTCTATTCCTCTGCATTATAGAGCAAATTTAGACAAGGAAATTTTGGATTTAGAGAAAAATAGAATAATTCAGAAATCTATGTCTCAATATTCTTCACCGATAGTCCTGGTGAAAAAGAAGGACCAAACAATTCGTTTGTGCATCGATTATAGAAGATTAAATACAATAACCACCACAGATGCGGAGCCGATGAATAGCTGTGAAGACCTCATTTTGAACATGTCTCAATCATCCTTATTTTCAAAGGTTGATTTAGCGAAAGGTTATTGGCAAGTACCACTACACCCTGCTTCTAGACATATAACAGCATTCGCAACACCTCTCGGTTTGTACGAATGGAGATATCTTCCATTTGGTCTGAAGAACGCTCCCGCCACATTTGTTAGGTTAACTAGATTGCTATTGCAAGCTTATATTGATGATATTTGCATTCATTCTTCTAATATGACTTCTCACTTACTTACACTCAAACAAGTCTTCAACCAAATCTTTCTTTTCGGACTTACTATCAAACCTTCCAAGGTTGAAATAGGCTATAAACAAATAGACTTCCTTGGTCATAGAATTTCTGAAGGCAAACTGCTGACAGATGAGAAAATTGTTTCGAAGATTCTCAATCTAGAAGTTCCTACCACAAAGAAACAAATTAGAAGTTTATTAGGTCTTATAAATTATTATTCTAAATTGATACCAAATTGGGCAGAACTTACATCAGTGTTTTCTAATATGTTGACAAAAGATCATCCATCAAAAGTTTGTAAAAGTACCAGCTCAGAGGATGCAATATGCAGATTGAAACGCATTTTTTCTAACCCACCAGTCTTACGTTTACCAAACATAGATTTACCCTTTATTTTGACCACAGATTCGAGTGCTATCGCAATTGGAGGATGTTTAATGCAAGAAGTGGATGGAGTGAGACACCCAATTCTCTACGTAAGCCGTAAGCTGAAGAAAGCAGAGACCCGTTACTCTACAGTGGAATTGAAGGCATTAAGTCTATTATTTTGTATGCTCAGATTGTCTAAATTCCTCTTGGGTGCCCACTTCGTTGTACTCACCGACAATTCGCCATTGTTGGTACTTAACCAAGGTGTTCCCAAAAACCATCGTTTGCAAAGATGGTGTCTTCTTCTCCAAGATTTCGACTTCGAAATCCGCCATATCAGAGGCACTGATAACATTATAGCTGATATTTTATCGCGGCAGACGAATGCGCCAACAGAATAACATTTGGCACATTGACCATTCTCCATACCAGAAATTGTGATATTTTATTCCGTACCATAGAACAGTGTAACTCTACACCTGCTAGAGAACTTTCAGTTAAAAGTAATAACACCTCAGTGAATAGGTTACTTATAACACCCACGAACGTGAAACGGTGAGAACTACACGACCAACTATCAAAGCTCCAAGACCAATCCGAGCGAGAGACATTAACTGTGAAATGATTTCATCTAGTGAACTGACATTGATCACGAAAACATGAAGAACACGTATACTCGACATTGAGAACATTCCATACTTGCTGTGGCTAATAGACTTTGCAAACAGCCGAAATAGAACTACGTCAACGACAACACTCAAGAGACAGCCATACTAACTATTAACATTCATGGCACGATACGCTAACAACAGGAGGACAACGCGCACATCATCGTTGGATTTAGTTACTTAGTTAATTAATTAATTTAGTAGTAAATATGTATTATATTATTATGTATATAAAATGTGTTAACCTGTAATTTGTACATTTTCTACTATATTATTACAGGTATTTCCATTCATAAGTTAAATAACCTGCCTATGCCATTTTCTCTATGTAAATTATAAACCATTTTTGAGTCATCGTACAAAAAGTACGTATTATCTTAAAGGGAAAATATCGCCTATTCCGTTTTTTCTAAGGGAAATAACACTTACCTCAACTTTACTTATATATTTTAAACCAAATACTATTTTGAATGAAAGATGTGTGAATGGCAGTGTGAAAGAATTAAATGAGAGAACGATATACTGAGCGGACAAATTGTACGCAAAACGTATTTATTTTAATTTGTCTGCGTCTTTCATGTAAATTGTACTACTTGTCTAATTTATTGATACATGTTTAGCATTTAGTTTAGTATTCTTAGTTAGCAGTTAGGATACTACATCTAAGCACCACTGCTTGGAATGCCTGATCATGTATTGCACACATTGGAGTAATTCATGATTAAGGGTATCCCAACTCGTGACGCTTGGAAATAAGCCACACATTCAGCACACATTTACACGAAACTCAAAACTGAACACTATCAATTAAAATGCAGTCACTTTATTAGAAGCAGCAACTTATTAGTCAACACACTAACAAGCCAACAGGGACACATGTAGTCAGATGGGATAAAATAACAACGTAACTACATATTTAGCATTATACAACATACGAGAGTAAAAGTGTATTGAAATGCACACACAGAACAAGATTTGAAGGTGTACTTAATTAGCCAAGACTTTTGTCTTGTTAATCCTCTTTAAAACAGAGGTTAATTATCTTGGTATCAGTGGGATACTATGAGAAGGACGGGTTGTAGACACAACTAGTAAACGTCACGTAACTTCGGTCAGATAAGCATTGTTAAGGACACAGGAGAGAGAGAGAGATCTCTTCACCAAATCAGAGAAGTGGTGTATGGGAGAATACATGAGTGTTGATGCCAGTATGTAGGTTACCAAGTTACTGTCCACCAAACTACATACACCATCTTTATGTGATTCTGTGACAGAATTAGTGCAGAACTAATTACCCTATAACAACCCATCTAATCAGGGGAGAGGGGGGACTCCTGTCACAGCCTCACATTATCCACATTATCCAGTAAACTAACATTAGTTAATAGAGATTAGCCAAGGGCTACAACTCCCACCCAAGGGAAAGAAGTAAGACCCTCGAAGGCCAGAGTATTCCAGAACCTTCTCGAAGGATTCGGTCAGTGAGTCCACTGTCCCGTGGACACTGATGTGGCCCGCCTATTGCGGGGTCCACGAGGAACTCGAACAGAGTTACCACCCGTGTCGGATTGCGACACGTGTGGATCGGCAGAGAGAGACGGGACATCGAAGAGGCAACAGGGCCTGCCTTAGAGGGACTCAATAGTTTAGACTCAAGAGTTTAGACTCAATAGTTTAGACCCATGTGTATTTGGGGTTCATAGACATATGCTAGATAGTATGCTTAGAATGTTTGATGATGTTAAACTGTGTGATGTTAAACCTCTGTGATATGTAACTCAGTGCGGGCTTGTTAAACCCACTGCGCCAACGCACTGTATATTGAAATACAATAAATGTTAGATATTATATTTAACAGGAGTTATTGTTGCCTGTGTGAGCCCGAGCTCAGATACCTAGACATTCAACACGCTGACAAATAATGAAAATAATAATAATAATAAATATAATAATAATATAATAGATATGTGATTTTCTTTACTAAAATGATAATCTTAGTTGTGGTGGTAGTTTAGCACAACAAATTCATTTGAATCAAACATTCCATTATTAGTACATTGGAATGGGAGGAGTTTAGTTTTCTTCTCTCTTTTTTCCTTTTCCCCCTTATATATAAGGGTGAAACCATCATTTTGAAACAAATAAAACAAGCATTTGTACTTCCACTATTCTTTACATAAGGGATTTTCCATTGGTCTTTTGACCATATGTGATCTTTTTAATCATTCACTCACAGTTTCTTCTTTCTTTCTCTCACTCATGTATACCAAAATTACCAAAAAAAATTACAAAAATTTACCAGAGTTGGTATACCATTTATACCAACTCTGGAAAGAGTTGTGATATTTTGTGCGTGAACATAAATGATATTAAGTGTGTGTTATATGTGCGGTGTTTGTATCTGGCTGAGTTTCTACGTGACCATATGAGCTGTCTATAGTAAGAAAGAGCTGTCAGTAGTTTTGTATGTGTGACTTTTGCTGATTTTGGTATAATATTAAGAAAAATTGCTTTATATATGTCGGTTTGTTTGCCTGTGTGCGTTTGTATGAGGTGTTTGAGTGTTGCGCGTATGGCTGTGATTGTTGGACATGTATAATAAATGTGTTCCTCTGTCTCTGTTGTGTTATTCCTACATAGCTGACACTGTGATATTTGTTTGTATTTGTATGCTTCTGTCTGTGTTGTTGGTGTCATATTGTATAACAGTCTATATGTGATCTCTCTAGCTTTTGGTGTTATGTGTTTGTTGTGTAGGTTTGAAAAGGTGCATGTGAAGTCAGACATGAAGTATTTGTGTCCTCTTTTAATCCTAAGTTTGAGTGATGGTGCTTGCTCTCTAACTAAATTTTTGTATATTTTGTGTGTTGTTTGCTGTATTAACTGTTCATGTCCTTGTATTGCCTGTATACATGTCTGGTAGAATGTTGGCAGTGTTCCCTGGTAGTGTGCAGTTGCATTGTTAAGAGGTGTGAGGTGTTTTATGTTATGTGCTATATAATATAAGGCTAATCTATGTTGTTCTTGATGTCTGATGATTTTACCTATGTGACTGATTCTAAGTGACAGTATTTTTGTGTGGATGTCCTGTAGTGCAATTCCTCCCTGTAGTTTGTCCTGTATGAGTGTTTTGTGGTGTATGCTGTGTATTGTATTGGTGAAGATGAAGCGTCTGATTTGTATGTTTATGTATCTGACCGTCTGTTTGGGAGGGTCTAGTACTGTCGCTAAGTATAATATTTGGGTATTATGTATGTGTTGAGAGAGAAATGAAAGAGGTTACAGACTTGTAGAATGGGCAAAAGAACAAGAATTGGTTGTAGGAAACACCTGGTTTAAACAACATCCTAGAAGATTATGGACATGGAGGAGTCCAGACAGCAGGATTAAAAACCAGATAGATTACATCCTGATAAGCAAAAGGTTTCGAAATGCATTAACAGTTGTAAAAACAGTTCCAAATGCAGACTGTTACAGTGATCACAGATTAATTACTGGCACATTGAGGGTAAGTTAAAGAAAGTCAAGTATACAGCAGGAAACCCTAAATATGACTTGTGCAAATTGAAAACTGACAAAGAAATACAAGATAATTTTAACATAGAAGTAAAGAACAAATTTGATTTATTGTCTGATCTAGAGATCCTATTTCAAGATGTAGATGATCAATGGGAAATGCTGAAGAATTCAATCAGTTGTGCAGCAGAAAAAACTATTCCAAAAGTAAAGAAAGTTGGCCGTAAGACATGGATGACTGAAGAAATTTTACAACTAATGGAAACAAGAAGACAGAACAAAAATAATCCTGCCAAATATGAAGAAATTCACAGAAAAGTCAAAACCTTATGTAAGGAGGCTAAAGAAACATGGCTTGAGAAAAATTGCAGAGAAATTGAAAAACAACACAACAGTAAAAATGCGAAACTAATGCACAAAAGAATTCAGGAGATTACTAATCAAAGAACACGTACATCAGCAGGCTGCCTAAAGACAAAAGATGGAAGAGTCATAATAGAAAAAGATAAGATTTTACATGTATGGTCAGATTACGTGAAAAACCTTTATGACGATAGCAGAGACGAACAATATATTGTTCAAAATAACAATGAAGGGCCAGCAATTTTGAAGATGGAGGTTCAGAATGCTCTTAATCATATGAAATCTGGCAAAACCCCCGGTCCAGACAGCGTCACAACAGAAATGATTAATGCTTTAGAAGAATATGGAATAGATAAAGTTACCAGTCTGCTTAATACAATATATGATACTGGAAATATACCTCATGAGTTATGTAATTCTGTATTTATTGCAATCCCAAAGAAATCAGGAGCCTTGGAATGTGATCAACATCGAACAATTAGTATAATGAGTCACATCACGAAGATTTTGCTAAGAATTATCATGCAAAGAGTTAGGAGGAAAATACAACCTGAAATAGGAGAAGAACAATGTGGGTTTGTAGTAGGCAAGGGTACAGTAAATGCTGTGTATATACTGAGAACCGTAATCGAACGTTCTATAGAAGTAAACAAAGATCTACACCTTTGCTTCATTGACTACACAAAGGCTTTTGATAAAGTGAGACATGTCAACATGATAAGGATGCTTGAAGATCTACAAATTGATGGGAAAGACCTTAGACTTGTAAAAAACATATATTGGAAACAACAAGCTGCCATAAGAGTTGATAATCAAGTAAGCCAATATCAGCCTATTAAGAGAGGTGTGAGACAGGGATGTGTAATGTCTCCAGATCTGTTTTCCCTGTACAGTGAAAATATTTTCAGAAATATTGAAAATATGGAAGGAATCAACATTGGGGGACGATGCATCAATAACATTAGATATGCAGATGATACAGTCTTGATTGCAGACAATGAACAGGACCTGCAAAATTTAGTAGATGCGGTTGTTACACACAGTGAACAACAAGGGTTAGAATTAAATTGTAAAAAGACACAGATTATGGTCGTCACTAAGAAGAACGAAATACCACAGTGTAATATACAAGTAAATGGGAATATTCTTCAACAAGTGAATAGGTACAATTACCTCGGAACAGTAATAACATCTGATGGGAGATGCCTTGAAGAGATTAGAACAAGAATCGCCATGGCAAAAGTAGCCTTTAGCAAGATGAAAAACATACTGACCAATAAAAAGATGTCAATTGAAACGAGAAAAAGAGTGTTGAGATGCTACATAGAACCTGTACTTTTATATGGATGTGAAGCTTGGACAATGAGCAGCCAGGCTGAAAAACATCTGATGGCTGTAGAAATGTGGTTTCTGAGGAAAATGCAAAGAATACCATGGACAGCCAGAAAGACCAATGAACAAGTCCTTCAAGAAACAAATGAAGATCGTAAACTGATCAGAGACATTAGACGTAGACAGTCACAATTTTTTGGGCATGTTATGAGAAGAAATGATTTGGAGAACTTGGTGACAACTGGTAAGATCGAGGGGAACAGACCAAGGGGAAGACCTAGAAACAAGTATCTGGATGGCTTGGCCTTGTGGCATGGTCGAGACAGAAACACGGAACTGATCCACGACTCTGTTGATCGAGTGATATGGCAGAACATGACCGCCCACGCTTACCGGCATGGCACATGATGGATGGATGGTATGTGTTGACTATTGTGCTTCTACCAAATATTGTGGATGTTTTGTACCTATACCTGTGTAACATGTCTGTGATCTGTTCAGTCAATGAGTGCCATGTCTGTTTGTGTGTTTTTGAGGGATCACATGGGAATGTGATCCCATACAGCTTCATGGTGTCTGTGTGTTTCAGGTCTGGAGGGAAATCAGACTTTTGTTTCCACTTTCCTAGTCCCATTATCTGTGATTTCTGTATATTTACTTTGGCTCCACTGCCTTTTCCAAAATGGGTAAAGGTGTGGAGTATGTTCCTTATTGAGATGTTGCTGGTGGGGAAGAAGGCAGTGTCATCTGCATAAGCGACAAGCTTCTGCTCTCCTATCCCATGTAGGAAGGTTCCTTTAATACTAGTGTCTTGTCTTATCTTCTCTAGTAAAGGCTCTAAGGTGAGCACATACAGTAGTGGTGATAAGGGACATCCCTGTCTTACAGATCTAGTGAGCCTGAAGCTATCTGTCAGTGAGTGGTTCACCAACACTTTGCTCTCAGGGTTTTTGTACAAGATCTGTATCCACTGCCTGTAGTACTCTCCTATGTTACAGTGTTCTAGTGTCCTATGCAGGTAAGTGTGGGAAATTCTGTCGAAAGCCTTCTCTTGATCCAAGGACAAGATGGAGGATGGACAATCTTTCCTATGTGTATAGTTAATTATATCTCTAATGAGGTGGTTGTGTTTGTGTATATTTCTGTCTTTGACACTGCACTGTTGGTCGGGGTGTATGAGTGTTGGCATGAAGGGTTTGAGTTTGTTGGTAAGTGATTTGGCAAGTATCTTATAGTCTGTGTTGAGTAAGGAAATTGGTCTGTAGTTCTTCAGTTGTGTTTTGTCGGTGTTGTCTTTGCGTATGAGTGTGATGTAGGACATGTTACAGCTTTCAGGTAATTGTTGTTTGTCAAAGGCTTCCTGATAGACTTTGAGGAGAAGATTGCCTAGGATAGGAAAGAAGTGTTGGTAGAATTCTACTGTCAAACCGTCTGGTCCTGGAGTTTTGTCTTTGTTTAGTGTGCTCAGTGCCTGTGTTATGTCTGCCAGTGTCAGCTCTGTGTCCAGTGTTTCTCTGTCTGTGTCAGGTAATTTCTTTGTGTACTGTAGGAAGTTGTCTTGTATCTGTGTGTCTACTGCCTCTGCTGTGAATAGATGTGTGTAGTGTTGTTGGAAAGCGGTCCCTATGCGTAGTGTTTCTGTCTGCATGTTTCCCTGCATGTCTGATATTTGGCTTATTTGTCTCCTATGCTGTATATTCTGCTCTATTGCCATATATTGTCTACTTGCTGACTCTTGTGTAATAGTGTTGAGCTTTGTTCTGAGAAGAGCACCCACATATCAGAGCACAGAAAACTAAATGGAAGAAAGATTTCTACGTTGTGAAGAGAAACTAGAGTAAGAATGTTATATCGACCATTAGGGGAAGTCGTTAACATCGTGCACGGAGCTTGCAGTGTCGAAATATTGTATATATTGCATTAACAAGTACATTATATTGAATTTTAGCAGTAAAATTATTCATACTTTAGGATATCAAATTTTCGTGTTAACTGTGAGTAGATAATGTCAATAAATTAAACATTTAATACTGATTTAACTAATTTCTTCTTTAGAAAAAGGTGGCGAGTTATGTCCCTTGCAAACAATAAAATGAATATTATGTTTCCGTGAAAAGGAGGTATTTGTTTCCCCTTGTAACAACATATGTCATCAATTATAGGAGGCTGCAGAAATATACGGTTAAAGACTAATTCAATCAAGAAATCAAAAATCTGCATAAGAACATCCCTGATTACTATTCAAGCGTAGATAAGGAATGGACATGTTTCAAGGCTGCCATGCTCGATACACTGGAAAATAAATGTGGAACAAAGAAAGTAGTAAATAGGAAAAGAGCGCTGCAGAAATAAGAAAAGACAAGGACAGAAGAGAATTTTGAAGAATACAAGAAATTCAGAAACGAAGCAAACAGAGCAGTAAAACATGCAATAGAAAAGGAGTGGAAAAGATTCTGTCAAACACTCAGTCCAGATACACCAACCACAAAGGTGTGGAAACAAATAAAAGCTATTCAAGGAAATAAAAAGACCAGCAAAATCCCAACCATCAAAAGCACGAAACTAGCAGTAACAGACCAGGACAAAGCCAAAGTGTTTGGAGATTAATTCCACGAAGTCTGCTCTAACAAAAGACTAGGAAGCAAAGAAAGACATAGAAGGGAGGAGCTGATACAAGAGTTAAAAGACACAACAGACGAGAACATCGAAGAACACTTTATGGATGCAGATATCACAACAGATGAGGTGATGACAGCGCTAAACGAAAAATCCGAAACCGCGGCAGGGGCGGACATTCTAAATTATACCATCCCCAAAAAACTCTCGAATAACACCATAAAAACAATTACTAAGCTGTATAATGTAATATGGCAGACGGGAAAGATCCCCGACAGTGGAAAACAGCCACGGTGATCCCAATCAAGAAACTAGGGAAAGAGCCAACAAGGGTAGAATCATACCGCCCCATCTCGCTGACATCGCACCTGGGCAAAGTTATGGAGACTGTGATAAATAAAAGAATAACATTCTACCTGGAGAAAAATGAACTGTACAGCCATACACAATCCGGGTTTAGAGCCAACAGGTGCACGATGGATCAGATCATCAAATTGGAAAACCATGTAAAGAAAGGATTCAAGAGAGGGAAAAGACGTTGGCTGTATTCCTGGACCTAACCCAGGCGTACGATCAATGCTGGAGTGAAGCCGCACTAATCAAACTAAAGAAAGTAGCATAGCGGGTAGAACCTACAAATACATAGAAAACTTCCTCAAAGATAGAAGCTTCTCAGTGAGAGTAGGGAATGAGGTATCCGACACATATGTGCAAGAGAACGGCATTCCCCAGGGCTCGGTCATCTCACCAACAATCTTTTCAATACTGGTGAACAACCTGACAGAGGAGATTCAAGACAAGAAAACAGGACTATCTCAATTCGCGGACGACTGCGCCATATGGAGGAGTGGTAAGGCGGCAAAGACTACAAGAGGACCCCTCCAAAAACAAATAAACAAGCTAACAGCATGGATGGACAAATGGGGTTTCAAAATCAATACCAATAAAACGGTCAGCATGGTATTTAGCAGCAAGAAGAAGATAAATCCTAACAAGGACTGGAAAATAAAGATAAAAGGTGAAACCATTAATAGAACAAAGAGCACAGTCTTCCTGGGAATGACCCTGGACGAACAGATAAACTGGTCAAAACATATAAGCCAGACATTATAAAAATGCAAGAAAGCAAGCAACCTACTGCGGGTGATAAAAAGTAACGGTCGGGGTGCCCACACTCAAACAATGCTGATGTTCTATAAAGCATTTATTAGGGGCAAGCTAGAATATGGCAGCATTGTGTACGACTCAGCATCAGAAGCCAACAAGAGGAAGCTAGACACCATACAGACCCAAACGCTAAACACCATCCTGGGTGCTGGAAAAAAGACACCCAGAGAAGCCATGGAGGTAGCACTGGTTGTACTTCCACTGAGTCTGAGGCGTAAACAGCTGACGTATAACTACTGGCAGCACAAGACAAAAACATCCCTGGATATTGGTGACAACAGCAGCAAAGGGGGGGGGGGGCATCCCAATAGTAAAACTGCAAAGACCGGCAGGATGGGAAGATGAAGGAAGTAATGGAGCTAGCAGGGACCCTCAAACAGACAAGACGGTTCATGGGAACTAACAGTCCCATTCACTGACTGTAATCTGCAAAAGTCCATCACCAAGGACACGGAGGACACAGACGCGACCGAGGAATACATACAAGAAATCAGTAAGGACAACCTCATAGTATACACAGACGGATCCAAGAACGAACAGGGAGAGGTAGGAGCAGGAGTAGTGGTCCCAGACTGGAAGATGAAGAGACAGTTCAAACTAACAGACCAGACAGCAGTATGCACGGCCGAAATGGTAGCCATAATGAAAGGCCTAGAGATCTCAGCCGAAAAACCACCACTGAGACTGTGTATATTAAAAGACTCCCTGTCATCAGTACAAACGCTCGGGAACTTCAATAGAGGCAACAGACCCGACATAAAAGAAGAGATACTAGCGACAGCCACAAACCTCAGGTATATGGGATGCCAAGTCACCATTGGATGGATACCAGCTCACATGGGTATTCCGGGAAACGAACAGGCAGACAGAGCGGCGAAACGAGGAATAACCAGCAATAATAAAATCTGCACAGGCCTAGGTAAAGTAGAAGGGAAGAATATAGTCAAAAACTACATTCTCAAGGAATAGAGGAAACAGTGGCGAGACAGCGATAAAGGCCGTCATGCCTTCCAAGTATTGGGAGAACCCAGATACAAGCCAGAAGTCAAGACCAACATGAAAGCACCGGCAAACAGACAGCTGTGGAGAATCAGACTAGGCAATTGGAAAGACACAAGAGAAACCCATTCTGCAGAGAGTGCCGAGAAAACAATACCATCGAACACTACTTACTAGTATGCGACAAGTACAATAGAGAGCGAAGGGACATGAGAGATCAATTCGTCAAAACTGGGAACCCAATGACATTGACGGAGTGCCTGCACATAAAAAGCAAACCAGAAACACAGCGAATGGTCAGACAGTTCCTATGCAGAACAGGGAAGACCGTATAACCTCCCTACACTTTGTATATATGCATGGTTTTATGTTTTTTTTTTATGTACGTAATTAAAAAAAAAATTTTAATGGGGTGAATGGCAGGAAGGCGTGCTGGCTCTTCCGGTAGCTACACCACACCCACACGTGATGAAGAAATACGCCAAAAAACAAACGTAAAGGAGTTCGGGCCGCTGACCAGGGGGACAACTTGAGACTTGCACTTGAATGCTCTGCCTTTGCCTACATCGAGTCCTTATGAGGACTGGGCATGACCGGGACTAGCCCCGATGAGAATAACACAAGAAGCGACAAGCACGTAGCAGTGCTAACAGAGAAAATAAACCAACAAACGAGAGAATGCGGGCCCCAGTAGGCCCAACCAAGGACCGGTCTTTATCAGGACCAACACAAGACAAAGAAAACAACCAGATAGCACAAAATAAATTTAACCGACGAACAGAGCGGAACCAAGATAACCAGTAGGAATTAGGACTAACAGTCCACACAACCACGGCTCTCAACAATAACTACCGCTGAGGAAGCAGGTTAGACGAGACCGAATTTGAATTTTTTTTTTTGGAGAATTGGAATTGAAATTGGAAATCTGGTAGTCGACGCTAGGATTCCACCCGGAGCAGTCGCTATCTGTGATGTGGTGCGCACTAAGATAATATAATATTGTTCTCTGGACAACAGGTACCACTTTAAAACATATTTAAATGTTGTGGTTATGCCTAGTGAGCGGAAGAGAAGAATATAAGAGTATTTTTATGAGAAATTGTGAAAGTGAAATCAGAACTTCATTGTGAAAGTATTCTGAATGTTGCTTCTTCAGCCTGTCAGGTATCCCACGCTGTATATTCCAATTATCTATTATTCACCTGCTGTGACTGTTTGCGTGTGCTTGATGACTGTAAATCACACTCAATGCATATTCGCAAACCTTAGTGCATTCTGGATTCTCAAATGAATGCCTATCATTGCCCACTCTTGATCAAACGGTAATAATGCTCTTGTGAATCTACGTCTGTGATCAGAATGTGTGGTGTAATATGTAACATTATCCTTGTAAATGCTGAGGATGTTTGAGTGAGTGAGTTGGTGTTTTTATAAGTAACCTCTCACATTAGGAGAAGGAAAGACGTTTGGTGTGTTCGAACCCGTGTCTTAGTTGGCGGAATATATTGTATGGCTCATGCAAATTTACAGGGAAAAACATGTTTTTCCATATGTGCTTTATTACATATGGGAACTATTGCTCATGCAATTTTGCTTAATTACCTACTGTAATGGATATTGAGATTACTTGGTGGGGATGTGACGAAACGATGCATGATCTGTGCTGTGTCGTTCGGGATTCCGCGTGAACACGGCGCGTCATCAGGGACTTCCCCTGTTATTAATAGACTGGGGAAAGTCGAGCAAGTTCCTTAGCCGAGAAGGTTCTCGAAACGCCTAGACTTGCGTGACCAGGTAACTCAGTACAGTCACATTATCCAGTGCAAGGAGAAATTCGACTCTCCAGTGCGGAGAACTTGAGGTTCTCGAGAAGTTGAGACACAACGTGGCGCACTAATTCTTCGTGCGGGCTGAGACGCGCGTAGGCAGAAATTAGGCAGTAGTGCTCATTCACTCTCGATCTCTTGATGTGAGAAGACGCAACGCCCAGGTCGGCTGTTGCTAGTCCATCAACTCACAGCCTTGTGCGGCTGACTGTCATCTCCAAAGTCAATCTGGCCAACAGACAGTATTGGTAGCTGACTGGTGAATGGTTCCACTGTTCAGGTGTTGCCTGTTGGTGAATTAAGTTGCCTGTTTGATGAACTAAGTTGTCTGTTTGATGAACTAAGTTGCCTGTTTGGTGAACCAGGTTGCTTATTGATGAACCAGGATGTTTGTTATCCAGAAACCACTTCGTCCGTAAGGGCGATACTTGTTTACGAACCTACCATACCTACTTGTGAACCATCATGCCTTTTGTAATCCATTAGGTTTGTTATAGTCTATGAGGCACTACTATTTCTAAGATGACTTATTTCAGCACATGAAGCTATTACGTTTGTGTAGAGTGATCACGTGAACTATCGGAAAATATGATGATCAGCTCTTTCCAGGGAGACTTGCCAAGGTGAGGCAGTGTCATAGCTCTGGGAGCACATCAGATCCTGTGAGGTTAACATCCGCCTAAACGCGGCGACAAACAACGGTGTACTTGTCGGCACTATCACATGTGCTGTGACTACGTCTACACGAGTGAGGTCAAGACTAGACCCACGCCAGTTGGACGTCTAATAGTTACGACGACATAGAGAGTACATGAGATGCAGTTCAACATTGATCTAGTGACTAACTACAAGGTTATCAGACAATAATACATGTGCGTCAGAACTTTAGTGTCAGCATAGTTAACAACCATTGAGAGAGATATTACCATCAACATTATGTTTATCCTGATGAATATGTTCTACTTGACTCTGGAGGAGTCAGGTTAATTGTGAATGTACAGCTGTTCTAACATCTTCTGCCAGAGGTTATACGCCTACATTCGTGTGAAATGTTGTGAACTTGTTAACGCAACTATACGTTACCCAACCAGGGGTAAGATAGTCCATGAGAATGATATTGTTCTTTTACTTCAACGATGGATGCCAAGAGTGTGTACCTGGGGACACCTCAAGGTAGAGGGTCTCCCAGCCAGGCTGAAGTATAGACAGACTTTGTGTCATTAACCAGTGACTCAATGTTACATTGCGGAGTTATAGTTCTTCTAGTCAGCTGAAGTCCGAGTGGGTAATTGCATTGTTTGCCGATCCGAGCTCTTGGGACGGAGTGGTCTCCAAGGTTCCAGTCAACCATACTGGGAGGGAGCCGGGGGAGTGCCGGACCGACTGGACTGAACACACACAGCAAATCTGCCGCTCAGCCGATAACGAAAATGGCTGAATCTCTGACTCTCTGATTCGGTCTCTACTCTATCCTCTATATTGTAAATAGATTATATTCTATCAGGGTGTTCATTTCCTTTCTTTTGTCTTTAGGGTAGAATAAACTTTGTTTATGTTGACTTATTCTTTTCTACAGTTATTGAGTGTGGTCTCGGACGATGCCTAAGTGTTCATTGTCCCAAGGTAGAGGGTAGATAGTAGAGGTCTAGAATCTAGGAGGGACTCGTAGACTCATTACACTTAAACGATGTCAACAGCAAAGTTACAGTGTATCTACCTGTCCAGCCCCTGGGTTCAGAATACACGAGAGTGCTAGGGACACCTCGGGGCTTGGGTTCACTCACAACAACTGAGGCGATCCTGTCACAGTGGAAAGAGCACATGATGATGGTGATGATATGATGCACTTGTGAGCCGAGTCTGGTCTGAAAGGAGTGAAGTCTGGCATTGCTGTGTGAGTGAGACTGGGAGGAGACATTCATGTACCAACATATCACCCATTGGAATTGATGTTTGGTCTTCTAATTGGGTATTTGCCATTAGTTTAATACTATTGCATAATGCAGTTATAAATGATACCTATCATCCATCTGCTCCACAATGCTTGCTCATGTTGCTATTTCACAAGGCTTGCTCATGATGCTTGTCTTACAATGCTTGCTTCATAGTGCCTGCTTTACTGTGTCTTCCTCATTGTGCCCAGGTCTACTACTGTGGTTAAATTATGTGAGAACCTAGACATATAAAATGCTTGTAATTGTTCTGTCTCAGCATATGGGCTTGTGACTACCACAAATAAATGGGAATAATGAAAAGGTATCACCCACAGTTCATCAGAGTGGAATCCACTCCATCACCAATATTGGGGTTTTGGTGTCTGGGTAACACCCTCACCCTTACTCCCCATCTCCATCTATGTATAGTGATATTTGATATAACATTGTCTTTGAACAAATGTAAAGCTAATGTTGTACCTTTTATATATCAACAGAGAACAGGGATGGTGGAGAGGCCCTCTTATTTATGGGGACATACAAATGGGAGTCCCCACTTCAGGATTACAACTCCTTTGAAAATGTGGAAACTATGATGTATTAGTAACCACATTGTCTTCAGGAAAATGCCAGCATAAATCTGCATCAATATTTGCCAAAACTGAAAGGCACTGAAAGGGTCTCAATTTAAACCCAAACACAGGATCGACTCTGTTATCAATGTTGCAGGAATTACCTTCAAGATTAGAAGTGGATATCCTCATCTCAACGGATTAACCTCCTGGACTCAGTTGTCTGAGACAGGCATGATCAAGATGACAGCTGTGAACCTGAGACTTACCATTATTTTCCCTGGGACGGTAGCAGCAGTACTATCCAGGAAATATTTACCTCTACTCAATAATAGTTGTGGTGTACCGAGGAGAATATAATCCCAACTTACTTGTTCATTCCATTGTCATCATCATCAATGCCCTGCCAGCTGGCGTAGGCGTTCATGGCTCTCCACAGATCTCGGTCTTTGGTTTTCTGGATCAACTCTGCTGCGGATATTCCCCCGTGCCACCGTCTCAATCCATCCAGCATCATTTCTATTGGTCTGCCTCTGCCTCTCTTCCCCTCGATCTTTCCAGTTGTCACGATGTTCTCCAATGCCTCTTTTATCATTACATGACCAAAGAAAGCTGTTTGTCTCTTTCTTATTGTTGTATATAGTGTTCTAGTTTCATTAGCCTGTTTCAGGCAGTCGTCGTTAGTTACTCTGGCAGTCCAAGGAATTCTCAACATTCGTCTCAGGAACCACATCTCTGTTGCTTCTAATTTCTTCTTAATTTGTTCATTTACATTCCAAGATTCACTGCCATACAACAAAATTAGTTCTGCATAGCATTTCAGCACTCTCTTTCTTACATTCAGAGATAGTGACTTATTGCATAAGATATTCGTCATTTTCTGAAATGCGGCCTTTGCCTGCCCTATTCTGCTCTTAATCTCTTTTGTACATCTTCCATCTGATGTTATAAGTGCCCTTAGGTATTTAAAATTATCCACTTGGTTAAGATTTTTTCTTTCTATTTCTATGTCACATTTTGGTGTCACCATTTTCTTTGATATCACCATTGTTACTGTTTTCTTGATATTGAAGGAGAGTCCTTTCTTTGCACTCTCTGTTACTACAGTTTCCAACAATTGCTGTAGGTCTGTTGAATTATCCGCCACCAATACTGTGTCATCTGCATAGGGTATATTATTTATATTATAACCTCCAACTAGTATTCCTGGCATCTCTTTGATCTCTTTCATTATTACTTCGCTATATAGGGAGAAGAGATCTGGTGACAAGATGTAACTGGATTAAATTCAGACTTACAAGCAGGAACCAGAATCCTGTATTTTATCCTCATTCAGAAAAATGGTTTGGGGGAGACGTGTAGAATGCTGTAGTATAGTCGAGCTATCTCTCTACCGATTGGATGGTATGCAGACTGTTAGGTATTGTTTAACCCCAGTCGCCAGCTTCTCGGCCAGTCTACTTACCATTGAGAAGCCATGATTATCTGTTCATAGATTGTTCACAGGAGGGATTAGACTTATATGGGAACCTTGATGGGAAAGCTGCAACCTGGGACCTTCCCAACACCACTTCAGGTGATAATAGGATGTTTATGGACCAGAATGGCAGTGTGTCCCTATGTCTGCTTCATACTAGAAAGTCTACCAGTGTTTTACTCTCAGTGACTGTTGAAGGGATAATTCATGATGTACTTGAGTTGTGGCGCAGGAGGAGTTTATAGATTTGATGTGTGATGGAGGAGAGTTATTTTGTTTATATTTGTGGCCTGTTGGTTGGTTTTTAAAGTGTTGGAACATGGGGTTTTTCATCATTGTTTTACAATGCATATAATGTTTTGTTCGAAGTGCAAACTGTAAACAAGATAGAGCCTGGGTCCTCACTTGATCCCTGCAGTTCATTAAATAAAACCTGATTGTGTTGAGAACAGTTTTGTTACGTACATGTCTCAGGTGAATGTCTTGTACAAATGTTGTCAAGTACAATTCCTGGTGCATGTCTTGTTCAACTGTGGTTGATGCCAGTGAAATGTGAAGGTTGTGTAGAAATAATGTCCAGTATCTCTCATGATGTATGGCTTGTTCAATTGTTGGTGTAAACATTTCCATGTGAATGTATGTCCAACTTTTATCAAGAACCTGTCATGTAGATGTCTTGTTCAACAGGTGTTTAGTACAGTTATTGTTGATGTTCATGTTCACTATGGGTGAGTCATAAAGTCATAATGTCTAATTGTACAACTGACATATGTCACTTTGACAACTATAATTAAGGGGAGATCTAATGTGGCGGACTGAAAGCACACTGACAACACTTTGGTGAGAGAACTAATTCCTCGTTTGTACAGGGGCGAATAGTCCAGATCTCCTTATGGCCTTTGAGGGGACCTTTTCCTTCTTTTATAAATTTTCTGTGTAGATACTTGGGCTTAGATGTAGGAATCTCACAGTGGGGTTCTGAGCCAGGAAAACATGTTCCTCTAAAGGGCTAAGCGGGAATTATTTTTCTGTCTAATTTGAAATGCCTCTAGACAAAACTTGCCAAATCATACCCTTTATCTTCTCTATCTATTATACAAGATATATTTACAGAGACCACTTCTATTTGGGTCCTCTCTTTTCTCCTAACATGCCACAGTCATCTTTGGTCACACCGTGACCTGGATAAATCACACGTGCCATTCATGGCCTAGCCATAGAATGTTCTTATTTGGTGAAAGCTTTGTTAGGTAGTTTCTGGGCCGGACCTTCAGACTAGGTCTAACGTGGCTGAAGTAGACCTCTCAGGCAGAAACCCAGCGTGCTGCTCCAAATACGGGGAGTTCGCTGAATCACTGGCTTCTGGTACTAGCCTGGCTCCACCTTTCTATCTTCAGTACAGACTTGGTTGGTGCTTTACACTAGAAGGCTGACCCTTTATCAAAGAAAACATCCTCCTTACTCACCATTGTATCTGTCGAGAGTCTCCAAACTCTATGAATCGTCCTTCCAGTCGAACAACGATCACACACTGTCACTAGTTCCCAACACAACCTTGGACCCCGTAGCAAGTCTTGCGGTCCAAGAGAATTGCCACTTTTACGTGGGCCTTAACTTTCTCAGAGATCTCGTGATCTCCTCACGAGGAAGTCAAATTCCTCTAGTTATGATCATGCAAACTAGAAAAGAAATCACTACAACAGACCTTCTAGAAGATTTTTTAGAAAAATACTGAAAGGGGATCTCCCATTGGGGTTTCTGCGGCTAAATATAGCATGGTGATTCCCCGTCATAAACAAGACTGAGGCCAGCCTAGTGCTATTTGTGACACTACTTCTAATAGCACTGGACATAATTTTTCATGTGAATTAGCTTTCCCTATTACGAGTGTCCCTCGCCAACAGGCGAACCCATTCAGACTTCAGAGGTTCTTGTAATGTACGTCCCCAAGTCAAGGGCGAGAGTCAACATTTTAGTCCAAATGTCCGCTGTAGAGGTTGAACCCCTTACCTCGGCATAAACACACCCGGTGTTTAAGAACTAGCGTTCCTATCCATTCGACCATGCTGACCTCCTCTTTTCTCATTATCTGATTCAGTGCCAAACAAAAAGTAAAAACAGAAATGAACGGCGGAAAATGGGAAGTAGGGGTGTGTCACAGTTATAACCTAAAAGTTGTTATTATGGTAGCAGACATGTATTTTATATCAACTGAAAGGGAGTTGCATAGAGAAAACTACTATATACTGTTTAAACCCATGTCAGATACGGGAAGTCGCTTCACACGATTAATCATCCCATGCCAGATACGAGAAGTCGCTTCACACGATTAATCATTATTTAGCAGATACGGGAAGTCGCTCCAGACGATTAATCATTCTATAGCAAATGCGGGAAGTCGTTTCTGTCAAATGGTTTGGCCATGCAAGTATATTACCATTCAACAGCATACCACAATAAGCAATGATGTACAGCCCAGACGGAAACAGAGGAAGAGGCCGACCACGTAAACGTTGGACAGAGGGAATAGCAGAGTCCATGGGAATATCGATACATGAAGCCCACAATCGGGCATTTTCACGATGTTTATACTTCACCTCGACATCGCAAGGTACAAGAGGAACATGATGAGATGAGATGAGAATCATTCCATGGCAGAAAGGGAAACTCGATTCAGATGATTAATAAATCCATGGCAATTAATCATTTATATGTTCAAAGAACACTGTCTGTTTGCTTCTTTGTTGTGTATGCTGTTCTGCTTTCACTAACCTCTACCAGGCAATACCCGCCCCACCACCATACTGTGGTGTCCTCGCCTTGACAACAAGCAGCCTGGCTATCAAGGTCATGGCAGTATATGAAGCAGTAACCTACCTAGAGAAACAGATTTCCACTCATGCATGATTCTCAGTGACTCAATGAGCATGTTCAGGAAGATCCAGGTGGGCTGGGTTCGAAGACATTGAGTGAAATCTCTGAAGTTACGGCTTACAAAAATAACTTTCAGTTTTGTGCCAGGACAAGCAGGTGTAAGAGGAAATAAGCTGATAGGTTTGCAAGCCGAGCCTCTTTAGAATCCGGACGAGCAATAGATGATATAGTGAATTCTTACGAGAGATAAGACGATTATGTGAATCAAGTGATGATTGCGAATGTGCAGCCTTGACCAGGCTGCAATAATCAGTTGCATAAACTTTACATTACGTCGCAGTCAACCTCAATATTGTTTGGCTGTTTGTGATTTCTTGGCAAGATTACGTTCAGTAGTATGCCATTGATTTCTGAACGACAGGCACTCATACCAATTCAGGGTGGTCTGCTTCCAAATCTTCCGCAGCTGTGTTTTTAACGCGGGATGTGGGATTACAAATCGCATTCGTAATCCCATTGCCACAGCGCCGGTTGCAAGAAACTAAAGTCACATGGGTTGAAGCCAGACAAGAGCGCTATGAAAGGAGCCATAGAAAAATTGCCAGCCGAAATAGCGCCAATATCGCGGACGACTACACGCTGAAGGAAATGACTGAATGACTGGCACCTGACCGTCTTGACAGACGATAGTTAGGAAAATGGAGTTATACCTCTCCATAACACAAAGTCTGGGCTGAATTTAGAGACCACGTGTTGCCTATGCAGCATGATCCATTTCTCGGCATGCCTGGTTTACTCTTGAGGAAAGGTAACATTAACATCAATACGTCTGGAACAAGACAAGCTGCAGGAGCTGTCGGATCAGCAAAGCAATGCTCTAACTGTCCGCCTGTCGGAGCTCCATTCCAGACCAGTTTCCGACCAAGGCTTAGGGCCTGGTCTGCTCTAACGTGCCATGACATTTAGTCTTTAGGTTGCATTTCCTCGCCCTAAGGTAAGGCTTGTACCCTCCCAATGGCACTCCCGTTGGCATAATGTAGGGTGTCGGGTTTGGTAAGCGCCGCCCAACATCCGGCGCTAACAGAAAGCATGCAGTACCGTCTACTGTCATACGGTAGCTCAGTCATATCTGACTAAGACCTGAAAGTAAAGGAAATACTGAAGCGAGATACAAGTACTTATAAACTTAATAGTTCGATGTGTGGTGAAGATAATCTAACGATGAACTAACTAGCCAACTTCCAGGCAATCCACACAGATAGGACACACCATACAATATATATATTTAAAATTATAGATAACTAGGATTCGAACCCACTGTCTCCAAATGATGATATAATGATATTCCTTAGCTAAAGCTGAAGGGATAAAAATATAAACCCACTCAAGGTCAACCGGACCCTCTTACATTTATGAGTGCCCATCAATTCCTGCGAGTTCATTTATCATGTTAATGTTATTTGTAATCAACCTCATCATTGACTAATTATTTGTAATTTATTAGGCAATGTTAATTCCGTAGTTTGCTATTGCTTTCTGAACACTGAACGGCTGACCTCTCAGACCTCCGAAATCAGCGCAAAGCATTCCGCTTCCAAAACCCCCCACTCCAGATTTGAAAACTTTGACTCGACATGTCAGGGAATTATGAAACTGCGCGCATCACTACCCCTTAGCCACAGCGCTGCGCCCCCCTCACCTCCCCCCGCCCACAGCTAATGACTGAATGACTGGTACCTTGCCGTCTTGACAGACGCTAGTTTGTATAATAGAGTTATACCTCTCCATAACACAAAGCCCGTGCTGAATTTAGAGACCATGTGTTGCCCATGCAGGGTTCCCCCACCCCTCTCTAGGACTGTCTAGTTTACCCCCAGAGGAAAGGTAACACGAATATATCTGGGACAAGACAAGCTGCGGAAGCTGCCGGATCAGCAAAGCAAGACTGTCCATCTATTGGAGCTTCCATCCTAGACCAGTTGCCGACCAAGGCTTAGGGTGTGGTTTGCCATGCCATGACATTTACAATTTAGTCTTTAGGTTGCATTTCCCAATTGCACTCCTCCGCCCGAAACCGCTGGCACAATGTGGGATGTCGGGTTTGGTGGGCGCCGCCCAACATTCGGCGCTAACAGATAGCAGGTAGTACCGTCTACTGTCATCATCATCATCAAGTGCCCTGCCAAAATCATCATCAAGTGCCCCTGCCAACTGGCGTATGCGTTCATGGCTCTCCACAGATCTCGGTCTTTGGTGTTCTGTATCAACTCTGCTGAAATACCTCTAGGCCACCGCCTCAATCCGTCCAGCATCATTTCTCTTGGCCTGCCTCTCTTCCCTTCGATCTTTCCAGTTGTCACGATGTTCTCCAATGCCTCTCCTTTCATCACATCACCAAAGAAAGCTGTTTGTCTCTTTCTTATTGTTGTATATAGTGTTCTAGTTTCATTAGCCTCCTTCAGGCAATCATGCTAACTGTCGTTTGTTCATGTTTCCTCTTCTTGTTTTCTTTGTTGGCGCAGGCTCCTGGCTTGACTAGTTGCAGTCCTTAAAAGGACTTTTTATTTGGTATTTTTTCCTTCTCAATTGTGAATTAGCTGTAGAAGCTTTTCGATGTTATATGCCTCCTTGCGCTTTCTTTCAGTCCGCTTCCCGCGTTTCAGTTCGTGCTGTCTTTTGATTGCTTCCCCCGAGGACAGCCATGGGATGATTTCTCCGTCTTCTATGTAGTATTGCCATGTGTATTCAACTGCGAGTTTTACATCTGGCATTGTGGCGGTAAGGCGGGGCATTGGTTTCCCGTTGAGTTTCTTGTACTTCTTTTCTTTTTCTTCCATGCGCTTTCTGTATTCCTCCCACTTGAGTTCGTAATTCCTCGTTATCTCAGGGAACAATATTCCTGGCCTCGGGACGTCCTCTATGCCAACGTCAGTGTGCTCATCTCGGTTTTCTTCGGATGTCTGGTGGGATATTGGCTTCCCTTTGAATGTCTGGTGGGATAGGCCTATTGGCTTCCCTTTGAATGTTTCGGGCGTCGGGGTTGGGCTGCTGGTTTTCGCTTGTGGTTCAGGCTCGGTCTCTTGGTTTTCATCCTGCGATTTCTCTGTAATTACTTGTTCGGTTTCTGTTGTTTTATTTCGGAGTATTTCCATTTCAGCTTTCTGTAGTTCTCGCTCTGATTTAATGGTTTGTAGGATCTCTTCGTTCTCCTTCTTAATCAGTGCCATATGTTCTACTTCTTGCTTGATGTTTTGCTGGATCTCCTTAATTTCCGCCAGTTGTTTTTCGTTGTCGTTATTCAGGGTCGGCGTCAGCAGTACTTTGACTTGTCTCTTCAACTCGTCTATCTGTTTTTGAAGTTGATCTCTTTCGGCTTGTGCTATACCCGTGGCTGTCTCGCCCCTTCGCATTGCTTCCTTGACTGATGTCTTCGTGGTAGTTGCGATCTTTAAGGCGTCTCTGTGTCGTTGCAGGTACAGACAGCCCAAGTATCTTGCTCCATGCTTGCCCAGGCAGTTGGCGCATTTTTTGTTGTTGTTAGGGGCTCTGAAGTCCGTGTCCAATTTGGCCAGCGGACACTCCTTGAAGGTGTGGTGATCGGCGCAGTAACGGCAGATTTCCGTCTTACTGCGGCATATTGCTCTGCTGTGGCCGGCCCTCTGGCATCTGGAACATTGGTTGACTCTAGAGATGAATCTCTCTGGCTGCTGTATTCTGTTGTTGATTGATACTGATATCGGCATCTCGCTGCCCTCCGATATCACCACCGCCAAGGTTATAGGTATCTTGGAGTGAGTGAGGGGCCGCTCCGCCTTCATGAATCGGATGTGCGAATTCTCTTCTCGTAGCTGTTTCAGGATTTCTTCGTCTGTCAGCTCCACTTGAATCCGCTTGACAACCCATCGGACTGTTTTTGAGTCGGTGTTTCCGACTCTGGTGTCTTTCTCCTCCTTCTCTGCTGTCTTGGTTCTTGACTGTGTTGGGCTGTCAATTTTCTCCCTCGTAATAGCTTCAGTAATAGCTGTAGTATGAGGCTGTTTGATGCAGCTAGCAGGTAGGCTCTCCACGTTGTTCTTCTTGTTGTCGGCTCCCACGCTGCATGTTTCTTGTTGTTGGACTTGCAACGTGACATTTTCCCGCGTATCAGGCTGCTTGACAGGTTAAGGCGACTTGACTTGTTAGCGCTTGCAGTGCGAATGCAATGATGGTGTATCCGTGCTTCCATATTATACACATGAGCTCTAAGAATCCTGTCTAAATCTGCCTTATCGTGCACCAGTAGTCCCGGGCAGCCGCTAGCCTGACTAACAAAGTGGATTAGAACATGGTGACCGCTGTGATGCAAGAAGCCGAGGACTTACAATTTGTAAGACTGTAGGAGAGCCATAGCTGTGCTCCACAATGATGGCAGACAGTTCACACCCACGTTTTGCACGCCTGAACTGGAGAGGTCATGGCATGCTGGGAATTAATTAGTACGTTGAATGACAGACAATGTAGAGCCAAGATCTCACCATTCGGCGATTCTTCTACAAGGATAAAAACTGCCATTAACGGGCTTCTAAAAATAGCAAATAGCACAACAAAAACAACAACAGCATCATCATATGTATATATATATATATAATGTGTTTTATTTTCTTCTGTGTTCCCTCACTTTGAACCCAATGCATATAATTATTTTCCTGGTTTCTGTCGGATGTACTTCTATGACTATACACGTCTTACAAGGGAAGACAACTTCAAAACAAGTAAGTGTTCACGGAGGAACATTTCATTGTTTCCCTTTGTCTAAAACAAGACACTAATGACATTTAGTGTGTGGTCGGCATCTGGTCTAAACTCGAAGCTCCGACAGGCGGATAGTTAGAGCATTGCTTTCCTGATTCGGTAGCTTCTGCAGCTTGTCTTGTTCCAGATGTATTGGTGGTATCTTTCCTCTTGAGTAAACTAGACACTCCGAGAGAAGGATCATGCTGCAGGGACAACTCATAGTCTCTACAATTCAGCGTAGGCTTTGAGCTTTGGAGAGGTATAACTGCATCTCTGGTTCTTGCCATGGGTTGTAATTATCATGCCTTTTTTTAAACACATCATAACAAACTATCGTCTGTCAATATGATTGAATGAGTATATTATAGCGAGCGCATTGGTTTAAATGGTTTATTAGTTTTGATAATGTCATGAGCGATGTGTGATCAGTGTTCGCTGCCATCTCCCCTCTTTCACTCGTCACATTATGACTGTCCTAACACTTCACACTGATAGCGGCCGCACTGGTAATATGAACTCGGTCAGTCTGGGGTTCAACTCCTGGACTTGTAACTTGTTAAAGTGAGGGAAAGATTGGCCACCTATTCTTCCTTGCTCTCAGACCTACAAAATGTGATGGTACTATCACATCACAGACCTATACAGGAAACTGTATTTATTTATTATAAATGTATTATTATTTGTGTAACACTTCCCAAGCCACAGTTGGTTAATTAGACGGGATTTTGTGTGTGCTTTGTTTGTGCATACTATGCATTTAGACGTTACATCATCGACTATAACAACGACGACAACAATAACAACACCAACAAGAATGTCGATAATATCCAATGCGATTACAATTAATTAACTTCCACAAATAATAGTATTACTGTCACACAACTAATTAACTTCCACAAATAATAGTATTACTGTCACACAACTAATTAACTTCCACAAATAATAGTATTACTGTCACACAACTAATTAACTTCCACAAATAATAGTATTACTGTCACACAACTAATTAACTTCCACAAATAATAGTATTACTGTCACACAACTAATTAACTTCCACAAATAATAGTATTACTGTCACACAACTAATTAACTTCCACAAATAATAGTATTACTGTCACACAACTAATTAACTTCCACAAATAATAGTATTACTGTCACACAACTAATTAACTTCCACAAATAATAGTATTACTGTCACACAACTAATTAACTTCCACAAATAATAGTATTACTGTCACACAACTAATTAACTTCCACAAATAATAGTATTACTGTCACACAACTAATTAACTTCCACAAATAATAGTATTACTGTCACACAACTAATTAACTTCCACAAATAATAGTATTACTGTCACACAACTAATTAACTTCCACAAATAATAGTATTACTGTCACACAACTAATTAACTTCCACAAATAATAGTATTACTGTCACACAACTAATTAACTTCCACAAATAATAGTATTACTGTCACACAACTAATTAACTTCCACAAATAATAGTATTACTGTCACACAACTAATTAACTTCCACAAATAATAGTATTACTGTCACACAACTAATTAACTTCCACAAATAATAGTATTACTGTCACACAACTAATTAACTTCCACAAATAATAGTATTACTGTCACACAACTAATTAACTTCCACAAATAATAGTATTACTGTCACACAACTAATTAACTTCCACAAATAATAGTATTACTGTCACACAACTAATTAACTTCCACAAATAATAGTATTACTGTCACACAACTAATTAAGTTCCACAAATAATAGTATTACTGTCACACAACTAATTAACTTCCACAAATAATAGTATTACTGTCACACAACTAATTAACTTCCACAAATAATAGTATTACTGTCACACAACTAATTAACTTCCACAAATAATAGTATTACTGTCACACAACTAATTAAGTTCCACAAATAATAGTATTACTGTCACACAACTAATGATGCTTCAGGGGCTTGTGATGTTGCTTTTAATATTATTAATTTTGCAACGATTATTACTTCTACTGCTGCTGCCGCTACTGTTGCTACTGCTACTACTACTACTGCTGCTGATACTTCTGCTGTTAGTACTACTACTACTACTACTACTACTACTACTACTACTACTACTACTACTACTACTACTACTACTACTACTACTACTACTACTACTACTACTACTACTACTACTACTACTACTACTTCTGCTGTTGGTACTACTACTACTACTACTACTTCTACTACTACTACTACTACTACTACTACTACTACTACTACTACTACTACTACTACTACTACTACTACTACTACTACTACTACTACTACTACTACTACTACTTCTGCTGTTGGTACTACTACTACTACTACTACTACTACTACTACTACTACTACTACTACTACTACTACTACTACTACTACTACTACTACTGCTGCTGCTGCTGCTGCTGCTGCTGCTGCTGCTACTACTACTACTACTACTACTACTACTACTGCTGCTGCTGCTACTACTACTACTACTACTACTACTACTACTACTACTACTACTACTACTACTACTACTACTGCTGCTGCTGCTGCTGCTGCTACTACTACTACTACTACTACTACTACTACTACTACTACTACTACTGCTGCTGCTACTACTACTACTACTACTTCTACTACTACTACTACTGCTGCTGCTACTACTACTACTACTACTACTACTACTACTACTACTACTACTACTACTACTGCTGCTGCTGCTGCTGCTACTACTACTACTACTACTTCTACTACTACTACTACTACTACTACTACTACTACTGCTACTACTACTACTACTACTTCTACTACTACTACTACTGCTGCTGCTGCTACTACTACTACTACTACTACTACTACTACTACTACTACTACTACTACTACTACTACTACTGCTACTACTACTCCTACTACTACTACTACTACTACTACTACTACTACTACTACTACTACTACTACTACTACTACTACTACTACTACTACTACTACTACTGCTGCTGCTGCTGCTGCTGCTGCTACTGCTACGATATGAAATAAAGTCTACTACTACTTCAACAAGTACTACCACTATCAACAAATGCTAGATGCCAGATGATTCTAAACAGCAATCTTCTGGATCCCATTGTTCAGGGAAATACTAATTTGTATTGTTCCATTTATATATTTTCTATTCTTTCTTTCTTTCTTTCTTTCTTTCTTTCTTTCTTTCTTTCTTTCTTTCTTTCTTTCTTTCTTTCTTTCTTTCTTTCTTTCTTTCTTTCTTTCGTGTGTGTGTGTGTGTGTGTGTGGGGGGGGGGGGGGAATTGTGTGTGGGGGTGTGTCCTATTGATAAAGAGCTGTATCAAAACGCTTACCCGTATCTCTGTCTGTTGTCCAACCTTCGAGTTTATCATTCATAGTTTGTTTTCTCCACGGATTTGCCACGAACACAAATAGAAGTCAACAGACGTGTTTTTAACCACATAACGAGGAGCAGAGAAAGCCAGGTCTTAGTCAGATATGACTGATCTACTGTATGATAATTAGACGGTACTACCTGCTTTTTGTTAGCGCCGAATGTTGGGAGGTGCTATTCAAACTCGATACCCCACATTGTACCTACGGCTTCGGGCGGAGGAACACAAATGGGAGGGTGTAAGTCTTACCCTAGTGCGAGGAAATGCCACCTAAGGCTAAATGTTATGTAAGGACAGACCAGGCCCTAAGCCAAGATCGGCAACTGGTCTAGGATCGAAGCTCCCACAGATGGACAGTTAGAGCCGTGCTGTGTTGATCTGGCAGCTTCTGCAGCTTGTCTTGTTCCAGATGTATTGGTATCCACTTTCCTCTGAAGTAAACTAGACAGGCCGAGTCAGGGATCATGCTTCATAGGCAACACATTTTCTCTAAATTCAACCCAGGCTTTGAACTATGGAGAGGTATATCTACATTTTACAAACAATCGTCTATGAAGACGGCAAGGTGCCAGTCAATGAGGAGCAGAAAAACTGGAAAATATTGTAACAACTAGAAACATTTATGGAAAATAAACAAAACAAAGACAGGGATGAAGTAAGAAAATGTGAGATGTTTCTTGAGAACATCAAGGCATGAATCTTGAACTTATACCGCAGTTGTTAAAACACTTGATGATAATATTGATGATGGCAACAAGGAGAAAAATGAATGTTGGCGACGCCATACTTGGCACCATCTCTTACCCTTGCGGTGTTTTCGATACATCCGATCAATGTTGCCACGTCGCGTGTTGATAGATAAATAACCGTATAGAATGTTAGCCGTTGAGAATGTGACACCGAGAGACGGGAGAATCCTGGGGATTATATCATACAGTGTCTATTTTTCTGTGTCCTTGTGAAATGTGTTTATACTTCAGGGAACTCGCAGAGAGGATCATACTTAAGGGATTTACTGGGGAATTGGTATTACGAAAATGGCTTAGGACAGAATGAGACACAACCACACACTCACATACACACAATGACGTGTGTGATTGTGGTGATGAAGATATACGGAATACACACATAACAACCACACACACAAAAGACTAACGCACATAAGTTGTTAGTCGTTAACTGCTGTTCTAGCTTCACGCAAAGGGTCACCCCATAATGCACCGTTCCCATGTGAAAAGTGAAACAGACAGCAGTCCCGATAAACCAACATAACGCACAACCGTGCATTAAGGCTGCTGCCAGAATGCCTACCAACACAACAGTCAGCCAAGAAAATTACAGTTCATCGTGGATGGAAGTGCCGGTCGCTAGAAAACCAGCAGCTGCACACACATTAGGCAAAACTAGCTAGTTCAGCCACCGGCTGTCTGCCATTTTTCTGAACGTGCAATTCACAATACAAACTAGCATAAGTGATGATTGTTATAAAGACATATACGCTTGACAGAATGGTATGCTAGAATAACTAATGTGGAGCTTAGGGAAAGAACAAGAGTTTTTAGGATATCAAGAGGTTAGGAAGCACGAAGATGCTGGAAAGCACACACACACACACACACACACATGAAGGGAGATGCCAGAGAAAGCAAAATATAGTTTGACTTGGCGATAATTAGTAGGAGTAGTATGCTCCCTCAGAGAATAAAGGGCAAGAAGAACACACACACACACACACACACACACACACACACATGCGCGCGTGCGCACACACACACACACACACAAGTACGAAATGTGTTCCGAAAGAGTCTCCTTGTTTAGGTCTGTGGTGTAATAAAACCATCACATGTTGTTTTCTGGAATGGTGTGATAAAACCATCACATGTTGCTGTCTGTCTGTCTGTCTGTCTGTCTGTCTGTCTGTCTGTCTGTCTGTCTGTCTGTCTGTCTGTCTGTCTGTCTGTCTGTCTCTCTGTCTGTCTGTCTGTTTGTCTGTCTGTCTCTCTGTCTCTCTGTCTGTCTGTCTGTCTGTCCCATCATCATGTCATCATCATCATGTGCCAAGCTGATAAGCGTGGGTGGTCTTGTTTCTCCACCTCACTCCATCACCAGAGTCGTGGACCAGCTCTGTGTTCTTGTCTCGACCACACCACGTGGCTAAGCCATCCAGGTATTTATGTCTCTTCCTTCCCCTTGTTAATTTTCCCTCAATCTTGCCAGTTGTCACCAAGTTCTCCAATTTATTTCTTCTCATAACGTGTCCAAATAATTGCCACTGCCTACTTCTAATTTCTCTTATCAGTTTACGGTTCTCATTTGTTACTTGTAGGACTTGTTCATTGGATTTTCTGTCTGTCCATGGTATTGTCTGCATTTCCCCCAGAAACCACATTTCCACTGCCATCAGATGTTTTTCATCTTGTCTGCTCATTGCCCACGCTTCACATCCACACAAAAGTACTGGTTCTATGTAGCACTTCAACACTCATTTTCTCGTTGCAAATGACATCTTTTCATCGGTCAGTATGTTTCCCATCTTGCCACATGGCTACGTTCACCTTGGCTATTCTTGTTGTAATCTCTTCAAGGCATCTCCCACCAGATGTTATGATTGTTCTGAGACAATTGTACTGATTACAAATATTCTCCCATTCATTTATAAATTACACTGTGTATTTCCTTCTTTTTTCCTAGTGACGACCATAGTCTGTGTCTTCTTACAACTTAATTCTAACCAAAGTTGTTCACTGTGTGTGTCAACCGCATCATCAACATGTAGCCTGTCGTTTCAAGAATGTTGCTTTAAACTCGGCCTCCGAAAAGTCTCCTCATAGCTTGTCATTTCTTCAGCCTCATGCATTTTCATGCAATCTGACAGAAGGTACAGTCGTGACAAGAGATAGTGTTGGAGATCAACTGCAGCCAACCTTCATTATGGAGACGGCACCTGATTGATTGATTGCTTGATCTTCATGACAAGGTGTCTTTATCGTCCAGTCTTCACCTTCCTGCTGGTCGAATCCTGTCTCTTCTTCCGGTAATCACGCCTTTCCAGTTCCTTCCTAACCACTGAGACATTTCATATAGCCACCGTATTTCACACTTACTGTAGTGTCATCTCCGTACTATGTGTATTATTGCCTGGAATCCACCTTAACTTCCAGTAATACAATTTCCCCTGGTCTCTGGGTAGTGAGATCGGATGCCCGTGTGTATTGTTGCGCACGTAAAAAGTTCCTTGGCAGTTGGAAATCGAAAAGAGTAGCCTAACGGCACTGCCCGTGCAAAATATCGAGTTAAAAATCTACCCAAGTATTTCAGGATCTTCGCCGGTGCTACGGAGTTCGTGCATTGAGCTGAGTTTCTCCAGACTCAGGTTTGAGTTAGGAGGAGAACGGAGCACTTATGTGTGCCGTGATGTTGATCCAACGACTAACCGAGACTAAACATGTGTATTATTGCGGTTTTTGTTGTTTTCCGATGTAAGCTTGTAACCGTAACGTCTTCTGTTTTCTGTCGGTGAGTTTGTTGTTGTAAAGCTGCAGGGCTCTTCGTGTTTTTGAATTGTTTAAATTTCCTCAGTATTAACCCAGTTTCAACACATTTTATTTGTTTTTGTTATAGCAAACTTTTTTAAAATTATTTTTAATTCGCATATCCTTTACAGGACATAGCTGTCAATAGCAGCATCTTTCAGCTGTCTGTTGATTTCTTGGCAAAATTACGCTCAGTAGTTTGCCATTGCTTTCTGAGCGGCCGGCTCAGTTATCCCGCAAGTCACCAGCGGGGGTCGAACCGCTCCCAGCTCTCGCCCTGCTACGAGACTCTGCGTGATAAACAGGATTACGGAGAAAGTGGTGTAACCCCTCGACCAGAGAGACCGGCGATAGCGAACTACTTAACATAAAATTGCCATGAAAATCTAACTAGGATTGATCGCACGTTGGTGCAAAGGACACGCAACATTGTAAATACTCGCAACAAGTCACAAACAACTGTACACATGACAGCTGGACAGGATTTAAAATATTGTCGATCACTCGCTTTGACCTCAAGTTTAGTCCACACATACGTGTTACTACTACTGATAGTTGCTTCCGCTAAGCAATATTTGTATAGTGTTAATGTGGTTGTATCAGTGTATGTTTATTGTTTGTGTTCTGACAAAGGCTCTGACAGCAACGTCTATTTTGTCACTGTTCACTTACCAATGTGACTTCTCAATGTGTATAAAGCAATCACAAATACTGAAGTATTGGACAGATTGGGTGCTGTAACGGTTTGTTCCATGTTTAGTCTTCGTAGACTTAGATGGATAGAACAGTGGTTCTCAACCATTTTTGGCCCGTGCCCCCCCCCCCTTCACCATATTTTTAGGACGTCATTTCCCCCCTCACGATATTTTAGAACGTCATTCCCCCCTTTCGTATTTCCTCCCTAAAAATTCCCCCCGGCCCCTACACAGTATACTTAATATTTAAGCTAAATTTACTAGCACATACTAAAACAAGTCTAGACGTCCACATAAAACGTGATTTGCGGATCTACTTACGTTATAAAATGAATTTCAGAAGGGTGATTCGTACAGAACCGTAAAGTATGAAGGGAAAAACAATATCAACTAATCGGTTCTTGTATTAACGCAATCTAGAAATAATCTTAATTCCCCCCTGGAAACCCTAAAAATTCCCCCCCCCCCCAGGGAAAGTGGGGGGGGGGGGGGGAATTCCCCACCGGTTGAGAACCACTGCTTTAGAAGAATGGACGATGGTAGAATACCAAAGGACATCTTTTTTTGGTGAAGTACAGATAGGAAAATGATCTCGGGGTGGGCCTCTACTATGGTACATATATGTGTGTAAGCGGGACATGACTGATACACGCATTAACATTACACATTGGGAGCAAGTCGCCACTGAACGTGTTGCATGGAGGGAAAAGATCCGGAATTGAATAAAAACAAAGGAAATAATGATTGCAAATAAGTCACACACTGAAAGTGAGAGTCATCGATGGTGCGTGATGGTGAAAATGACAATGTGTTCACATGCACCCATTGTGAATGAACGGACGAACATGTACATCGCGAACTGGTAAGATCAGTGACATTCGCTGCCGCCATGGGTTGTAGGTATAATGCCTTTTCTTAAAACACATGTGACCTGGATAATATGCAGACAGTAAAAAAACAAAGGCAGATGATGACAGCAGAAATGTACTTTATGAAGTAAATACAAAGAGTGACTTGAGCGGTCAGAAAAACAAAAAAGAAGGTCCTTCAAGAAGCGGCTGAAAAGCACAATGTGATTAAACAATTAGATATAGATAGATGTCAGGGTACAACCTTTTTGTGAGTATGTTATGAGAAGAAACACTATAAAACTTAGTGACAACTTTCAAACTTGATAGCAAAAGAGCAAGATGAAGACTCTCTCTCTCTCTCTCTCTCTCTCTCTCTCTCTCTCTCTCTCTATATATATATATATATATATATATATATATATATATATATATATATATATATATATATATATATATATATATATCATATTGCCAAAATAATATAATCAGGACACGATCACATGCCTGAGTGACGACTACTGATCATACGAGATGGCGGAGGTCAGCCGTTTCGAATGGATAATAGCTCTCGCTCTTAAACATCCGGTGTGTTGATGCCGAGGTAGGAAGTTCAACTCCTACACCAGCTGACGCTGGACTAAAATTTTGATTTCTCCTGGTTAACTTTGGGACGTAAATTGCAAGTTCTTCTGAAGCCGGAGTGGGTTCGCCGGACGGCGAAGCGCACTGGTATTAGAGAAAGGTAAATCCACACACAAAAACCAGCCGAATGCACTAGACTAGTTTTAGGTTTTAGTTTAGTCGATGGATCAATATCACCACACACGGGTGTAACCCATAAGTGCTCCGTTCTCCTCCTAACTCAAACCTGAGTCTGTAGATAATTAGCTCAGTGCACGAACTCCATAGCACCAGCGAGGATCCTGAAATAATTTCGGTAGATTTTCAACTCGAAATTTTGCCCGGGCAGCGCGTTAGGCTATTTTTTTTCGATTTCCAACTGCAAAGAGATTTTTTACGTGCGCAAAAATACACATGGATGTCCGATCTTACTACCCAGAGACCAGCGGAAATTTTGTTACTAGAAGTCCACATGAAAAAAAAAAAATCCCTGTCCTCACCGAGGCTTGAACCAGGGACCTCCAGCTCTCGAGGCGGACACAATACCTCAAGACCACGCAGCCCTTTGGCCACCAATAGTAACTGGCAGCAACTGGCAGAAACTGGTGCATTTTTTAATGACTGCGGGGTGTTTGAAAATATTGCCGTTCCAAGTTTTGTATTTACCTTTTATGTTGCATGAACTCCACAGAGAGTGAATACACAACTTGGAATACAAATATTTCCGAAAATCCCACAGTCATTACAAATACATCCTATATTAGCACAGTGGCTAGCACTCCTACCTGCTAGACCGGGGGTAATAGGGTTGAGTTCGAGCTCATGCGGATTTTTAGAATCCACCTAGACTTTCAGCCTAAAATTAGTACCAGGAACTGTCTTGGGGAGTAAATACGACCGATGAGATATTGACCACACTACACCTCGAGGGACGATTTGTCTGTAAACGGGACTAGCACCATGTACCATATAAACCCCAAGACGTCTGAGATAGATCATTTTCTCTCCCACTACAAATTTATATCCTTCATGATACGCAAGAATGTGAAGCGTGGGCAATGAGTAGTCAAGATGATAAACATCTCATGGCTGTGGAAATGTGGTTTCTGAGGAAAATGCAAAGAATACCACGGACAGCCAGAAAAACCAATGAACAAGTCCTTCAAGAAACAATTGAAGATCGTAAACTGATTAGAGTCATTAGACGTAGACATTCAAAATTTTTTTAGGCATGTTATGAGAAGGGAAAAGACAAAGGGGAAGACCTAGAAGCAAATACCTGGATGACTTGACCACGTGGCATGGTCGAGACAGAAACACGGAGCTGATCCACGACTCTGGTGATCGAGTGAGATGGCAAAACATGACCGCCCACGCTTTCCGGCATGGCACATGATGGATGGATGGTTATGAGAAGAAATGACTTGGAGAACTTGGTGACAACTGGCACGATCGAAGGGAAAAGACCGAGTGGAAGACCGAGAAGTAAATACCTGGATGGCTTGGCCACGTGGCATAGTCGAGACTGGAACACGGAGCTGATCCACGATTCTGGTGATCCAGTGAGATGGCAAAACACGACTGCCCACGCTTATCAGCATGGCACATGATGGATGGATGGATGTATAGACCATTTTCTCCCCCACTACAACTTTAGCTCCTTCAAGATACGCAATTTTGAGAGTATTGTATCAATGGACATGTAGATCATTATTCCCACCATTAAAACTTTAACTCCTTCAAGATATACAGTTTTTCAGAGTATTGTGTCATTGTATATATAGATCATTTTCTCTCCCACTACTATGTGATAGCGCCAAACCAACGAAATTTTGATTTGGTCTATCTCGAGTTAAAAACCTGGCCACACCGGAACTCGGCTTAACAAAGGAATCGGAAGCCAGTTTTGTTTGAGCAGTCCTTTGTGCTGATGAGAGATGCGGGCAGCATGGCCTTCAGTTCAGTGCTGTTCTGTTGTTGTCAGGTGTGGGAACAATTCCCTGAGTTGATCTGTGTCAACTAATGTTGTGACAAAACTGAGCGGCTGACTAGTTAGTGTCAGCAGGCCTGGGTTCTTGGTGGGATAGTAAATTGTGTCACAACTTTTGTGTTTATGTCGCGTCTTGGGGTTTATGTTGTGTAACCTATGTTTTTGTAGTGTCTTATTGTTGTCTGTGCAGTGTGGCTTGTGTCAAAGTTCTTTATTGTGTCAGTCTAACCAGCCATTGTTTGGAACACCTGTGTTGTGGTACTTGGTGTACCCTGTTGTCTTAAGTGTCCTGATTGGTTAGGGGCAACCCTTGGTTGATGTTTGATATATGCAGTTGTCTGTTGTATCTGTAATTGAACATCCCTTATTGAATGCTTTATTCAATGTGTTTGAACACAAATTTGTAGTTGTTGATAAATAAAGAGCTATTTTTGTACTGTCTTTAATTTGTTTGTTTAGTCTCTTTTAGTTTTTACAACCACTATTTCTACCACAATCTAACACCTTAATCCATTGCCTGGGTCTCAAATATGACAATTATTGTCCAGAGTTGAGACCCCTGTCTGAGATCTCGTATATCTTCTTATCTAATCACTATCCTCTTTTTTTTGTCGGTTGAGGCGGTGTGAGGTTCTCTCTCTTTTCACTATTTTTCTTCTTTGGCCGTAACGAAGTCAGAACTACTCTCTACCTCTTAGCACCGTAGTGAAGGAAGCATCAGTCTTTATGATTGTCTCCCTTTGTCTTTTACCATCGACTACAAAATGGCGACCCCGACGAGATATAGTGGCAGCCTTTGAATTGTTCTGTTAGAATTGTTTTAGTATCTAGTGATTGTTTTGTGTAATAGGTCAGTGTTTATGTTTGTGGTGTCCATTGTCTTTGAGTTGTGACATTAGAACCCAGGTTTGCTGCTGAGACGCCCCAGGCATTCCTGCACAAGAGAGGAGTCCCCTGTATGGTGAGTGGGCTCAGATAAATTGCCTCCTAGTACACTTTCACTGTATCCTATCCAGAGCCAGGATGGCTCTGTCTTCAACGTTAGGGACCGTAGTTCCCCTCCCAGTTGGTGCCCCTGACGTCACAGGGCCCACTGGTGAAGTCAGGTACATACTTGCACCTGTGAAGATAGAAGTACCTTGTTTTGGTCAGAAAGATGGGCCAACTGTTGAGAAGTATGTGAGGAAAGTGAGATCTGCCTGGAGGGCTGGTGCAGGGTGTGTTGAGGATAGA
This sequence comes from Cepaea hortensis, assembly GCA_963921405.1. Classification (NCBI taxonomy): domain Eukaryota; kingdom Metazoa; phylum Mollusca; class Gastropoda; order Stylommatophora; family Helicidae; genus Cepaea; species Cepaea hortensis. Next base: position 34,334,813 of record OY992895.1, read on the forward strand.
GTTGACATCATCTGGGAGAGTGTTTCTCCCAATGTGTGGGCGGAACTTGAGCTTAGGTCAGCTTGTAATGACCCTGAGGAGATGCTGCAGACCATTCAGCAGGTGTATGGAGAGCAGCGCAGCATGGTGGAACTTGCTGCAGCTTTCTTCCAAGTGAAACAAGATGCTGGGGAATCCATCATGGATTTCTCTCACCGGGTCCACAAAGCCTTTCGTTTGGTGCTGGAAGCACAAAGAAAGAGGGGCATGGTTGCTTGGGACCCAGTGATCCTAAGAGACTGGTTTGTCACAAAACTACATAATGCTCTCAGCAGGAGAATGGCAGAGGAGAGGATATCGCAAGATCCTGCAGTGACTTTCCTCAGTGTTAGAGACTTGGCCATGCGATGGGCTGGTGTGTCATTAGCTCCAGAAGTCTGTGCATACCAATATGTCGAACCTCAAGATTACAGCTCAAAGAGGTGGCCTAATGCCAGTGGTGAGTGTCAAGGGGTCCAGCATGATGATGTGGTGGTGGAGGAACTTCGAGCTAAGCTAGGTCGGATGAGAGCCTTAGCTGATTCGTTGATGCAGCCCAAGGTACGACGCAAGAGGTGCAATGTTTGTCGAAGCCGCACCCACCTCCAGAACAGGTGTCCGAAGAGAGGGGTTAGTGTTATTCAGAACCCCTCTGGAATTAATTGTAGCAAAGTATTTGCAAGCATAAGCCACCGAGACCAGCAGGGCCTTAAGCGACAACAGAGTCCGCCCCAGGTTGATCCTTCCAAAGGATCAGCTCCAGCAGTTCAGGTGGGTGCAGTGTCAACTTCTGATAGCCGGATGGTTATGCGTGGCAACCAGAGAACATTCTTTTGCAAGAAGAGGCAGAGGAGGAGGGGACGATGGAAGTCTCCTGGTGTCAGTGTGGTCGACCAGTTAGGTGTTAGAAATGTGACAGGTGGACCGCGTATTGTGACTGGTGTGGGCCAAAATGTTCTGCATACCGATATGTCATCTCGCGACTTTGTGTAAAAGGGGATTGTGAAAGACCACCAGCAAGAACTTTTGCCCGTTAGACATGGTTGTGAAAGATAGAGACTGTTTTCATCTGTTTAGGAATTCCAGTCATTTGGATTGACAGCCTTAGTGTAGTTAGTTAATTAGCAGTTATGTTTTGCTGTTGTTATATATTATAAATGCAGGTAGATGGTGTCATGTGATGACATGTCTTTCTTTTAGAGTACAAGAACACCAGGCAGACCAGGTGAAAGGGGTGGTTCTGTTGTTCATGTGGTGTTGTCATTACCATCATGTCCAGTAAGAGAGTAACTTCCAGGGTGAATTCATGAGGTGGGATATTATTGAATTAACAATGTTTTGTTGACCCTATATGGGGTGTTCCTTTATGTTTATATTCAGGTTACAGGTGACACATGATGAAATGTTCTTTTTAGTGTAGGGATACAGGTTGATAGCAAAACAAGTCATTTAGGTACCACAGTAGCTGCAGGAAGCTTATATTTGAAGAGACAAATGGTATTATTTTTAAATACATTTTGTGTTGAATTTCCAGAGTTAAGGGAAGTAGTAACCAATATAAAGGTTACATGTTTAATGTTTATGTAGCTTTTATGTTTGTTTGATTATTTTTATATAAGAAGTGAGGGTTGTATTCATTTTGTTATGATTGGTGCTCTTATAGCAGAAGAGCTATTTTTCATCACTGATATTATTTTAGTCATTAGTACCAACAACTGAGTTAGTATAGTTTATACTTTCGTGTTCAGATTATTGGTATTTGGAACTGACTGAAGCCTGGTGATGTAATCTACACTGTTTCACATTGTAAGTGATGTATGAAAGGCAGTTTAGGTTTTGGAGGAGGTAACATGTGACATAGATTTGTTTTGCCCTGGTCATTTTGATGGCGGTTTGTGTGTAAATTTCATTGAATCCTTGGTTCATTGATGATTGTTTTTGGGTGTGGTCACAGGTGACTTTACTTTTTTTTTGGCATTTGTCATTTTGATGACGGTTTATGTGTAGATGTTAGTAATTGCTTGCTTGATTAGTGATTTTACTTTTTGATGTGGTTACTGAAGACCAATGATTTTATTTTGAGGTGAACTAGCTAGATGGTAACTTTTAAAGAGATAGTTGGGGTAAGGAGATACGATAGTCCATTTCTTTTGTCGGGACGACAAAAAAAAATTAAGGGGTTGGATATGTGATAGCGCCAAACCAACGAAATTTTGATTTGGTCTATCTCGAGTTAAAAACCTGGCCACACCGGAACTCGGCTTAACAAAGGAATCGGAAGCCAGTTTTGTTTGAGCAGTCCTTTGTGCTGATGAGAGATGCGGGCAGCATGGCCTTCAGTTCAGTGCTGTTCTGTTGTTGTCAGGTGTGGGAACAATTCCCTGAGTTGATCTGTGTCAACTAATGTTGTGACAAAACTGAGCGGCTGACTAGTTAGTGTCAGCAGGCCTGGGTTCTTGGTGGGATAGTAAATTGTGTCACAACTTTTGTGTTTATGTCGCGTCTTGGGGTTTATGTTGTGTAACCTATGTTTTTGTAGTGTCTTATTGTTGTCTGTGCAGTGTGGCTTGTGTCAAAGTTCTTTATTGTGTCAGTCTAACCAGCCATTGTTTGGAACACCTGTGTTGTGGTACTTGGTGTACCCTGTTGTCTTAAGTGTCCTGATTGGTTAGGGGCAACCCTTGGTTGATGTTTGATATATGCAGTTGTCTGTTGTATCTGTAATTGAACATCCCTTATTGAATGCTTTATTCAATGTGTTTGAACACAAATTTGTAGTTGTTGATAAATAAAGAGCTATTTTTGTACTGTCTTTAATTTGTTTGTTTAGTCTCTTTTAGTTTTTACAACCACTATTTCTACCACAATCTAACACCTTAATCCATTGCCTGGGTCTCAAATATGACAATTATTGTCCAGAGTTGAGACCCCTGTCTGAGATCTCGTATATCTTCTTATCTAATCACTATCCTCTTTTTTTTGTCGGTTGAGGCGGTGTGAGGTTCTCTCTCTTTTCACTATTTTTCTTCTTTGGCCGTAACGAAGTCAGAACTACTCTCTACCTCTTAGCACCGTAGTGAAGGAAGCATCAGTCTTTATGATTGTCTCCCTTTGTCTTTTACCATCGACTACAACAACTTTAACTCCTTTAAGACATGCAATTTTTTTTTTAGTATTAAGCTCGTTGCGTATTATTTACAGGACGTCGCAGTCAACACCTGCATTTTTTGCTGTTGTGATCTTTTAGCAAGTTTACATTCAGTAGTTGCCATTGCTTTCTGAACAACCGGCTCTCATACCATTTCGTTAAAAACCAACACAATGCCAAGTTGCCGGCAGCTGTAATTCAAACGCGGGTATACGGGATTATGAACTGCTCCCGTAATCCCTTCGCCATTGTGCGCGCTTCAGAATATTGTCTCATTGTAAATGTTGAAGAGATCCTTATAGAAGAGAAAATCATGAAAATAAATAAAGTTGGCGGCAATATTTGTCTGAACTGCGACATGGGGGAGGGAGAATGTGGGAGTAGAGGAAGGGGCGTAACGCTACAAATACGCGACTGGCAGACGAATCAAATAAAATAACCATAAGCTAATGAAAAGTGACATGTTTGATTGTGTTGCGTGGTGATGGGACCAGTGCGTGGGAGTGAATACACACAGTGGGTTCTTTATTTTTGACTTTAGGTTTTCCGAGGGACGGTTAGACAGATACATAATCAGATTGCCACTGGTACCAGTAGTATTAGTACTCTTCGCGGCTTGTTGAAGAGGACGGAGGAGAGTATAGGAGTGTTCTGAGAGCTGTGATGACGGTTTTTGACTAAACTTAATGTAACTTCCGGTACGTGGGAGGAATATCTTTAATAGAATTGATCCAGGACACCAATGACCGAGATATTTAAAGATACGGAGCGCCTATGTTATTTGGTACAATGTTGGTGATATTAGCATTATGGCATGTGTACTTGGTTGTTTAAACAGTGGTCTGGGTTCCAACGCACGCCGTGGCAGAATATTTATTGCGACCAACACAGCTCTGGGTTCTGTTAAGCCTCACACAATGGGTACTGAATGATGCTTTAA
>OY992895.1:34343918-34351884 GCA_963921405.1 Cepaea hortensis
GCTTCAATGGGAAGGCAGAGAAGTAAATACCTGGATGGCTTGGCCACGTGGCATAGCTGAGACAAGCACGCTGAGCTGATCCATGACTCTGGTGATCGAGTGAGACGGCGAAACATAACCGCCCACGCTTATCGGCATGGCATATGATGATGAGTGGCTAGCACGCTGCCCATCGGTACGGTGGCCATGGGTCTGAATCTACATTGAGAAAATAACAAGGGCTCTCCTGTAATTCTGGTCTAAAATGGGTACGAGGAAATGTCCTGAGAAGTAAATGATGCCCACGTGATTTTGACCACATCATCCCTCGAGTCGTTATCCATTTAGGAGAGTCCGTTTATAGTTCTTAGTTTTTCTACGAGCAGAATGAAGATCCCCTGCCGGCTTGCTGGCCAGTGGCAGGTTTAGGACACAAATCTGACCATAAGGAGTCCGTCCACCGGCGAGGCATAGCCCCGTTAGCCCATGACACCGCGGTCATGGTTTCCCAGTCTACACCCCATGGAGGTGGGGTTGACTTGTGTAGTCTACGGGTCATCAACAGGCTACTAATTTTCACTTTTCACCCCTACTGGGAGAGGCTAGCCGATCCTAACCCTGCTGGCTGCAGGGCCAGGCGTAGTCCACACCTTGTAGTCGATACATGAAGCCCAAAAGCGGGCACTCTACCACTGTTTATACATCACATCGATACCGCAAGGTACAAGAGAACATAATGAGATGAGATGAGATGAGATCCCTCGAGTGCCGATTGTTCTATAAAATAAGGGACTAACGCCTAATACGTCTCATTGCGTGAAAAGAAATCCTTTACTTACTACATATTCACACAACCAATTACATATTAACTAGAACATTATATACAACAATTAGAAAGAGACAAACAACTTTCTTTGGTCATGTGATGAAAAAGAAAAGAGGCATTGGAGGACACAGTGACGACTGGAAAGATGAAATGGAAGAGTTGTAGAGGTCGACCAAGAGAAATTATGCTGGAGGGATTGAGACGGTGGCATGGAGGAATGTCATCAGCAGAATTGTTCCAGAACATCAAAGACCGAGATCTGTGGAGAGACATGAACGCCTCCGCCAGCTGGCATGGTACTTGATGGTGATGAGTTATACAAGAAACGGCATAAACACACACAGGCAGGCAGGCACGCACGCACGCACGCACGCACGCACACACACACACACACACACACACACACACACACACACGAACGCCTAGACAAGCACACTGGCAGTCACAAGAGATTTCCCTAAAAGGCAGTAAAAAGACTAAATGAACAGGGACTGAAACTGACAGTGCAACAGTTCCGTTGCCAGCCTGCGGCCATTTATGCAGATGTAGTCGTGTTCTTGTGACATTTCTGTTAGTGGGTCTTCTAGACCTTAAAGTGCCAGTATTTGCGACGAGTTTTAAGTGCCTGTATTTGTGTCTCGCTCTAGTTCTTTCTGCTTGTTGCTTTTCTCTTGAGTTTACTGCCTTATGTTTTGTCTTCTAGGAAATTCTTAGTTCTCTGGATGACCTGTGCGTCCATGGAGTGTCTTGTAGCAAGTCTACATTTTGGTGGTAAGAGGTTTAGGTTATTGGTTGATAGACTGATTGACTTATTGGTTGATTGATTGGTGTTGGTTGTTTGATTCCTTGACTCGCTGATTGGTCGATTGTTTGATGAGTTAATGTTCTGTTTGCTTGAATGGCTGATTGGTTGTTGGGTTAATGACTGTGTGGTAGGCTCACTTATTAGCTGTCTGGATGATTGGTTGATTATTTGATTGACTGGCTGATTGATTGGCTGGTTCATCGATTGATCGATTGACTGCTTGGTTGATTGGTGAAACCCCCGAAAGACTACGTTTTAATTCCGACATCCGATGCGCTGGCATTCAGGTCCTGTGAGTTATGAACAAGGCTAGCAATATCTCCGGCTGGCCTACTCTCGTTGGTCTCGGGATCCACACGTTTCAGGCGGGGAGTCTGACGGTAGTACACGCTTACAAGGTCCAGAAACTTGCGTTTGACAGATGTACGCGCCTAGTGGTCCGGGCGCGTAAACGACCCTTACCTGCGGGAATCGACTGAACGCCTCTAAGTCAAATCCCAAAGGTTTAGGGTCTGGCCATCGCTCATCTCCTGCTCGTTGAGGCGAGGTCTCTGATGTTTGACGCTGAGCCGCCACCGTCTGCAGCCTACCTTGTTCCAGACGTATTGGTTATCCATTCCTCTGGATCAAACAAGGCAAGGCCGAGAGAGGGAACATGTCGTTTGGGCACCACATGTTATCTGAAGCTCTGCCCAGGCATTGTGATGGAATTTTGGCCAAATTCCAACTCACGTACTTTGGTATGTTAAGACTGTAAGGTGCCATTCACTCAGTATCTATTGGAGATAGGTTGATGTAGAGACCAAACCCGATACGAATCCAAGTTAGCATATCAAGAGAGAGAGAAAAGAAGGGACGAAAGTTAACGGGCCTGCTTGTCCAATTCTTAATTCTTCGAAAATAAATTTCTTTCGTTCGTTCGTTCGTTCGATCGCTCGTTCGTTCGTTAACTTGTTTGGTCGGTTGGTCGGTCGCTCGCTCGTTCGGTAGTTCTTGTGTTCTCTCGTTCGTTCATTGTCCGAACTAGAAACCACAGAAAAATCAGTACGGGAGCTTCACGCCAGGGGAGAGGTATATTGGAATGTAACCGGGTAATCATTTATTACAGAAAATACAGACTAGTGAGAAGCGCTGTCCGAGTGATTAGACTGCCGTCCCTAATTCGGAAGATTCAGGTTCGAATCCTCGGTAAAGTGATGGATTTTTTTAGTCAGGGAAAGAAAGAAACCTATAATCTGCACAAGTCGCGGCGACTGCACTGGCCAGGCAGGCTTTAATTCCACAGGCTCAATCCCGGACGAGCCCCAATGTTGCCACAGAGCAGATGGCTTTATGATGGCTAAATTTTCATTTAATACATTATTACATATTATTCTTGCTATTATAACGAACCTTCTCATGTCCATTAGTTCGTATTTGTATTACACATATCATCTGCCTGGGTCTTCCCATTTATTTATTTCCCCTCTGACTCCGTGAACTCTATGTTTGGAATATATATTATTACTTCTTCGTTCGGTTGAGCATATACTCAAAGACGTGGGTTGGTGCCAAGTGCCGGATTCATGCCTAATGACGGCCTCACTCCAAATGTCCGACATCTTGGAATTTGTCCAGGGTGAAATATTTCTAATGGCACGTACAAACACTTTTACGATTTACAGATCTACTATGCACACAACCGACAAGTCCTTGCGTCCTTAGACAACAAAGTCACTTTTATTGCAGAACAATATTCACACGTGGCTGTCATACACCGCCGGATTCCTACCGTTCTGCGTTCTGCGTATGACCAGCACACCCACTGCCTATAACAACACAATGCAATGTTATACTAATCGGCATGAGGAACTTTGGTTGATGCATCTTATAGATCTTATTATGGTATAATTTATTGGTTAACCTGCTTAAGAGTTCTAGTTCTACTCACGCATATCACTTGTACCAACAATTCTTTGTCACGGCATGTCTCTGCCAGCCATTCTGATCGAGGTGATGTCAAAACTGTATCAGCTGTCTCGCCACCGCTTGTCAGCGTTACGGCCCCATCGTCAGGCGTAAGCTTCAGTGTGTTGCTTTATAATCGCCAACTTTCATAGCAGGAACATTCTTTCACTTTGGACTGCGTCTCAGATGATTTCAGTCGTTGCAAACACTCTCACACACATTCAAATAGACCTTCTTCTTCCACATCTCAGCTCCGTCTCCCGAACACTTGTTTTCCGGTTTTGGCCTGGGCGCAGTCATGTGAACACATTAACTCCGCCCACGTATGCCCCGGTGTTCGCTTGATTTTTTAACTGTGTGTCTTAGGGACTACTAGTTCCTACGTTTTACACACTTGCTCTGTTTCTCGTATCTATCTCATGGCAGTTGGTAACTGTTAACTTATAGACGTGGGTTGGTAACTCATAATTCATAACTCATAATTAATCGACATGGGTTGGTAACTTATAACTCATAACTCCTCGACGTGGGTTTTTAGTGTTTCCTCGATGAGTTTTGTGTGTTTGACTGTGACAGGCTCCAAACCTAGTTACCAGGGGTAATGCTCCATATTTGACATCTTGTTAGGTTATCTGTCCATTAAATACACATTGAAGAGTTGAAGAGTGAGAAAGAAGAGCTCTCTCTCTCTCTCTCTCTCTCTCTCTCTCTCTCTCTCTCTCTCTCTCTCTCTCTCTCTCTCTCTTTCTTTCTGTTCGTGCGTATATCTATCTTTGTCACTCTCAGTATGTGTGTGTGTGTGTGTGTGTGTGTTTGTATGTGAGTTTCTCTCTGTCTACTTAGGCTCTCTCTTTTCCCGTCTCTCTCTTTCTCTCTGTATCTTTCTCTCTTTCTTTCTGTTCGTCTCTCTCTCTCTCTCTCTCACTCTCTCTCTCTCACTCTCTCTCTTTTTCTCTATCTGTATACGTTAATGTGTATTTGCGTCTCTCTGTCTCTCTCTCTGTCTCTCTCTGTCTCAGTGTGTGTCTCACTCTGTGAATTTCTGCTCCTCTCTTTTTCCCTCTTCTCTGTCTGTCTGTCTGTCTCTCTCTCTCTCTCTCTCTCTCTCTCTCTCTCTCTCTCTCTCTCTCTCTCTCTCTCTCTGACGCTCTGCTCTTTTATTTTTCTCTTATCTGTCTCTATCTCTCACAGCGTGAGTCTTTCTCTGAATATCTCTTCGACTCTGTCTTTCAGTGAATCTCCCTTTGTCTGTCTATCTCTCTCACTCTGTCTCTATGTCTCTCTGTCTCTGTCTCTGTCTCTGTCTGTCTGTCTGTCTGTCTGTCTCTCTGTCTCTGTCTCTCTCTCTCTCTCTCTCTCTCTCTCTCTCTCTCTCTCTCTCTCTCATCAATAACCCCAAGCAGATTCGCCTCTCTATTTCGATGTCCACAAACATCAGTAACCCCAAGCAGATCCGACTTTGTATTTCAACTTCCACAAATATCTGTAATCCCAAGAAGATCCGCCTCTGTATTTCAATGCCCACAAACATCTTAGCCCCAAGCAGATCCGCCTCTGAATTCTGATGTCCACAAACATTAGTAACCTCAAGCAGATTCACCTCTCTATTTCAATGTCTACAAACATCAGTAACTCCAAGCAGATCAGCCTCTCTATTTCAATGTCTACAAACATCAGTAACCTCAAGCAGATCCACCTCTCTATTTCAATGTCTACAAACATCAGTAACCTCAAGCAGATCCACCTCTCTATTTCAATGTCTACAAACATCAGTAACTCCAAGAAGATCCACTTCTCTATTTCAATGTCCACAAACATCAGTAACCCCAAGCAGATCCGCCTCTCTATTTCAATGTCTACAAACATCAGTAACCTCAAGCAGATCTACCTCTCTATTTCAATGTCTACAAACATCAGTAACTCCAAGCAGATCCACCTCTCTATTTCAATGTCTACAAACATCAGTAACCTCAAGCAGATCCACCTCTCTATTTCAATGTCTACAAACATCAGTAACCCCAAGCAGATCTACCTCTCTATTTCAATGTCTACAAACATCAGTAACCTCAAGCAGATCCACCTCTCTATTTCAATGTCTACAAACATCAGTAACCCCAAGCAGATCCGCCTTTGTATTTCAATGTCTACAAACATCAGTAACCTCAAGCAGATCTACCTCTCTATTTCAATGTCTACAAACATCAGTAACTCCAAGCAGATCCACCTCTCTATTTCAATGTCTACAAACATCAGTAACCTCAAGCAGATCCACCTCTCTATTTCAATGTCTACAAACATCAGTAACCCCAAGCAGATCTACCTCTCTATTTCAATGTCTACAAACATCAGTAACCTCAAGCAGATCCACCTCTCTATTTCAATGTCTACAAACATCAGTAACTCCAAGCAGATCCACCTCTCTATTTCAATGTCTACAAACATCAGTAACTCCAAGCAGATCCACCTCTCTATTTCAATGTCCACAAACATCAGTAACCCCAAGAAGATCCGCCTCTCTATTTCAATGTCCACAAACATATGTAACACCAAGCAGATCCTTTCTATATTTGAATGTCCACAAACATCAGTAACCCCAAGCAGATCCGCCTTTGTATTTCAATGTCCACAAACATCAGTAACTCCAAGCAGATCCATCTCTCTATTTCAATGTCCACAAACATTAGTAACCTCAAGCAGATCCGCCTCTCTATTTCAATGTCTACAAACATCAGTAACTCCAAGCAGATCCACCTCTCTATTTCAATGTCCACAAACATCAGTAACCCCAAGCAGATCTACCTCTCTATTTCAATGTCTACAAACATCAGTAACTCCAAGCAGATCCACCTCTTTTTTTCAATGTCTACAAACATCAATAACTCCAAGCAGATCCACCTCTCTATTTCAATGTCTACAAACATCAGTAACTCCAAGCAGATCTACCTCTCTATTTCAATGTCTACAAACATCAGTAACTCCAAGCAGATCTACCTCTCTATTTCAATGTCTACAAACATCAGTAACTCCAAGCAGATCCATCTCTCTATTTCAATGTCTACAAACATCAGTAACTCCAAGCAGATCTACCTCTCTATTTCAATGTCTACAAACATCAGTAACTCCAAGCAGATCCACCTCTCTATTTCAATGTCTACAAACATTAGTAACTCCAAGCAGATCCACCTCTCTATTTCAATGTCCACAATCATCAGTAACCCCAAGCAGATCTACCTCTCTATTTCAATGTCTACAAACATCAGTAACTCCAAGCAGATCTACCTCTCTATTTCAATGTCTACAAACATCAGTAACCTCAAGCAGATCCACCTCTCTATTTCAATGTCCACAAACATCAGTAACCCCAAGCAGATCTACCTCTCTATTTCAATGTCCACAAACATCAGTAACTCCAAGCAGATCCACCTCTCTATTTCAATGTCTACAAACATCAGTAACTCCAAGCAGATCTACCTCTCTATTTCAATGTCTACAAACATCAGTAACCGCAAGCAGATCCACCTCTCTATTTCAATGTCTACAAACATCAGTAACCGCAAGCAGATCCACCTCTCTATTTCAATGTCTACAAACATCAGTAACTCCAAGCAGATCCACCTCTCTATTTCAATGTCTACAAACATCAGTAACCGCAAGCAGATCCACCTCTCTATTTCAATGTCTACAAACATCAGTAACCTCAAGCAGATCCACCTCTCTATTTCAATGTCTACAAACATCAGTAACCGCAAGCAGATCCACCTCTCTATTTCAATGTCTACAAACATCAGTAACCGCAAGCAGATCCACCTCTCTATTTCAATGTCTACAAACATCAGTAACTCCAAGCAGATCTACCTCTCTATTTCAATGTCTACAAACATCAGTAACTTCAAGCAGATCCACCTCTCTATTTCAATGTCTACAAACATCAGTAACTCCAAGCAGATCCACCTCTCTATTTCAATGTCTACAAACATCAGTACCTCCAAGCAGATCCACCTCTCTATTTCAATGTCTACAAACATCAGTAACCCCAAGCAGATCCACCTCTCTATTTCAATGTCTACAAACATCAGTAACCCCAAGCAGATCCGCCTTTGTATTTCAATGTCCACAAACATCAGTAACCCCAAGCAGATCCTTTCTATATTTGAATGTCCACAAACATCAGTAACCCCAAGCAGATCCGCCTTTGTATTTCAATGTCCACAAACGCCATTAACCCCAAGCAGATCCGCCTCTGTATTCCAATGCCCAATGATATTCAAACAACAATGTGATTCCCAATACCCGTATCTGGGAGTTACATTTATTCCTTCCCCTCCCCTTTTAAGTTCCCATGTTTAACGTGCTTGGATAATTGACATCTCAATTCACTTCCTAATAACAGCATTCGAAACAATACGCAA
>OY992895.1:34352084-34442084 GCA_963921405.1 Cepaea hortensis
TCGAAACAATACGCAACATTTCTTATATGGGAGTTTACAAGAATAATAGCTCTGTTTGTGCAATAATGTATGGACAATGGTTTTTCAATGCGGTAATTTAATTGCATTTTCTTCCTAACAATGTAGAAGATTCCGCTTTGTATATTATAATAGATTGTTGTCTATACAATACAATACCAGTCAATCAATCAAGCGCCGTCTCTGTAATGAAGGTTGGTTGTAATTGTTCTCTAACACGTCCTGTTTTTTGCTCTAGCGATTGGCTGGGTTGGGTTATACGCCCATGGAAGTAAGTAAATAAAAGAGAGGTTTACACCCATTGGGGGTGTACTGAGTACATGGTGCTAGTCTCATATTCCTATAGACCAACTCGAAGAAAATTGAAATATTTTGGTCACTTGAAAAGTCATGAAAGTTTGGAGAGAACAATAGTGGAGGCGTATATGCCCGAGAAGAGAGGAAGAGGAAGGCCAAAGAGAAGATAGGTGCAGAATTTGGCTGATGATCTCCAGATAAGTATATCGGACACGGGACATCTTGCTCATGACCGAGAAATTGTCCGGAATGTTGTTATGGGAGCGAGGTTGTGCAAAGGACATGCTACTAAATGAATGAATGAATGAATGGGTGAATGAATGAATAGACCAACCGTCACTCTATGGGTGATATGGTCAGCACACCACCTGTCGTATTTTATTTACAGAACATTTCCTGGTCCCCATTTTAGGCTGCATATACCTGCGAGTCCACATGGATGTAAAAACTCACATTGATTAGAGTTTTGATTTTTTAAAAACCCACATTGAATAGGATTTTGAGATTTTAAAAAAGCCCACATTGATTAGGGTATTGATTAAATAAACCCACATTGATTAGGGTGTTGATTAAACATCCCACATTGATTAGGATTTTGATTTTAAAACCCCATATTTATTAGGGATTTGATATTTAAAAAAAAAAACATTGATTAGGGTTTTGATTAAAATCACACATTTATAAGGGTTTTGATTAAAAACCCACATTGATTAGGGTTTTTGATTTTAAAAAAACAAACAACAACAACCCCACATTGATAGGGGTTTTGATTTTAACAAAACCAACATTAATTAGGGTTTTGATTTTTTTAAACCACATTGATTAGGGTTTTGATTTTTAAAAAAACCCACATTGATTAGGGTTTTGATTTTAAAACACCCACATTGACATTGATTAGGGTTTTGATTTTTAAAAATCAAACCCCACATTGATTAGAGTTTTTAACAAATGCTCACAGAGCCTGCAGGCAAGCATACTAGCCATTGAGCTAACGCGACTCCCTGGATGTAGAGAAGACTGAGTCTCAACTCTTAATTCCGAAGCAGTGAAGTACAGGTTGCCGATTCCAAACAAGAGGTCTGTGTCTGTTGGAGTCATCGTTAGTGTAGATGTAACAAGGCCCAGTTAAAACTCCTGACCACGGAAACCCAATCAGCACCACCCGTTACAAGGCGGCAGTCTCCGTTGGGTAGTGACAGGATCCGCATGCAGTTGAAATAGATGTGAGGACAGTCCCCAACAGACTACCTGCCCTATCTCTCACAAAGCCCTATGGCTTAGACCGTGTTGATCGAAATAGTGGGGTGCAGTTAATGCCTTTAGTACTTCACATGTTCCGACGAATAGACTTATGCTCTTAGGACTGATTTTGGCCTGCAGGCGACTTCTACACTCTAAGGATTGACACTTGGCGGTCACCAAGTTTCACAAATTATGTTGTCATCGTCTCCGTTGGATAACAACCTGCTTTTAAACCCAATCGCAACCTTGACAAACAGGGCAGCAAAACGCAATTGATACGAACAAAGACCAAACATACTTCAACATGAAGGATTTCATTCTGACCGTTTATTAAATCAGATTCAAAGTAAAACGCATGTTGAACAATCGATGTGCATTTCCAAATCGCCAAAAATATCAATGAAACAAATGCCGTCAGCCATCTGGCAAGATAAAGCATCTTTCCCCTTCTGATAAACTATATGCGGTCAGACATCTAATGATCTTTGATAACCTTCATTAAATCAAAATTCTCGGACCGACATCTCAAGCGATTGAACCAACTTTACTGCCCTCTCCGGTTGTAATCTCCGGTTGTAATCCTCCATGATCGGTTCTCTTATCCGCTCTGATCTTCTGCGTGCTTCCTATCCGGTTGTTATCCCCGTCATGGCACCAATCTTTACGCAAAATTAATTTTTCTTTTTAGTGCATTCTCGTGCAAAAAGGGATTTTCCTAAAGGTGTCTTCTGTCATCCCGCAGGTCCAAACGTAAACTCATCTCTCCTTCTTTTACCCACATTTAGTTGCATATCCTTTACAGGACATGGCAGTCAACCCCAACGTTATTTGACTTAATTACTCTCTGGCGTGCGCGCTGGCGTAGTTAATAGGGAACTGCGCTGGTAATGTTGTGGGCACGGTCGGACAAGGGGTTCAAAACCTGGGCTCGTCGTCTGCGAAAGTGAGGGAACGACTGGTCACCTATACTTCAGTGCATTCAGGCATACGGAGTGTGATAACGCCATCACATCACAGACCCATTGCAGGAAATTGCTTTAGAACAAATTATTATTATTATTATTATTATTATTATTATTATTATTATTATTAGTTCGCACAACGGACAGTTGGACTAAAATGTTTTCTTCTTATTCTAGACTTGGGGATGTAAATTACAAGTACCTCATAAGTCGGAGTGGGTTCGCCTGGTGGCGAGGGACAATGGTAATAGGGAAAGCTAATCCATACTCTAAGATCAACCCAACACGCTGGAAGTAGCAGCAAGTGAATTGACTACGCTTGAGTTCAAAGCGAATGAACTCATCCCCCCCCCCCCCTTCCCCCCACAAACAAACAAACACAAATATGATCTTTCTTTTATATTGTATCTCGTTACGTGCATGCACAAATGTGTGTAAACAGAAGTTAGTATGTAAAAAATTATCCTGGTAGAGAGTTTAAAATTACTGCCGGATTGAGGGTGTGTATATTTCAGCTGATCCATGACTCCTGTGATCGTGTTAGATACTTATCGGCATTTCCCATGCTGATGATGATTTAAGCTTCCAGGTTTCATTGTTTTGCTTCGTTTTACGTTGAGTGGCTTCTGTAGTATGGCACCAGAGGAGATTCAGCTAAATATGCAGGCAAAACAATTAATTTTTCATGTTTGTTTTAGAAATTGACGGACCCTGTTTGTTTTTTTTTTGTTTTTTTTTTTTACCGTGGTGCTGTTCTGTGGCTTTCTCATCTTCCATACCTTCCATTACTGTTCTATGGTGAAAACCCCGCCGCGGAACAAGCACGACTGGGGGGATTTCTATCAACAACATAGGTGCCCTCCTCGCCGAATGTTTCTTCCCTTTACATTCCTTACACTCTCAGTATCACAGCCTGCGATTTTGAGATAAGTGGCACATCCTTTTCATTTTCCTTTCATTGTTCTCATGTGTTTTCTTCAGCTCATTTTTATCATTCGGTTCTTTTCCCTTAATGTAGTCACTCTAGGGTCTTCCCCGTGTTTATGCATTATGTTTTCTTTATTTGTTTGCAGATGAAATTTGTCGCTGCAACGTCTTAAGTTGTATTTAATTGTCTTCTCTAAAGCTACATGCTTTGTGTTATTTTATACCGTTCATATTTTCAAAGCTTTATTGCAGTTCCGTCAATTTTATTCATAATTCACTCTCAGGGGCGCGTGTCTGTCTGGCTCACGACTCCCCGGCGTCTTTCTCCTGTTGTGCGTATCCTATCTCGAGGCGTTCGTGTATAGTATTTTCCAATATCGACATCGCTAAGTATGTTTGTCCAGAAGCCATCTCAGCCTCGAAGTGCGACCCGGTGCTACTGGGTCAATGCCTCATCTTTTATGAACCATGTCTTTGATTACTGTTCTATCTGCACCACTGTGTGACGTTTGATGGGGACCAAGATATTTATCTTTCAGGGACTTAATATAATTGATGTCAGCGTCTGTGGCGAGAAAGTAGATTCGCTATCCCATGTAGGCGTTCGAAATCAGCTGCAGTCGATTTGGAAGCAAATCGCCAAGTGCCGATTTTTAACAATTATATGAGTATCGGTCGTTCAGAAAGCAATGACAAACTACTGAGGGTAAACTTGCTTAGAAAATAACAAACACAAAAATGATGGGGTTTATTGCGACGTCCTGTAAACGACAGGCAACTAATTAATATTCTTGATAAATCAGCTTTCATTTATCTTAAGATAAAACAAACTAATATTCTTATAAATCCGGCTTTCTTCTATATTCAGATCAGACTAATATTCTTGATAATATTCTTGATAAACCAGCTTTCTTATATTCTCAGATCAAACTAACTGATATTCTTTATGGATAAGCTTTCTTGGATGTTCAGATAAAACTAACTAATATTCTTTATAAACGAGCTTTCTTGGATGTTCATATCAAGTTAACTAATATTCTTTATAAACCAGCTTTCTTTTATGTTCAGATCAAACTAACTAATCTTATATATAAACGGCAATCTCCGTCTGTATGTATGTATGTCCTTTATGCGTTCGCGAACGGTCCATCCGATTGAGATGAAATTTTCTACACGTCTTCCCCTCATTCTCGCGCAGCCAACTGTCATATGTTTTAAGTGTGAAATCGGCTCCTTACTTAATATTATTTAATATTCTATTTTTCATTATAATTTCAATATAGCGAGGGGACTTAACTCTAGAAAAGTTATTTCAAGGGGCATCACTTTTAATAACATCGCTATATAACTTATAGTCATATTGTTGCATCGTTTTCAAAGACTTATAAACGCTTTGTCTATAGTTATATACGGGCATATGAGTTATAATAAATAATGATATAATCTTTAAGGCATCTTCAAAGTTTTCATAAAAATAATGCATAATGCATAACATTGTAACTCATCTTTTTATGCTTAAAGAAGTTATATACAGTCATGTTGGTGATTAAAAACAGTTTTCATTAAAAATAATGGATGGTGTGTGGAAGGACATTCTTTTAAGTTACTTTATTTTGTTGTATGAATTTAATGAGACGCTCAACGCCAGGAGCTGGGCGAAGCCTCGCCGGGTCAGATAGATAGACAGACAGACAGACAGATAGTCGGGAACGGGAGCTTATATGACTACGTATATGAATTAAATGACATGCTCCCCACCTTTTCGCTGCAGTTATCTACAGGCATATGCGTTATAATCCTCCTCCTCCTCCTCTCCCCTCCTTCTCCTCCTACCCTCTTCCTCCTCCCCCTTCCCTCCTCTTCCTCCTCCATCCTCCTCCCTCTTCCACCTTCTCCTCCTCCTCCTCGCCCTCCTCCCTCCTCCTCGCTCTCCTCCTCCTCCCTCTTCCTCCTCCTAATCACTCCTCTTCATTCCTCCTAAGCCCTCCTCCTCCCTTTTCCTCCTCACTCCTCCTCCTCCCTCCTCCTCCCTCCTCCCCTCATCCCTCCTTCTCCCTCCTCCTCCTTCCTTTTCCTAACTCCTCCTCGCTTCTCCCCCTCCTCCTCCCTCTCCTCCTCCCTCCTCCTCATCCCTCCTCCTCCTTCTCCTCCTCCCTCCTCCTCCCTCTACATCCTCCTCCTCTCTCCACATCCTTCCTCATCCTCCCTCCTCCTCCTCCTCCCCCTCCTCCACCTCCTCCCCCTCCTTCTCCCTCCTCCTTCTCCCTCTTCCTCCTTCCTCCTCCTCCCTCCTCCTCTCTCCTCCCCCTCCCTCCTCCTCCTCCTCCCTCTCCCACCTCCTCCCTCAACCTCCTCCTCCTGCGTTCTCCCTCCTCCTCCCTCTTCCTCCTCCATCTTGCACCTCCTCCTCCTCTCCCTCCTCCTCGCTCCTACTCCCTCCTCCTCCCTCTTCCTCCTCCTCCCCTCCTCCCTCTTTCTCCCTCCTCCTCCCTCTTTCTCCCTCCTCCTCCCTCCTCTTCCCTCCTCCTCCTCTCTCCTCCCCCTCCCTTATCCTCCTCCCTCCTCCACCCTCCTCCTTCCTCTTCCTCCTCCTCCTCCTACCTCCTCCTCCCTCCTCCTCCCTCCTCTTCCTCCTCCTCCCCTCCTCCTCCTGCGTTCTCCTCCTCCTCCTTCTCCCTCATTCTCCCTCTCCTCCCTCTTCCTCCTCCTCCTCCCCTACTCGTCCCTCTTCCTCCTCCTCCCTCCTCCTCCTCCCCTCCTCCTCTCTCCTCCTCCTCCTTCATCCTCCTCCCTCCTCCTCCCTCTTCCTCCTCCTCCTACAGACAGACAGACAGACAGACAGACAGACAGACAGTCGAGAACGGGAGCTTATATGACTACATATGAATTAAATGAGATGCTCCCCACCTTTTCGCTGCAGTTATCCTCCCTCCTCCCCTCATCCCTCTTTCTCCCTCCTCCTCCTTCTCCTCCCTATTCCTCCCTCCTCCTCCTCTCTTCTCCCACTCCTCCTCCCCCTCCTCCCTCCCCTCTGCCCTCTCCTCCTCCCTCCTCCTCCTCCTTCCTCCTCCCTTCTCCTCCTCCCTCCCCCTCCTTCTCTCTCCTCCTCCCTCCTCCCTCCTCCTCCTCCCTCCACATTCCTCCGTCTCCCTCTTCCCCCCTCCTTATACTCCCTCCTCCTTCTCCTCCCCTCCTCCACCTCCTCCTCTCTCTTCCTCCTCTCTCTTCCTCCTCCTTCCTCCTCCCTCCTTCTCCCTCCTCCTCTCTCCTCCTCCCCCTCCTCCTGCGTTCTCCCGCCTCCTCCATCTTCTTCCTCCGTCTCCTCCTCTTCCTCACCTCCTCCTCCTGCGTTCTCCCTCCTCCTCCTTCTTCCTCTTCCATCTTCCTCCTCCTCCTCCCCCTCCTCCTCGCTCCTCTTCCCTCCTCCTCCATCTTCCTCCTCCTCCCCTCCTCCCTCTTCTTTCTCCCTCCTCCTCCCTCCTCCTTCTCCCTCCTCTCCTCTCTCTTCCCCCTCCCTTATCCTCCTCCCTCCTCCTACCTCCTCCTTCCTCTTCCTCTTCCTCCTACCTCCTCTCCCCTCCTCCTCCCTCTCTCTCCTCCTCCCTCTCCTCCTCCCTCCTCCTCCTCCCTCCTCTTCCTCCTCCTCCCTCTCCTCCTCCTGCATTCTCCTCCTCCTCCTTCTCCCTCCTCCTCCCTCTTCCTCCTCCTCCCCCCTCCTCCTCGCTCCTCCTCCCTCTTCCTCCTCCTCCCTCCTCCTCCCCTCCTCCCTCCTGCTTCTCCCTCCTCCTCCTCCCTCATCCTCCTCCCTTCTCCTCCCTCCTCCTCCCTCTTCCTCCTCCTCCTACAGACAGACAGACAGACAGACAGACAGACAGACAGTCGGGAACGGGAGCTTATATGACTAATTATATGAATTAAATGAGATGCTCCACACCAGGAGCTGGGCGATGCCGGGACGGGTCAGACAGACAGACAGACAGACAGACAGACAGACAGACAGACAAAAAGATAGATTGTCGGGAACGGGAACGAGAACTTATATGACTACTTATATGAATTAAATGAGATGCTCCCCACTAGGGACTGAGCGAATCCGGGCCGGGTCAGCTAGTATTCTTTATAACCAGCTATTCATGTTCAGATCAAATTAACTAATATTCTTTATAAACCAGCTTTCGTTTATAATCAGATCAAAATAACTAGTATTATTTATAAACAAGCTTTCTTTTAAATTCAGATAAAATTAACTAATATTTATTTTTTATAAACTAGTTATCTTACATGCTCAGATCTGGTAATGTGTTTTTCTTCCCGATCCACAAAATTCTAAGAATTTTTTTGTAGCATTTAAATTAAAAAGAATGTCGATTTTCTTCTTTAGTATTCGGTGCAGTCGATAGGCTATAAATAGCCCTCCTCGTCGATTTCTCAACATCTCATAAACTATCACCATAACGTGAAGAAATGAATCGTGTATTGTGTAGTGTATTCGATAAAAGAATAAGAGATTCTTCAAATATTGTGAGACGCAATTAAGCGGTTCCTGACGTTGTTATGCATACAGAAAGAGCTGGATAACAAATATTCCCCATACGAACAATTCCTGTGACTGTGTGTTAATTGTTTCAGTTTAAATATTATTTATTTATTCACTTCATATGATGTATAACTCTGCAGTATGCAACTGACGAGATGCAGCGAAATATGCCAGACAATACTTCATATAATATATTGCTTGTGGATTCTGTATTTAAATTCTTTAGTATGTGTGAAATGGTGTAAATTTGTATTGTGGTATAAAATAAAAGACTATAAATTGTGTCCAAATACAAAAACGTTTATCCATATGGATGACAGACCTGGCCATTGGTGACACCTAATTAAGGGTGTCTTGTTGGTGAAACGCCGAAGGGCTCATGTCTTATTTAACTGTCATCAATTTCATTGTCTTCTACGTTCGACCAACATATTTATTCTTCAAAGGATTTTTCCCCCTCTTGTAAACTGAGACACAGGCAATATAATGCACAGTTTATTGTCTGTGTCAGTATGTGTCTTCATTATTCACAGTTTTATTTTTATTTTCCATGTAATTGTCTTATGTCTGTTCACATCAGAGCAACGATATTTGCGTCTTCAGGTCGATACGTCCTAGGTCTTCTCGGCACTCGTTGACCGAGTTTGCCTTCCCGAGCGGTGTCATCAATATCAAGGAAGCAGGGCGGAATTCCGGAGAACTTCAGCTTTCAATCTTGATCTTGTCCAGCCTATTCTCATTAGTCTACTTGTTTACCTTTGCCCAATATGTCCGCTGCCAGTACATGTTATTGTATTTCTCGTCTTATTTCAGCGAGTTCATTATTTCGCTTGTGAATTCACAAAGGAAGACTGTACAGTTAAGTAGAAGAATGTCTAGTGATTTCATAAAGGAAGACAGTACAGCTAGATAGAAGAATGTCTAGTGATTTCATAAATGAAGGCAGTACAGTTAGACGGAAGAATGTCTAGTGAATCCATAAAGGAAGACAGTATAGTTAGGTAGAAGAATAGTGAATTCACAAAGAAAGACAGTGCAGTTAGATCAGTGGTTCTCAACCGGTGGGGAATTCCCCCCCCCCCATCCCGGGGGAATTTTAGGGTTTCCGGGGGGGGGGGATGAAGATCATTTCAAGATCGCGTTAATACAAGAACCGATTACTTGATATTGCTTTTCCCTTCATACTTTACAGTTATGCACGTCTCATCTTTCTAAAATACATTTTACAAAGTAAGTAGACCCACAAATCATGTTTTATGGGGATGTCTAGACCTGTTTTAAAATATTTACCTTTCATATTTACGTATACTGTGTAGGGGTGGGGGGATTTTTAGGTAGGAAATAAGAAGGGGGGGGATGATGTTCTGAAAATATGGTAAAGGGAGGCACGGGCTAAAATTTTGATAGGAAGGGGGGTGGGGGGAAATGACGTTCTAAAAATATGGTGAAGGGAGGCACGGGCCAAAAAAGGTTGAGAACCACTGAGTTAGATAGAAGAATGGCTTGTGGATTCATAAAGAAAGACAGGAAAGTCAGATAGAAGAATGTCTAGTGATTTCATAAAGAAAGACAGTACAGTTAGATGGAAGAATGTCTAGTGAATTCATAAAGGAAGACAGTACAGTTAGAAGAATGTCTAGTGAATTCATGAAGGAAGACAGTATAGTTAGAAGAATGTCTAGTGAATCCATAAAGGAAGACAGTATAGTTAGAAGAATGTCTAGTGAATCCATAAAGGAAGACAGTATAGTTATAAGAATGTCTATTGAATCCATAAAGGAAGACAGTACAGTTAGAAGATTGATTGATTGATTGATTGATTTAGGAACCGACATCACAGCATTCGGGACATTCCCATAAGCGCTCCGTCCCCATCCTCAGCAGCCAGCGAAGAGTTTCAACGCTAATAGTTCCAGTAGCAATCTGATTATATGTCCGTCTCGCCTTTCCTCTGAGCGTCGAGCGTCGGCCAGATCCCCTCGTCACACCTCGCTATTAGTATATTACAGTTAGAAGAATGTCTAGTGAATTCATAAAGGAAGTCAGTATAGTTAGAAGAATGTCTAGTGAATCCATAAAGGAAGACAGTATAGTTAGAAGAATGTCTAGTGAATCCATAAAGGAAGACAGTACAGTTAGAAGAATGTCCAGTGAATCCATAAAGGAAGACAGTACAGTTAGAAGAATGTCTAGTGAATTCATAAAGGAAGACAGTATAGTTAGAAGAATGTCTAGTGAATCCATAAAGGAAGACAGTACAGTTAGAAGAATGTCTCGTGAATCCATAAAGGAAGACAGTACAGTTAGATAGACGAATCAATGGAAGAACCTTAATATAAACAGATATGGGAGCCGGGCTGGCGTAGTAGCTGGAGGCATTGCCTGCCGGTTCGCTGATCATGGGTTCGTACTCTTATCGAAGCTGAGTTTAAAGAGTTCAAAAGACAAGCGGACCGACTTCATTGTATCGGATATTATCCCATTTGACACAGTCTCTTTCCGAAAGCGCCGCACAAAGCACGAACTCAGCGACGACCTCCCTGAGTTTGGTTGGGTGCATATCCTTTACAGGACGTCGCAGTCAACCCTAGTAATTTTGGGCTGTTCATGATTTCTTGGCAGGTTTACGTTCAGTAGCTTGCTATTGCTTTCTGAGCAACCGGCACCATTTTCATAAAAAAAAAAAATACTAACACAAGGCGGTCTGTTGCCAAATCGCCAGCATCCGTGTTTCGAACGCGGTATGCGGAATTACGAATTGCGTCCGTAATACCTTCACCACGGATCCTAGAGTATCCGAGAATACTGTACTCGTAAACCGAACGACGTAGCGCGGAATCGAACCCACATCCTTCGGAGCGCAAGACAGGCGGCGTAACCACTTCACCACGGAAAGCGGCTAATGAAAATATAATAATATAGGCAACAATAAGAACGAAACACCAGCGCTGGTGTATTTGTAATGACTGTGGGATTTTTGAAAATATTGCCGTTCCAAGTTTTGTATTCACCCTCTGTGGAGTTCATGTAACATAAAAGGTAAATACAAAACTTGGAACTGCAATAATTCCCCTCCCCCCCCCCCCCCCCCAACCACCACCAGCACAAAACAAAACACACAACAGCAGCAGCAACAACAACAACAACAACAACAAACACACAAAACAAAACAAAAAAACCCACAGTCATTAAAAATACACCAAGTATAATAAGATGAGAGGCACTGGAACACATTGTGATGACTGGGATGATCAGCGGTGAAAGAGGAAGATAAAACAAAAACAAGAGCAATTACGCTGGATGGTTTAAGACTGTGGCGCGGAGAAACACCATCAACACAAATGATCCAAAACACTAATATAATAATATGAGGATAAAACCCCGTTAAATGAAGTCACATCTCTTGTCATTTAGATCATGTATTTAGCCTCTTCCAGACACTCGTTGCCAGTTACTCAGGTAGTCTAAAGTACCCACACCACTAGCTCAAAAACAATATAACGTAACACCTTGTGCCACATTTATTGAAAGACAGAAGATCAAGTGGTTTGGCCATGTCGTTAGAATGCAACACCAGCAACTACCATCACTGGCCTTACATCAAAGATCATCTGCGACGAGACCAAGAGGACGTCCAAGAAGAAAATGGATTGACGACATCAGAGACATTGTACAACCACACGGAATGACACTATCCAGTGCCGTCCATCGGGCGCTGGAATGCAAATTAATCCTCTCCACGACGCTTGACGGCAGAAGTGGTAGATGATGATGATGATGATGATGATGATGATGATGATGATGATGATGACTACCTTCCTGCCATTCAGTGACAGTGCCTGGCGGGCACTATGGCTTTTCCGTTCTCATATTGTCTGTCCTCTACATTTTTGACTCAATCAATCAATCAATCAATCAATCAATCAATCAATCAGTCAATCAATCAATCAATCATGTGTCATCTCCACAATTAAGGTTGGCTGCAGTGGATCTGCAACACCGTCTGCCTCCCGCCTGGATTCTGTCAGACTGCTGTTTGTCCGTCCTATGTTATCTTCTCACTTGAATCGTTGTCTACCTCTTGCTCACTTGCTTTCAACCCTACCCTCCAGTATGGTTTTTATAAGATTTTTATGTATTTTAAAGTGGTCGAAATATTCCACTTGCTTCTTTTTTATTTATTTCATCGGCTCTCTTTTCATTCTCAGTTTTTCTAGATTCTCTGCATTTGAATATTTATTTATTTGCAAACAGAAAGACATGGTAGTCAATTTAAAATTATCCTGGTAAACAATTGATATTACTGTACGAACATGTGTATATTTCAGCTTGAACGATGTATCTAGTTATTTTACTCTACGTTGTGTGACTTCTGCACTATGTACCTGACGAGATGCAGCGAAATATGCCAGGCAATAAATAATACTTTATAAGGTTTGTGTCTTCGTTATTCAAATTCAATACGGGAAATCATTGTTTTGAATATGTATTATTTTTAGTCCACGAAATTCGTCATATTCTTCTGAATATCCATACCTCCAGTGCCTCTATTTGACTTTTCAATTGCCAGTTCACTGTCCGGGCTTCTGCGCCATATAGTCATGTTGAATACACATAACATTTGACAATTATCATTTTTAATGAAGGTACACATGTCTAGAAATATCAACCCAGAGTTGATCACTACGTCTTGCAAACGACATACAGCCTTTAATACACAACATACAAGAAGCGGTCCAGCTATGGATGTTCGATGTACATACAAGAAACGGTCCAGCTATGGATGTTCGATGTACATACAAGAACGGTCCCAGCTATGGATGTGCGATATACATACAAGAAACGTCCCCGCTATGGATGTGCGATGTAAATACAAGAAACGTTCCAGCTATGGATGTAGGATGTACATACAAGAAACGTCCCAGCTATGGATGTAATGTGTACATACAAGAAAAGTCCCAGCTATGGATGTGCGATGTACATACAAGAAACGTCCCAGCTATGGATGTGAGATGTACATACAAGAAACGGTCCAGCTATGGATGTGCGATGTACATACAAGAAACGGTCCAGCTATGGATGTGCGATGTACATACAAGAAACGTCCCAGCTACGGATGTGCGATGTACATACAAGAAACGTCCCAGCTATGAGTGTGTGATGTACACACAAGAAACGTCCCAGCTAAGAGTGTGCGACGTACACACAAGAAACGTCCCAGCTAAGAGTGTGCGACGTACACACAAGAAACGTCCCAGCTATGAGTGTGCGATGTGCATACAAGAAACGTCCCAGCTATCTGTGTGTGATGTGCTAGATCAATCACATTTTGTAGGTGTGAGTGCGCGATGGAACAAGTGGCGCTACTTGTAATGATAATAATTTGGTTACATATCCGTTTACATAACGTTGCAATAAACCCCAGGATTTATTGTTTATTTGTGATTTTCTAGACAATTTAAGTGGGCGAAAGGATAATAGTGCTGGCTCTTAAACTTCCGGTGCGCTGATGACCAGGCTTTTCTACTCGCCGCAAGCGGCGAGCCTGGAAATCGAACTGCCGCAATTTCCTAACCGCTACAATAACTCGCCCTCTAATACATAACATAAAGTAACTAGCGTATATTAACGCTCACCATCACAAACACACACACATACGCACACACGCACTACCACATCTACCATAAATGACACCCAGACTTAAACACACTGACTGCCAGTACAACTAGAGACGGATATTACTAGCACAATTTCGCTCCTCCTAATAACGTGAGATAACTAGCTTATATGGACATTCACATCAAAACACACACACACACACACACACACACATACACACACACACACACACACACACGCGCGCACACGTGCACGCACACTCACACGCGCACACGTGCACGCACACTCACACCCACACACACACACACACAATCTTGGTGATTAGGGCCCCGGTCCCTCGAGTAGGGACACACGAGTTCTCCTCCTCGACAAGGCGCCAGTCGTGATTTGATGTCGGAGTGACATGTCAATAGCAATTCGTGTCCACAACTACACTCGTGACTCCAGCAAACACCTTCTTTATCTGCCAGTTCCCCGAAACAGCACCGTAGATGACGCCAGTCTTATAAATGTTGTTCATCTCGGGGAAGTTGGTCTCGTCCTGTTGAAATGCACCTCCTTGCGAGAGGATCCACAGCGGTGTAGCGGTTAAAGGCTCGGTTGCAGGTCGGTTGTTATGGCTTCATTCCGCTGTGGAGCGGATTTCAATTGTGAAACTTAAGATGGGCCTCTAGGGCGACCCAGTCAGCGATGGGTCCAGGAAAGATTTTGGGAAATGGGTCCAGTAAAGATTTTGGGAAGTAAAGGCAGCCATTGTGATACTGACAACATCAACCAATATCTTCTTACTCTTCTTCCTCCTCCTTCCCCTCTTCCTCTGTCTCATCCTCAGTCAGAAGGCCACCAAACCTTACTCAAGACGACTACCACGTTATGGACAGACCAGAACAGGTCATTCTTCTGCGCCTCAGAACAGGACACAATAGATTACGCAACCACATGTATACAAAATTCAAGATTGGTGACTCAGCCATGTGCACATGTGGTTTGGCGTCGCAGACAGCAGAGCACATACTCCAGGATTACCCAAACTACAACATATCCAGGCGAACCTTCTGGCCTAGAGAGACGACAGTGGAAGATAGACTCTATGGACCGCTGAATGAACTAAAAAGACTGTTAGATTCATACAAGAGACAACATTGCAGTTATAAAAATAATTTAGGCGAACGAAAGAAGAAGAAGATCCTTCCTCATCCTCTTCAGCCTCCTCCTCCTTCTTCTTATGCTGCTGCTGTTTCTTGTTTCATTTTCTGCTTCTTCTTCTGCTTCTTGTTTCGTTTCTTCTTCTGCTTTTTATTTATTTCCTTGTCTTCAACTTCTCCTTCACCTTGTTCTTTTTCGTCTTCTTAGCAGCCAGCTTCACGGATAGACATTCTCAAGTTCATTTAAAGGTTGTCTTTGAATGAATCGGATATAGACCAAAGACATTTTTTATTTTCCATACACTGAACCATTTGACATCAGATACTGCGTATATTATTTATATATTAAATAGGCATAAACACTTCAATATCACTGACATATTGAAAATTGCTGCACACAAATTCTTTCTGTTTTATTTACATATTTAACACCAATGCACCAAACATTTCTCATAGTATTCACATATTGAACACCCCTCCATGAAATACTTGCTGTGAAGTTGGAACTGCGACTAACTAACTAACTAACTAATACTTCCTTTATAATTCACATATTGAATTCACCCGTGTCAAACGCTTCCCTTGTCATTCACATATTGAACACACTGCCCCAAACAATTCTTTTATTATTCACATTTTGAACACACCTGCATCAAATACTTCCCTTATCATTCACATATTGAATACACCTGCATCAAACACTGCCATTATTCATACATTGAACCACTAGCAACAATGTTCATGTCAGGCTTTAGAGAGACAAGAACACAAATAAAACAATCTATTGGGACAATCTGGAGGTAGGAAAACAAAAACTACAGAGAAGAACATTACATCATAAATGAGCTAAGCAGAAAAAACACTGACCAAACACATCACACTCAGAACAGGACATCGCCGACTAAGAGCACACCGTCATCGAATGGATTGAACTGACTCTGCCTCTTGCAGATATGTAGCACCCAAGCAAACCCTAAAGAATGCACTTACTTGACAGACCTGCGGTAGGAAATCTATCAGACTGGATCGACCTTGCGAAACAAATGTATAGACCTCAAGCGAACCATCCTGTTTGTGAACCAGGCCGGTATAGTTGCATAGCAATCATTGATCGCAGGAGAGGAATAACTGAACAACTGCCGTCATAGCCCTCTTTCTCCTATTTCTTAGATTTTGCCGCCCTTACAATCTTTCTCCATTTCTTTGACAAATGTAACAAATATTGTGTTACATTTGTAACAGGGATGGGGGTGGCTGAGTGGTCTCGAGGTATGGTGTCCGCCTCGAGTGCTGGAGGTCCCGGGTTCAGCCCCGGAGAGGGTCGGGATTTTTTCACGTGGACTTCTAGTTAAAAAATAATTACCCTCGTCTCTGGGAAGTGAGATCGGACGCCCGTTCGTCGCCATAGCCTTTTTTTCTCCAACATTTCATTGACTTTGCAGCCATAGCAATCTTTCTCCAACATTTCTTTGACTTCACCCCCCCCCCCCTCCTAGTAATGTTTCCCCAACATTTCTTTGACTTTGCTGATATAGCAATGTTTCCCCAACATTTCTTAGTCTTCGCAGCGCTAGCAATGTTTACACAACATTTCCTTGACTTTGCTGCCATAACAATGTTTCCCCAACATTTCTTAGTCTTCGCGACGCTAGCAATGTTTCCCCAACATTTCTTAGTCCTATCAGCGTTAGCAATGTTTCCACAACATTTCTTAGTCTTCGCAGCGCTAGCAATGTTTCCACAACATTTCCTTGACTTTGCTGCCATAACAATGTTTCCCCAACATTTCCTTGACTTTGCTGCCATAACAATGTTTCCCCAACATTTCTTAGTCTTCGCGGCGCTAGCAATGTTTCCCCAACATTTCTTAGTCTTCGCGACGCTAGCAATGTTTCCCCAACATTTCTTAGTCTTCGCCGCACTAACAATGTTTCTCCAATATTTCTTAGTCTTCGCCGCACTAACAATGTTTCCCCAACATTTCCTTGACTTTGCTACCATAACAATGTTTCCCCAACATTTCTTAGTCTTCGCGGCGCTAGCAATGTTTCCCCAACATTTCCTTGACTTTGCTGCCATAACAATGTTTCCCCAACATTTCTTAGTCTTCGAGGCGCTAGCAATGTTTCTCCAACATTTCCTTTACTTTGCTGCCATAACAATGTTTCCCCAACATTTCTTAGTCTTCGCGGCGCTAGCAATGTTTCCCCAACATTTCCTTGACTTTGCTGCCATAACAATGTTTCCCCAACATATCTTAGTCTTCGCGGCCCTAGCAATGTTTCCCCAACATTTCTTAGTCTTCGCGGCGCTAGCAATGTTTCCCCAACATTTCCTTGACTTTGCTGCCATAACAATGTTTCCCCAACATTTCTTAGTCTTCGAGGCGCTAGCAATGTTTCTCCAACATTTCCTTTACTTTGCTGCCATAACAATGTTTCCCCAACATTTCTTAGTCTTCGCGGCGCTAGCAATGTTTCCCCAACATTTCCTTGACTTTGCTGCCATAACAATGTTTCCCCAACATTTCTTAGTCTTCGCGGCGCTAGCAATGTTTCCCCAACATTTCTTAGTCTTCGCGGCGCTAGCAATGTTTCCCCAACATTTTCTTGACTTTGCTGCCATAGTAATGTTTCCCCAACATTTCTTAGTCTTCGCCGCACTAACAATGTTTCCACAACATTTCTTAGTCTTCGCGGCGCTAGCAATGTTTCCCCAACATTTCCTTGACTTTGCTGCCATAGCAATGTTTCCCCAACATTTCTTAGTCTTCGCGACGCTAGCAATGTTTCCCCAACATTTCTTAGTCTTCGCCGCACTAACAATGTTTCCCCAACATTTCTTAATCTTCGCCGCACTAACAATGTTTCCCCAACATTTCCTTGACTTTGCTACCATAACAATGTTTCCCCAACATTTCTTAGTCTTCGCGGCGCTAGCAATGTTTCCCCAACATTTCCTTGACTTTGCTGCCATAACAATGTTTCCCCAACATTTCTTAGTCTTCGAGGCGCTAGCAATGTTTCTCCAACATTTCCTTTACTTTGCTGCCATAACAATGTTTCCCCAACATTTCTTAGTCTTCGCGGCGCTAGCAATGTTTCCCCAACATTTCTTAGTCTTCGAGGCGCTAGCAATGTTTCCCCAACATTTCTTAGTCTTAGCGGCGCTAGCAATGTTTCCCCAACATTTCCTTGACTTTGCTGCCATAGCAATGTTTCCCCAACATTTCTTAGTCTTCGCGACGCTAGCAATGTTTCCCCAACATTTCTTAGTCTTCGCCGCACTAGCAATGTTTCCCCAACATTTCCTTGACTTTGCTACCATAACAATGTTTCCCCAACATTTCTTAGTCTTCGATGCGCTAGCAATGTTTCTCCAACATTTCCTTTACTTTGCTGCCATAACAATGTTTCCCCAACATTTCTTAGTCTTCGCCGCACTAACAATGTTTCCCCAACATTTCCTTGACTTTGCTACCATAACAATGTTTCCCCAACATTTCTTAGTCTTCGCGGCGCTAGCAATGTTTCCCCAACATTTCCTTGACTTTGCTGCCATAACAATGTTTCCCCAACAGTTCTTAGTCTTCGCGGCGATAGCAATGTTTCACCAACATTTCTTAGTCTTCCCGGCGCTAGCAATGTTTCCCCAACATTTCTTAGTCTTCGCGGCGCTAGCAATGTTTCCCCAACATTTCTTAGTCTTCGCGGCGCTAGCAATGTTTCCCCAACATTTCTTAGTCTTCGCGGCGCTAGCAATGTTTCCCCAAAATTTCCTTGACTTTGCTGCCATAGCAATGTTTCTAAAACGTTTATTTTTTTTATTTGCCGCCCTAGCAATCATTCTCCAAAATTTCTTTGACTTTGCCGCATCAGCCCTCTTGTTTCTCCTACATGTATCTGATGTTTTTCCGTCATAGCAATTTTTCTCCAACATTTCTTTTATTTTGCCACCCAAGGAGTCTTTCCCCAACATTTCTTAATCTGTGTCGCCCTAGCAATCTTTCTCCAACATTTAAAAAAATCTTTGTTGCCCTAGCAATGTTTCCCCAACATTTATTTGACTTTGCCGCCATAGCTGTCTCTCCCCAACATTTCTGTATCTTTGTCGCCCTAGCGATGTTTCACCAACATTTCTTTGACTTTGACGCCCTAGCAATCTGTCCCAAACATTTCTTTGACTTTGCTGCCATTATGCAAACTTTCTCCAACAATTCTGAATCTTTGTCGCCCTAGCAATGTTTCCCCAATCTTTCTCCTTTCTTTGACCGTTATACTCTTTTAAAAATCATCTGTCAACAAGGTAGTAGCCGGCTCTGTATTAAAGGGTTTACGGACGCAAGTCGTAATCCCACATACCACTTTCTAAACACGGCTGCGGGAGATTTAACAGCAGACCACCTTGCGTTGTGTTTTATACAATGGTATGAGTGCCGGTCGTTTTTAAATAAATGGCAAACTACTGAACGTAAACACTACCAAGAAATCATAAACAGCCAATAATGCTAAGGTTGACTTCGCCGTTCTGTAAAGGATATGCAACTAACTTTGTTTTTAAAATCAAGGTGGTCTGTCATTAATTTTGGCAGTGACAATATTGGTTGATAGCCGGAGAAATTGTCTCTATCAATAGATCCTTTGCATACCAGAGTCAAATTGAAACTATAACTAACAACTATATTAAAATTTAAACAATAACTAACATCTATATTTAAATTGAGACTATAACCAAAAAGTATTTCCAAATTGAGACTATAACCAACAACTATTTCCAAATTGAGACTATAACCAACAACTATATGCTCGTTGTTCTCAAGTTAAAATCAGTACACAATATCATAATAACTGAAATTGAGACTTGTCAGATGCAATGTCTCATCAACATAACTGTATGGAGTGAAAAAATGGACAGTGACTAAAAAGATGTAGCCTTGAAATTGCTGGAGATCCTTTGCCGTCAATCTTCAATGCGGAAGCGATATTGGATAATGATGGTGCGATAACAACCCCGTGCCGTTCCCCTCTTGTGGGATGTCAACTGTCAAACTGCCATTTACTGCAAATATAGTACCTTGCGGTGTATGGCAGGGGGTTCTTGAGCCTCAGTTATTATGACTGCTTGGCTAATGCAGTCGCCGCGAACTGTGCAGGTTGGAGTTTTCTTTAAGCCCCTCGACAGACCAAAAAAAACAACAAAAAAACTGCATACCTTACCGAAGATTCAAACCGGGGATCTCCGGCATTTTAGCCAATAAGCCTGCCGCTCCTACCTTGTTGGTTGTATGACCGCCATATTCACCCAGCCACCACCATCCTCTTTGATAGCGAACTGCGCTGATGGCATAATAAAGGACGGTCGACGGTTCAACCCCTCGGCTCTTCACTTGGTAATCGAGGAAAAGATCGGCCACCATATCCTCCCTGCCTATATAAATGTGATGAAATACATTGCTTCATGATACAATTATTTTAACTGATTCAGTGCCAAACAAAAAGTAAGTTTGAAACAAACATGGTACACAATAAAATGGACAAGTATTATAATGTACATTTCCATTTACTGAGCATTGCCATTGCGTAAGACACCACGAAACAAAACAAATAATGCGACGACCCTAGTATGGCGATATATTGCCCCTCTGTCCACATGAGAGGTCATATGTGCCTATATACTATCCTTCAGCAATGATGTACATAAAACTAAAATAAAATCAACACCGTTAAATGATATTAAGGTTTTTTGAGTATATGTGGTAGCCACATATTTTTAGTTCGCCTAAGGCTCAATCTAATATAAGCTCCTACATTTTCTCAGAGCTTTCGTATATTTGGCTGGGCCTTGGGATGTTGTTGGACACATAAACAAATCCCTGCTACTTCTGGGCATGGTCAATTTAGTGTTATGATTATTGTAACTTTATAAATCCTATGGTCCCAGTTGTTCATTGTATGAATCCCATAGTTACAGTTGTTCATTGTATAAACCCCATGGTTCCCGTTATTAATTGTAGGAACCCCATAGTTACAATTATTCATTGCATGAACCCCGTAGCTACCGTTATTCATTGCATGAACCCAATGGTTACTGTTATTGATTGCATGAACCCAGGTTGTTTATTTTATGAACCCAGGGTCCCAGTTGTTTATTTTATGAACCCATGGTCCCAGTTGTTCATTTTATGAACCCATGCTCTCAGTTCTTCACTCTTATACGACATAAAGAATGTTGAAACTCGTGATGACTCCATTGCCAGCATTAAATGGATGGGGCGCATGAGCACACCAAGCGGGAGTACAAGGCTTCGATGTTAAATTTATATTCCTCTCTGAAAGACCGACAATCAAACTACTGAAATCAACGCAAAGAGGCCTGCTCCCAAATAACCTGCAGATGATATTGGAACATCGACCGTGTATGTCGGATAACTGTGAAACTGCGTTTACTAAATAACCCTTAAGCAGAGATACCGCATTTTGCATCTAACATTCTCTGTCAGTCTGGAATCGTGCAGAATGTGTGTTCTTAGGATGGCCCCATCACAGCGAAAAGCGAGAACATCGAGAAGAGGAGCAGTGAGTTGAGTTGAGATAAGACCCTACATCACTGCACGCCGGAAATCTCATACGTGCTCCGTGCCCTCGTTCAACAACCAGTGAAGCGACATACTACTAATCGTTTCCACCACTATCTGATTGAAAGTTCTCATAGTCTTCCCTCTCAGTTTTGAAATTCTTCCAGAACCCCTGACGATCCCCCCAATCTCATTGTTTCCACATAAGGGTTCTTAATCTGTTCCCCCGCCTTCTCCACCATGTCCCACAAGCACACGGCCGCCTCTCCCTTGTCCATAGACAATCTACCACGAAGAGGTGATTCCCTGCAAGCCTATCAGCCTGTTCATTCCCCCGCACTCCCGCATGGCCAGGGCAAACCATCCATACAGTTCTCACAATTTGTGACCTTTGAAGAGAGAATAGCCATACCTCACGAAACAATCCTCTCTCCACCTTACTAAGCATACTCCTTGAATCCGTAATGAATACAATGTGTGTTGCAGGGGTCTCCTCTAAGCAACGGAATGCCGCTGTTACTACTTCCACGTTCATTCTCATGCTGGAAAATTCACATTAACCCATTGTCATTTGTCGTCTAGTTGGACGATAGAAGAACGTTTGTTGTCCCGCTATATTGCATTGTCTACAAAGATCTGTTTCGGGAAAAACCACACACAGCATATTGAAACAACACTGGCCTGCTGTCTGGCGCACTGCTGTAACCTTGCCGTCTTTACAGACGAAAGTATGTGGACTGGATCTAACACTCTATCGCACAATGCCTGGGCTGGATAAAGAGAACATGTGTTGCCCGTGCACATGACCCTCTCTCGGCCTTGCCTTGTTTTATCAAGATGGAAAGGATGACCAATACATCTGGAACAAGGTAGGCTGTAGATGCTGCCGGCTCAGCATCGCACCTCGGTGCAGCAGAAGATAAATAACGGTCAGGCCCTCACATCCGGGGGATTTTGACCAAGAGGTGTTCAGCCATAGCCTTCAGCTGAGGGTCATAGGCCAAGTGTCCCACCTACGCTACACACTTCATGTGTCTTCACAAAGTCGGACGAGAGTCAAGCTCAACATGGTCTTCTCTCCCCGCTGATTCCACGCTGTGGTTTCGCTAGATAATAGATAGTGACAATGAGAATCTAGTTATTCCATTCATACGCGTCACTAATTAGATGACGAGACATTTGTCTACCTTAGGAGAGTCATAGTTACTCCCGGCGTTTACTCGCGCTTGGTTGAATTTCTTTACTTTGACATGCGGAGCACTGGATGTACCTCTTTGTTGGTAAGCGAGCATGCTAGTCACTGCAATACAATGTTCATTCATTCATTCATTCATTCATTCATTCATTCATTCATTCATTCATTCAGTATCATATCATTCGCAGAACCTCGCTCGCATAACAACCTTCAGGAAAACTTCTCGGTCATAAGCAAGATGTCCCGCGTCCGACACACCCATCTGGAGATCATCCGCAACATCCTGAACCATCTTCTCTTTGGCCTTCCTTTTCTTCTCTTCCCGAGCATATATCCCTCCATTATTGTTCTCTCTAAACTTTCCCGACGTTTCAAGTGACCAAGATATTTCAGTTTTCTTTGTTTTATCTTCGTTAGTAGCCAACCTTCTTCAATATTCAGATCTTGTCATATGGATGCATATATTCTGTTCTGTATCCAATATATTCTCAGAACCCGTCTATAACATTTTTATTCAATGTCTGGCGCACTAACACCCAAATATAGTCGTATTTTTGGGGGTTAAACCACGTACCTCTTTGATGGTAAGCGAGCATGCTAGTCACTGCAATACAATGTCCATTACCTTTCTTAAAAGCAGTTAGTTGTATGTCCCTCACAAGACGATGCAATCAATCCCAGGATGTATTAGCTGTTTTAGAATTTAATAGGCAATTTTACTTTCAGTAGCTTGCCATTGCTTCCTAAAAATCCGATGTTCATACCATTGTGAAACTAAAAGCAAAACGATCTCCTCCCCAAATCGCTTGCGGCTCAATTTGAACCCGGTATTTCGGGTTTGAGGAACTGCGTTCACTATCCTTAAGCCGACATGACTTTACTAACTTCACATAAACCATCACACTGTTGTTGGGGATGAAGAATAGGAGCGGCGCCAAAAGAGCATCAATTTTGCCAGTGTATGTCGGAACCGTTTGCTAAAGCACGAATATAAATAGAAATTGACAGAAGCATTGACAAGTTGCAGGAGATTGCAGATGTTGCCTGCAATTTTGCGTGCTGAAGAGCTGCCTGTGATATTGTGGCTGGAAAGGTATGTTTGGTACAAATAAAGAGCCGTCCAAGGCAATTGGCAGAGCAGGAATATCATAACTATTGTAATTAACATTATGGTTACTTTGTTCTGCTCTCGTGTGGGTCGTCTATTTTGGCGAGGCTTAAGTTTGGTCGAGTAAGAGGCTGTGTTTGAAGTTGTGGAAGACCGCTCCGACATCTGGGTGACAGAACTGTTGTCTGGCACTACATGCGGCTGGCTGTCCTTTTTCTTCTTGACTTTAGAGCCAGGCTGTTTGGTTATCGTCGTGGAGATGAGAGCCAGTTGCTGGCGTTTTCGGGCAGCCACAAAGAGTGCTCGGATGAGAACACAGTTAAAGATGGTCAAACATATAAATGGTATGAAGGTGAACACAATCACATACCACCACGAGTAGCCAATCTCGTAGCTAAAACTGCTAGCAAACTCCGTGGGCCTACAGCGGGGGCCTCGCCCTGAGTTAACCACTTCAAGTTCAAACAAGGTCGGAACCGTGTTTATCAGTGCTAGGACTACTACTGCCAGCGAAGCAATCTGAGCTCGGTTCACAGTACACCAAACCTTCCCTTGCATTGGATGACACACGGCAATGTATCGCTCGACAGTGAACACCACTGTTACCCACACACCAACATTTCCTGAGTAGTTACTCATAAATCGGCCGTACGGGTTGAAATAATAAGCCGTGTCATGTAACCCTCTCTTCCTGCAGTCAAGAATGGACAGGGCAAAGTTGAACACCAAGAACACACTATCTGCCAGGGACAAAACCAGGAGATATACATTTGTGGATGTTCTCATAGATGGTTGGAATAAGACGATGATGTTCAGGAAGTTTCCCAAAAGACCGATGGTCACAATAACCGGTGTTAGAACTCCCTGAACCACAAACCGGGTGTTCTGTAGTGATTCCTCGACTGCAACATGTTCGTTGACTTCAGTTGTGTATCCATTTATATCCCTGAAGAACATATGCCTTTTGCTGGAGTTTAACACACTGGTGATCTCGTGGACATAAAGGGAAGCCATAGAAAGTGCTGAATTGTCCACAATTCACCTTTTAAATAACGAGAGACACTATAACCTTAAACATCTGGAAACAAACTTCACCTGTGCTTACCAATACCATTTGTGTTAACGTACTGCTCGGAATACTGATTCTGGATTGTGATATATCTGTTTTCAGGTAAGTGTTGATGCTTACTGTTGTCAGTTTCTTGATGATGACGCTCAGGGAAACGTTGGCTTATATTTGCTTGTATAGTGTTTTTCCAGCTTTCTAGTCACATTTTACTTTTTTTTGTTTCCAGCAAATGAAACTTGAATTGCCAGCCAGTCAACCGTGTTATCTTCTTCTTGTGTTTTTATCCTTGTAGCGAAATTTCATTATTACCAATTGACATGAGGTGTGCATTTCGACTTATTTATATATTACTATCTTTTATTTTTATAAATCGACATAATTTATGGTTTCCACTTGGTGCCGAATCAATTGTTGAACTATCAGCGTTAAATATGCAGTGTCCCATTTTCATTTTCAGAGCTTTCATAGTCGACATGTTTATAATTTTCATAGGCAACTGATATAGTTATGGCAGAATAAAAGTAGAAGCAGTTAACTAAAGCTTCGTCGTTCCTCCTTGGAGGGAAATATATCACACCAGGTTACGCACCTCAAAGGTCTTCTTCGGCATGTATACGTGTACGGTTTGCTTCACATTGGACAGTTTCCATCCTAGGTAGCTGGCCCTGTCTGCCCTGGCAACTAAAATACATTCTCCAGGTGTAAGAATTTGTAGTCACATACTATAACGAAATCGCAGTGGACAACGTTAGCGTGTTGGTAGTCAACTGTTGTAGAATGTTCGTAATATACTGCTGTTGAATGTTCGTCATCAAATGTGTATAATATTCGTAAATAAACTGTTCTTGAATGCTGATAATCATCAGTTGTAGAATGTTCGTTTTGAACAGTTTAGGAATGTTTGCAATTTACTGCTGTAAAATGTTCTCGAATTTTGATGAATATTTCTTAGCTGTAGTACAATGTTCGTAATCATTTGTTGTAGAATGTTCATACTGAACCGTTGAGAAATGTTTATGGTAAACTGCTATAGATTGTTGGTTGTCAATTATTAAAGAATATTCGTAATCAAACTTGTGTAGAATGTTTACAGTCAACTGTTGCAGAAAAATGTTCGTACTGAACCATTACGGGACGTTCCTTCATCGGCTGTTGTAGAATTTTCGTATTGAACCGTTGAGGCATTTTTGTTATCAGCTATTGTAGAATGTTCGCATCGAGTCGTTGAAGAATGTTAACAAATAGCTGTTGTATAGTGTTCATATTGAACCGTTAAGTAATGTTCGTCATCGGCTGTTGTAGAATTTTCGTACTGAACCGTTGATGAATTTTTCTGATCAGTTGTTCTAGAATGTTCGTACTGAACCCTTGATGAATGTTAATAGTCAGCTTGTGTAGAATGTTCGTATCGAGTCGTTGAGGAATGTTAGTTACTATCTGTTGTAGAATGTTCGTTTTAAACACTTGTCAGATATCGGTCTCGACCAAAGTCTGTTGGCAAAAGCTCATTTTGGGGACTTTCCAAATCTACAATGTAACGCGTGCCGAATTTACAAAGTCCTTTCTGAACATGTCGAGGGACTTGTCCCTGAGCTGAAAAACAAGTCAGACTGACAGGTAATCAATACAAACTTCCAATTCTTAATTCACCAGTTGTCGAAGACTTTATTCTGTAACAGCCTGACTGGGCCTTCAGATAGTCTCAGTGAAAGTTCATTTGTCGTAACGATTTGCATAAATCAGTTTCCTTAAACGACATTGTATGTTACAAAATCAGTGTTACTGGCACGAAAGTACACTACTGAGAACGTATATATTGTTTATTCCTGGTAGTCGTAGTTTCTCTGTTGTGTAGATTTCTTTTAAATGAGCCGTTTCCTTTTGATGGCGGAGTAGGTAATTGAACATAACGTCATCAGATTAGATGTGCAGTTCCTGAAACAAAGAACAAATAAGAATGCATAAATATATTAATATACAATGATTGACATTCACTTGGAATAAGTTAAGTAAGTTGCATGCCCTTTAGAGAACGTCGCAATCAACCTCAGAAATGGTAATTTACTAGCCGAGTTTAAGTAATTTGCCATTGATTTCTAAACGGCCGGTTCTTATGTAATTGCATTAAAATCAGGACAAAACAGTCAGCTTCCAAATCGCACGTAGCTGTGTTTCGAATTCGGTATGCAGGATTGCGAAATGCGTTCGTTACTCCTTTGCCACAGCGCCTGCTCGCGACGGATAAGCTTATAATAATTATAAAAATAAACAAGAGAGAGCAGAGAGCAGAGAGAGAGAGAATGAGAGAGAATGAGAGAGAGAGAATAAGAGAGAGAGCAGAGAGCAGAGAGTGAGAGCAGAGACAGAGAACGAGAGAGAGAGAGAGAGAAAGAGAGAGAGAGAGAGAGAGAGAGAGAGAGAGAGAGAGAGAGAGAGAGAGAGAGAGAGAGAGACTGACGGCTCAAATAAATATCTGAAATTATTTGTTATAATCTTGTCAAAATGACATCTGAAAGTTTTTGTTACATTGTTGTCAAAATGACATCTGACAGTGTTTGTGACATCTGACAGAGCTTGTTAACACTGTTGTCAAAATAATATCTGAAAGTGTTACACTATTGTCAAAATGACATCTGAAAGTTTCTGTTACATTCTTGTCAAAATGACATCTTGAAGTTATTTTTAAGTGGTTTTCAAATTCTCTACAGCAAACAACAACCCCGGTGTTATCGGGCCCATAAAGGGAAGCAGCGAACAGTAACCCGGTAGTCTACAATGCATGCCGTAAGAGGCGATTAAGGAGTTTCGCCCGTGTATTAGCGAAAACAATAGGGCAAGCCAAGAACACTGTAATTCTGTCAGTTTAGTTTAGTTTAGTTTAGTTTAGTCGACAGATCAACATCACGGCACACGGGTGTAACCCATAAGTGCAACCTTCTACTCCTAACCCAAGCCTGAGTCCGGAGAATCTCAGCTCAGCGCACGATCTCCGTAGCACCGGCGAGGATCCTGAAATACTTTGGGTAGATTTTTAAATCGAAATTTTGCCCGGGGCAGCGCCGTTAGGCTACTCTTTTTCAATTTCCAACTGCCATGGGATTTTTTACGTGCGCAACAATACACACGGGCGTCCGATCTCACTACCCAGAGAAAAAAAAATGCACTCGTGAGCCGAAAAGACAAACCAGTCAATCCAGCAACAGCCAGCCGTCATCGTTCCGAACATGCAGTTTACGCTACAAACAACCGCGGAAAGATGTAAAAGCTAAGAGACTCAGAAAGTCGCCGCTGAAGCTACGGAGTTTGTGCTTTGTGCGGTGCTTTCAGCGGGTCGTGCTGCGGAAAGAGACTGAGCCATATGGGATAAGACTCGGGCCAATGAAGTCTTTCTGGTGACTGCCGTTTCCATCGACGATGAGCTATATTTTTCGTGGGGGACTTTTGTGTTGGCATTCTGGCGGCGGCATTATGCACAGTGTACTTGTACTGGATGTTGGCTTGCCGACACTCCTGTCTGTTCCATTGTTCACATTGGGCAGTGAGGAGCATTTTGTGTGGTATTCACTGGCACAGGAACGGAGCAATATGGGAACGACCCGTTGCCGTGAAGTTGGAACCACGACTAACTAACTAACTACCCAGAGGCCAGGGGAAATTTTTGTTAATAGAAGTCCACGTGAAAAAAATCCCTGATTGTACTGATGTTGGGGTCGTTTGAACCATGAAATGGACTCGCACCCATCAGTGTGATGTTGGAGTGCAAACTTTCCTGCCTACTCAGTACTCAGTACCGACTCTACTGAGATTGCTTTGTATATTGGTACCGAGTCGGAAGGATCATCCTTCCACCAAACCCACTCCTACAGATGGAAGTTTTTTTCGTGGATCCAGCAATAAGAGCGTCAAAACATCAGACTTGATAATTAAAATGCAATCATCCTGGTGATTCATTCATGTGCCATGCCGATAAGCGTGGGCGGTCATGTTTCGCCATCTCACTCGATCACCAGAGTCGTGGATCTGTTCGGTGTTTTTGTCTCGACCATATCATGTAGCCAAGCCATCCAGGTATATACTTCTCTACCTTCCTCTTGCTCTCTTCTCCTCGATCTTGCCAGTTGTCATCAAGATCTCAAAATTTTTTCTTCTTCAAATAATTTTGACTGTCTACGACTAATTTCTCTAATACGATTTTCATTTGTTTCTTGTAGGACTTGACCATTGATGTTTCTGTTTTTTGTTCTTTGTTTGTTTGTTTGTTTTTGTTTTCATTCTTTGCATTGTCCTTAGAAACCACATTTCCAGAGCCATCAGATGTTTTTCAACTTGACTGCTTTGTCCAAGCTTCACATGCATACAAAAGAACACGATTAACTAGTCAATAAACCAACCAGACCAGCAACCAACAACAAATAAATACAGCCACCAAACCAAACACCCAATCACCTAACCATCCAACCAACCAATTAAACAACCAAACCAACAATTAATCAATCAACATATCAATCAATTAGCAAATCAGCCAACCAACCAACGAATGAACTGACCAACTAACCAACCAACAAATCAATCAACGAGCTAACCAACCAGTCAACGAAACAACCACGAACTAGTAAAGCGAGTAAGCAAGCTAGCCAGCCAACCAACAACCAAACGAAAAACCAGTCAACCAACCAACTAAACTTTCAATATACAGATTAGACAGCCATCTAAAGAACAGAACTCGCGTATAGAGACGTGAAATGCTTTGCAGCCGCTGGTTTACAAAAGACGTTAAAAATTTTCTACTTTTCTCCAAGAATTCTCTCCTCAGTTCTAAATGACTCTCACAATCTTCCCAGCATCTTCCTTCTGTCTCCACAGGTTGCCCCTATTTCTTCCTGATTCACTAGTGTCTCAGTGGCTTCTACTTCGATTTGTCATTCGAGGAGGCTATGTCCCGTCGTGAAATCACAAGGTCATTTTAACTTCTGCTTTTCACACCCTTATTTGTCTGTCTGTCTCTCCGTCCGTCTGCCCGCCTGCCTGACCACCCGCCCCTCCCCCTCACCCCACCCGCCCGGACAACCAACCAACAAAAAATAAAAACGGCCATCAAACCAAACACCCAATTACCCAACTAGCCAACTAACCGCCCGCCCGCCCATCTGTCTGTCTGTCTGTCTGTCTGTCTGTCTGTCTGTCTGTCTGTCTGTCTGTCTGGTCTGTTTGTGTCTTATCCACACCACTTCCTAATAATTTCTTATATCTCCAGGTACACTTATTCGGTTTATGTGATTTCCTCTCCCTTCCAATCTCCTTGCCGGTCTCCCTGGCTTAGGCGGTTAGAGACTTTCTCCGTAATCACGTATATTCTCGTGAGTAACGTGACGGCGGCGAGAATCGGTAGCGGTTCTAACTTCGTCGGTAACTTACGGGGTATGTGAGGCAGTCGCCCAGAAAACAATGGCAAACTACTGAGCGTAATGTTGCCAAGAAATCAACAATCAGCTGAAACATACTGATGTTGACAGCGATGCCCTGTAAAGAAAATGCAAACAATGTTATTTTTTCCTAATCTCCTTACTGTATGGCTCTGTTGTGTGTGTGTGCCCGCGTGAGTGTGCGTGTGTGCGTGTGTATGCGTGTGTGTGGTTGCTTGCTTTGAACACGAGTCCAAACATTATTAGTAAGTGCACCTGGCTGATTTTCCCTGCGGATTAGCTATCCCTATTACCCAGTGACCCTCGTCTGCAAGCGAACCCCTCTCTGACTTCTGAGGTACTTATAATTTACGTCCCCAAGTCAAGGACGAGAATTAAACATTTTAAGTCCAACTGACCGGTGTCTGGAACGAACCCACTGCCCAGCTATCAGAGGAGACAGTTAAAGCGCGTTAAATCTCTCAACGACCCCAACTTCCGCTCTGTATTTAATCAAGTCTTGTCTTACAACTGCCCGCTACCCCCACCCTATGCCATTAGCCGTTATATGAAGCCATTTTCTTTCTTACTGATTATATAATTCGTTTCTGTTTGCAAACATTATCCGATTTCACGTTAATTAATGAGCTACAGATTATTATACAGATCTTGCCGACACACTTGCTGTTCACAAAATTCATTTGACAATGTTTTTGTTCTATGTGAATGTAACGTGAAAAATAGATACTTCATGTACGAAAGATGAGTGATTCAATCAATCAATCAATCATGTGCCATGCCGGAAAGCGTGGGCGGTCATGACTCGCCATTTCACTCGATCACCAGTGTCGTGGATCAGCTCAGTGTTCCTGTCTCGTCATGCCATGTGGCCAAGCCATCCAGGTATTTTCCTCTCGGTCTTCCTCTTGGTCTGTTCCCCTCGATCTTGCCAGTTGTCACTAAGTTCTCCAATCCATTTCTTCTCATAACATGTCCAAAAAATTTTGACTGTCTACGTCTAATTTCTCTAATCAGTTTACGATGTTCATTTGTCTCCTGTAGTACTTGGTCATTGGTTTTTCTGTCTGTCCATGGTATTCTTTGCATTTTCCTCAGAAACCACATTTCTGCAGCCATCAGATGCTTTTCAACTTGACTGCTCATTGTCCAAGTTTCACATCCATACAAAAGAACAGGCTCTATGTATCCCCTCAACACTCTTTTTCTCGTTTCAATTGACATCTTATTGGTCAGAATGTTTTTCATCTTGCTAAAGGCTACTTTCGCCATGGCGATTCTTGTTCTAATCTCTTCAAGGCATCTCCCATCGGATGTTATGACTGTTCCAAGATAATTGTACCGATTTACTTGTTGATGAGTGATTGGAAAGGCCGAATGAAAGGCGGGGCAGAGTGCCCAATTTGTGATCCTATGAAAATAATGTTTGTTCGTTCGTTTGGACAGCACTCCAAGACCAGACGGACATATATCAAACTGCGGCTGATATTATTTGTATTTGGGACTCTTCGCTGGATGTTACACAACTCCTATAGATACACAAAAAGACAACCACAGTGTGTTTGCGGCTTTGTAAATGATCTGGAAGATTGTGCATTTTATCTCTTAAGATTGTGAATTTTAACTCTTAAAACCGAATCTTTGGTGTTCATGTCTCTTGGGCCACGAAAAAGTTTGCATCTATCGGAATCAAGGTGCAGAGGTCTTTCTCTCGCTCCCGTTGTGAAGTACCATCTTAACGGGGGAACTATGATGCAGAGGTCTCTTCAACCTCTCCAAACCCAGAAAGGAGCTGGCTATGCAAGAATATTACTGGAACTTCACACCTATAGAACGGCATGTCATGATTGATCACGTCATTTGTTGACTGGCTGGGACTACACCCAAGTTGGAAGGTTTCCATCTGGTTTATATAAATACTGTGGAAGAGATGCAGAGAGAGGCACAGCATTGTATAAACAGTTGAGAAGGAAGTCAAGGGGCATGCGGAGTCTGGTATACATTTTAAGGAAGACAGGCAGATAACAGGCAGAGATGTATAAATACTAGGGAAGAGAGACAGACGCAGGCGGCTATCGATGAATGTATTTTTTTTTTTTTTGCATATCCTTTACAGGACATCGCTGTCACCACCAGCATCTTTCAGCTGTATGTTGATTTCTTGGCAAGATTACGCTCAGTAGTTTTCCATTGCTTTCTGAGCGGCCGGCTCACATACCCTGTAAGTTACCGATGCGATTCGAACCACTGCTGATTCTCACCGTCATCACGTTACCCACGAGAGTATACGAGATTACGGAGAAAAGTCATAACCTCTAAGCCACGAAACCGGCATTGGACAGCTAAAATAACAAGGAAATAGAAATGTAAGCAACCGCAATCTCATTATAATATTAGATGATAGAGAGAATTGCGGCGTCATGATCTTCAATGGCTGATCCGAACCAAGGACCCGAAGAGGAGGAAGAGGAATAAGAAGAAGAGAAGAAGAAGACGGAGAAGAAGAAGAAGAAGAAGAAGAAGAAGAAGAAGAAGAAGAAGAAGAAGAAGGAGGA
Source organism: Cepaea hortensis (assembly GCA_963921405.1). NCBI lineage: Eukaryota > Metazoa > Mollusca > Gastropoda > Stylommatophora > Helicidae > Cepaea > Cepaea hortensis. The sequence continues at coordinate 34,384,753 of OY992895.1, forward strand.
GGAGGAGGAGGAGGAAGAGGAGGAGGAAGACGAGGAGGAGGAGGCAAAAAAAGAACCATGAGGATGACGACGACGACGACGACTGCGGCGGCGGCGAAGAAGAAGAATACAAGAGAAAAGGAGGAGAAACTGATTTGACTACAGTAAAATAATATGTAAACTTTCTGAAAGAAGAATAGTTAAGAATTATCTGGGGTACCAGAATAAACCAAGAAACAGATGCCGTGATGTTTGATTCAGGCTTACCCAAGACAAGCTCCTTTGGGTATGTTAGGACACACATCTCCAGTGATCCATACTCCTAGTCTGATTTATGGCAACCCGATCCATCCTTCACTAATTGGACAATCTTCATTCCTGAGTGGTCTCCGGGGTGAAATATCGTGTGCAGTTCTCGATCTAGAAAAGTGGCCACAGGAAATCAACTGTTGGCGAACAGATAAGAGAGACGCAGACTATTTCGTTCAGTCACTTTCAGCTGGATCGATGCCGTTTTTTCTGGACAAGACTGTTTGGTTTGAGGTGCAAGACAAAGTGAACCGTGGGCAGAGTTCGGACGTTATTGAGCTGTTTGAGGGGCAACCCAGTGAGCAGCATCAGCAAAGGCGCTGTGTTGGCGTCTGAGGTTCACATCTGTATAAAGACCGAGCAGGATATCAGCGTGGCTGAGACGTTTAACAGACTGAAAGTTTCCGTTCTGAACTCGATATATAGGGTTCGTTTCATCGATGATAAGAAGAAGAAGAAGAAGAAGAAGAAGAAGAAGAAGAAGAAGAAGAAGAAGAAGAAGAAGAAGAAGAAGAAGAAGAAGAAGAAGAAGAAGAAGAAGAAGAAGAAGAAGAAGAAGAAGAGAAGAAGAAGAAGAAGAAGAAGAAGAAGAAGAAGAAGAAGAAGAAGAAGAAGAAGAAGAAGAAGAAGAAGAAGAAGAAGAAGAAGAAGAAGAAGAAGAAGAAGAAGAAGAAGAAGAAGAAGAAGAAGAAGAAGAAGAAGGAGAAGAGGAAAAAGAAGAAGAAGAAGAAGAAGAGGAAGAAGAAGAAGAAGAAGAGGAAGAGGAAGAAGAAGAAGAAGAAGAAGAAGAGAAGAAGAAGAAGAAGAAGAAGAAGAAGAAGAAGAAGAAGAAGAAGAAGAAGAAGAAGAAGAAGAAGAAGAAGAAGAAGAAGAAGAAGAAGAAGAAGAAGAAGAAGAAGAGGAAGAGGAAGAATGAGAAGGAGGAGGAGAAGGAGGAGGAGGGAAGGTTGCGGAAGAGAAGGAGGGGAGGTGGGAGAAGAGAATGACGACAATGAAAAGAGGAAGTAGAAGAAGAAAGAGGAAGAGGATGAGGAGCAGGAAGAGGAGGAGGAACAGGAGAATGAGGTGCAGTAGAAAAGGAGGAAGACGAAGGAAAAAAAAAGAATAAGAAGGACACATAAGGAAATCAACTGGTGGCGTAGAGATAAGAGAGACACAGACTATTTCGTTCAGTCATTTTCTGCTGGACCGATCCCGTTTTTCTGTGCAAGACAGTTTGGTGTGAGTTGCACGAGAAAGTGACCCTTGGTCAGAGTCCGGGATATTAGTCCATCCATTGGGCTATCTGATGATCAGCACCAACAAAAGACCATGTGTGACATCTGAGATTCAAATGTCTATAAAGACAAACCAGGATTTTGGAGTTGCTGGGAGATTTAACCCAGTTAAACTGTCTGTTCTGACCACGGTGTAATGGGTGCGTTCCACAGGATGGATAGTGGGACTTAAATGTCGATTTCTCTCTCAGTTCGATTTGTTTACAATTCTTTGTATATACGTTGAATAGTCTCGGGGACAACACGCATCACAGACCTATTACTCTTTTTATCTCTATGGGCGACAAATAATTATTTCCGTATCTAATTGACGCCACTTGTTCCTAGTAAAAGTTACTCATAAGCCTGACATCCTTTCCGTATACTCCTATATGTTGAAGATATGTAATTAACCGTTCATGTTGTACTCTATCAAAAGCTTTCCTGTAGTCAGTAAAACATGCATACTTCTTATTTGAACTTCTATATAGTTTTGTGAACTTTTATATATATTTTTTAACTTCTATATATTTTTAAACTTCTATATATTTATTGAACTTCTATATATTTTAAAAAACTCCTATATATGTTTTTATATATTCTAAACTACTGAGTGTAATCTTGCCAAGAACATCATCAACAGCTGAACAATGCCGGTGTTGACTGCGACTTCCTGTAGGGGACATGAAACTTGTAAAAACAATATGTTTCAACCCAGCCTAAAGTGAGTGTCAGAAAAATGTTCTGTGACGTTAAAGATGTCCGGCTTGGTATTCACCACATCCTCTACTGAGAGCCACTGGGTCTGTGCAAATATGGGTCAGGCTCAATCTGCCGAATACGTCACAATTCTTGTAGAAAGGGTCATGTCTTTGTAACCATCGGACATTTTTGTGTAACGGTTATTATTGGCTTCTCTCTCGAACTTCGCCTTCTCCTGCCGTGTATCTGTACTAAGAATGTTATTTGTATTTTTTCCGGAACAAAAAAAAAATGTGTTTACTTCAAACGTTAATGCCTCTTAAATGTAATTGTGTCTGTCTAGCAGCATCGTATAATTACTTTGATTGATAATTGCCTTGCTCGGGACGGAGTCCCTTGATTGAAATAAAACATCGATGGCTAAATACCTGTCTGGCAATGGTATTCATTATGAAACATTGGTGAATTCAATGGTTAGGTGTTATTGTGCTCTGTGAACCATTGGTGACATCTCACGGAGACCTCGCTGTGAGCTGTGAACCAACGGTACAAATAGTAGTACAGTAAACCTTTAGTTACCCTTCACTCGTTTAACTGTCAGTTTCTGTTATCCGTCATCGTCTAAAAAATGCGTGAGTATCAACAAACAAACATGCATCTTTAAAATTGTCCATTGATTACTTTTACACCCTCCTGTATAAAGCTGGAAGTGACTGTACTGTATGATGGCGGAAGTGACTAATCTTCGGTGGCGGAGGATTTGAGCTTGATCTGGTGCACAGCAAACCCATCACTAACCAGTCACTATTGTGTTACATACATACTGGTCTCAGTCGTGACAGAGTAGCCGGTGTGTTCAAATGAATGTTTTGTTTCATAGTGTCCTGATTAACTGTTTCGGCATAAAGTTACGATCGTGCTACAGTTCTGTATTTTTAAGCTGTTTCGATTTCACCGCGTATATATAGGACTAAAAAAGTAAGGCCAAATCTCTTTGATTTTCTTGTTCTGCAAAATTATTTTAAAACGACTCAAACTCGGATTTGTGTAGTGATAGGTTTTAACCAGACATTACTAAACGTCCTAAACCCGCAGTGAAATCACGCTACTGTGAAAATTTATTAAGAGATTTATTTTAACCGTCTATTCGTCTGGGCGGTGACGGTTAATCGAAGTTTTACTGTGGTATGAACTCCACCGTGGAGTAAGCACGACTGGGGGTTTCCGAATATCAGACGTAGTCTCCCTCGCCGAAAGGTTCAGCCCCTTTACTTTCCTTGCACTCTCCGGGGGTAGGCACATCTGGGGCTTGATGGCTTACCGTGTTTCTTCTGTCGTGCGTTCGATTATTCTCTTCCGAGATGTGTCTTGTTTTGCACCCATACCAAATGTTTAGCCCTCATCCCACACGTTAATCCCCCATCCCACATGTTAAGCCCTCATCCCACATGTTAAGCCCTCCTCCCTCATGTTAAGCACTCATCCCACATGTTCGCATTTATCCCTCTAGAGGTGTTTCCAAGGCACCAGGGCCGGGTTATATACTGGCCAAGACCTATTGACGCGTCCTCGTCGAGCGTCCTGGGCAACAGGTCCCTTCGGGGTCCTGGCTAAAGTCAGTAGGATCGCCGATTCCTCCGAAGTCGGAGAGTGTCTGCCTGTACGGCGAGGAACCACCAGTCTGCACACCAATAAGCCAGACATGGGACAACGGATACTCACGCAAAACTCAGGTCCTGTATGACATTACACTGATGTTGGACAACAGGATGCCTTCATCCGACATACAGGACTTCGCGTTGGAGCTCAAGCCAACGAACACAAGCAAGCAAGCAAGCATCCCTCTAGCTAAAGTGAACCGCGTGTCTGTTTCCTCCGTGGACTTACTTAAACGTGTATTTCACCTGTCTATGTAACTGAGCTAAGTGAAGAGCCAATATCACATCACTCAAGACATTCCCATATGTGCTCCGTCCTCATCTGCAACAGCCAGCGAAAAGTCCCAATAGTAATAGTGCCAGTAGCAGTCTGATTATGTGTCCATCTGGCCTTTCCTCTGAATTTTGAGTGTCGGCCAGATCCTCTGGTTTCTCACTCCTTGCAGCACCATTCTCGCCAAGCTGTGATCTCTATGTGATGTGATCTGTTAGTTAAACAAACATGTTTTCTACTGGTGATTAAACTGTTGGAGTATACACCCCGTATTTTCTGCACTAAACGATGCCAGCCAGCGTGAGCCGCATAAGGCCAGACTGAACCCGAGAAAGAGGAGGAAATATAATCAGGCCTGTTTAGGACTAACGCGAAAGAGAACAAAGAAAGGAAATAATATCACATCTCCTTTCCCCCCTCCCACTCCTCCCATAAAAACGGACCTAAATTATAACCGACGCTGCAGAAGCAGGTTGAACGCAGCCGAATTTTTATTTCTTGTAAATATTGGATTGGCTGAGGTTCCATGAGCAATGAACACTGCTTGAATTTACTGGAGCGGCGTTAATATGGATCTTTATACTTTTTTCTTTAACGTGCAGGAAACACTTTTCTCATCAAAGTGTGCACAGAAAATTGGCAGGAAAATTGCGTGCGTAGCTACAAGTTAGCTGTGTATCTTTTACGGGACGTCGCAGTCAACTTCAGCATTTTTTGGCTCTTGGTGATTTCTTGACAATGTTACGTTCAGTGGTTTTTCAATGCTTTCCGAATGACCGGCACTCAGACCATTATATAAAGACCAAAGCAAGGCGGTTTACTCCCAAATCGCCAACAGCTGTGTTTCGTTAACGGTATGCGGGATTACGAATTGCGTCCGCAACTCCTTCACCACAGAACAGAGAGGTAAGATCAATATTCTGCCCCAGCGCAGTGAGCAAAGGCGTCATGATGCACGTCAGATTGTAGCAAATTGCATATAGATCATTCCATTCCATTTTGTAGAAGAAAGGTGTTCAGGCCCCGTTTAACTGTCGATTTATCGGTTAGTTATAATTGGGACCCATGTGGTGTTTTCCTTCCTACTTGTGACAATAGAGCTGCGAGTATCACTTCCTAGATTCTAGGCGTTTCTGGTTTGGTGTAGGTTTAATCTTTGTTGCTGTATTCATGTCTGGTCAGGTTAGAGCAGACGTAGGGTCGGGTGTTGTTAGACTCATTTCCTTCACGTGTTGTTCTTTTTCCTCAGGGAGTGGTTCATCTGTAGTCGTCACGATTGATATTCCATCTATCTCTTCGGTGTCTTGGTCTTGTAGATCAGAAACAGAAATGGATAAATAATACACTATGATCATGTGCCGGCCCCTATGCAGAACATCGCTCTCATATATGCCGGCCGACAAGCCTCTTCATCCCTTGTTAGTTATCCGGCTCATTCATTTTCACGCCATAGTGACCGCAAGATTCTGTGTTCATCTTTATGCTGATCTACTTCTGCTTCTTCTATCAGAACCATACCTTCTGTCGTAACTTCCTTTAAAGTGTCGTCCCTGGAGTGAGGAGAGTCAACACCCACATTATAATTTTTCTTCCCTATCAATATCCTGGAGAATCCACCAGCTTCCGTCCAACACACTCCATCAGCCCATGGACACCTTTTCCTATCACTCTCTCACTGTCGTACTATGCCCCCTCTCATACTTCCCCAACGCAACATATTCAACAACTCTTGCTTCTAAAAATTAATAAAGATTAATTTATTAAAAGAAAAGTGTAACGTATATGAGACGTGTATGCGAAGAAAATGTGTGATGTGTTCTATAATGTGTGTAGGATCGGACTCTCAGATAATAGCATAGTCAGTTCATCCTTGCAAGGACACACCACAGCACGTTAAGTCAGAACAAGTCCACCTCACCCGGTACTGTATCTCTCCTGCCGGACACCGACTGTCATCTGTAGCTACCTGGTAATCCATCTTCCTGATCATCCGAAATAGATACTGTTTGTAAATTACAGCTGATCATGGACCGGTTGCCCAATGCACATAATTTCCTATCGTTCTTAAAGAATGCACAAATCCTTTGTAGTGAGTATTTAGGTATCACTGTTATTGTTACTATACTTGAACCTAACTAGTGTCTATCTAGGTTCAGGTATCATGTCTTTTGAACTATTTCACTAGAATATATCACACCATGTGACTATTATATTTTAATGTTCTTGTTTAGGTACCAATGTTCTTATGCTGTGTGATGCATCAACAATCATCACCCATCTTAGGTGAACCATCTTTCTTCTCGGACGTTATTCCTTTTTTGTAAGAAAAATTTTTGTGTCCAACTGGTGTTATGTCTAATTGACGTTGCACTTCATCAAACCCAGTGTTGAACTTCCTCGTAACTGGTCTGGAACCTGTGAGAGAAACAACACATCTTGTGATAGTACTAGTCACTGATCCTACCGGCTGAGTGTAAGTTTATTGCCTTGCTCAGTTATTTTATAGCTAACTTAACTCTGTCATAGAGCATATTAGCTCCTCACCTACGTCCGAATCAGGCGATGACAGGGAAAGACCCATAAACAGAGTGCACAACTTCAGTGGGCAAACCATTGAAAGATCCCCCCCCCCCCATTGGACACTTTCCCCATCTTAAATCTCTCCAATTATCACTCCTCTATCCTATTCATCCTAGCAGAGCCAATTATCACTTCACTACTCTAACTAGTTTTCAACTAACAGTGCTAATCATCACACTCTAGTTTTAACAAGACTACTGCCTATATTAATTAGGCCTAAACAGACTATATTGACTACCTTATGCAAAACCGCCTCATTCCGGGATGGCTGCTACACTTTGCCATAACGACACATGCTAGTTAATATTAAATTAATCTAACACTGTAGAGCTCTCCCACAAACACGTCCATCATAATCCACGGTTTCGGTCAACACTGTTTCTCCCAATCATGGTTTATGGCAAAACCTAAAATTGGTCATTCATTCATTCAGTAGCATGTCCTTTACAGAACCTCGCTCCCATAACAACCCTCCGGAAAACCTCTCGATCACAAGCAAGATGTCCCGCGTCTGATACACCCATCTTGAGATCATCCGCCACATCCTGCACCCATCTTCTCTTTGGCCTTCCTCTTCCTCTCTTCCCAGGCATATACCCTTCCATTATTGTTCTCTCCAAACTGTCGTGACGTTTCAAGTGACCAAAAATACTTCAATTTTCTTTGTTTTATCGTCTTCAATAGCCATCCCTCCTCAATATTCAACTCTTGAAGTATGGATGCATTTGTTCTTTTCTTTACCCACGTGACGGTATTCTTCCTGTCCACACAGGTGTTATTTGGGCACATCATCCATTGTCAAGAATCTATCCTCCCTGGCTCAATCAATGTCAGAGTTGTCATCACTTGTTTTGACTCCCACAACAAGCTAGCGAGTTCCTGTGTGCTCCCAACAACGGGTTTCCACAACAAACCGCCAATCTTCTTGATGTCCGGAAACTCTAAATGACAGACGGACTGTTTTCTTCCGAGCTGAGTACTTCCGCTCTCAATCCAACCTTTTTATGAACTGTCAAAGCGATGTATAGACTCATCTCACTCACTTCCAAATGTTCCCATTCTGTCGACCAGATGTAAACACGTGCAGCTGTAACTTTTGACCGTCCTGGGGATTTTGACATCCAATTTGTTTTTTCTGTTAGTTAAAATAGTTTTGGCGTTGCAGATAGGCCGGTTAATCAGAAAATCTCTATAGTAATCAACTGGTTAAACGCAGGGTGTTATTTTAGTGACACCTTCCATAGCTGATCTTTCAAAGACACATTGACGTGGGAGTCTTCATAGTGAGGTGGTTACTGCGCCTGCCTAGTTCCGAAGGTTGTGGGTTCGATTCCGGCCTACGTCACTAGGTTTAGGAGGGCAATTTCCTCGGAATTCCTGGGGGTAGTCGCTGAAGCTCTGGAGATCGTGAAATGTACTAAGCGTTCGGAGGGCCACTCTGTGGAAATAGATCGAATCAAATGGGATAACACCCAGTGCAATGAAGTCAACATGCTTACATTTTAAACATCTTTTATAGACACATTGGCGGCGTTCTGGCGAAGAATTACGAATCCAGTTTGTAATTTCGCACCCCATTGGAAATAAACTGCTGGCGATTTGGAAGCAGACCGCATAGCACTGTTTTTTTTACAATGGTGGGAGTGCCGATCGCTCAGAAAGCAATTGCTAACTACTAAACGTAACCTTACCAAGAAATCATAAACAGCAAAACAAAAAACCAAAAAAAAAAAAAAAAAAAAACAATTGTGGAGCGACTACGATGTCATGTAAAGGATATGCAATTAATTATTGAAAGACATATTGACATGTAATATGGCCGTAGTATTTCAGTGTCCCAGATATGCTCATCTTTATGAGTCAGCTTTTTTCGATGTTCATATATTGCAGAATTTCATAACTTTTCTTTTTCTTCTTTCACGATATACTAAGAACTTTTCTGTAACATTTAATTAACTTCACCAGATCCGTTTTGCTTATTTAGGGATAATGAAATGACACAAGTCTCATATTCGTACGCTTGCAACAGGATATATGTTATTCGTCAGATTATCCTCATAATTATCCGTAAGTGCTCCGATAGTCTCCTCACGATCTCCCGCGGCATATAGGCGTAGTCGACACCAGTTCTATGTTGATTGACTATTCTTCTTTGGTTCCTTAGTTCAGAGTGGTTGGGCATCTATTGAGAAGGCTAATGGACGATTCTTGAAAAAGGAGAGTCAGGCATTTGAGACAACAAAAAATAAAGCAAAGATAGCGGCATTCCGTTGGATAGAGGAGACCACTGCAACACACACTGTATCCATTACGGACTCAAGGAGGCCGCTTAGTAAGGTGGAGAAAGGAGTGTTTCGTGTGGAACGGTTATCGTCGCTTCAGAAGTTACAGATTGGGAGAATTTTATGGATTTTTTGCCTTGGCCAGGCGAGGGTGAGGGGGAATGAACAGGCTGATAGGCTGACAGAGAATGCACCTCTTGGTGGTCGAATACCTATGGACAAGGGAGAGGTGGCCGTGCGTCTCTGGGACCACGTGGAGAAGGTGGGGGAATAGATTGAGAACACATAGGTAGAAAGAATGAGATTGAAGGGGATCGGCAGTGGTTTTGGAAGAATCTCAAAACTGAGAGGGAAGACCAGAAGAACTTTTAATTAGATAGCGGTGGGAACGATTATTAGTATGATTCTTCGCTGGCTGTTGAATGAAAGTGCAGAGAGTGCATGGGAATGTCCTGAGTGCAGTGATGTCGGTTCTTAGTTCAACTCAACTCAACTCTTTGCATAGCGCTCCTGTTTGGCTTTACCCCCCCCCCCCCCCCCCTTGCTTAATGTTCTTGCAGTCTGATCAAGATTGTAGATTCCCAGTATCGTGATTCCTGTGATCGTCCCGCCTCTCTGACGGCATTCGTTATATCAGACCGGTCCATTGCTAGTCTGCGTTCTGTAGAACAGGCATATTCGCAACTCTGGTTCAAATGTATCCAGTAACTATCTATCAAAGAAGGGCTCAAGTATGATTTTTTCAAACTGAGGCAGAAATATCACATAGTAAATGTGATATTTTGAGTTGCCATTTCAAAGCTTCCGTGATTGACGGAGGGATTCACAACCGTGGCATTAGTCTAATTTGTTTCATTTCCCCAGTGTAAGATTTTAATAAGTAGTAAGCCCGACCCGCAAGCTTACTAGCCTGCTCATTTCCTTCAACACGCACAAGTTCTGGCACCGACAAAAACAAAAAAACGCGGATTTTTGTCAGACCTCCTAAGATATTCCACCCACTATCTCCGACCCAGCCCATCTCGATCTGTCTGATGAATCAACATGACAGATGCATGATCACAACAATTTTACTTTAATATATTCTTAATACTATTTAGCCTGTGCATTGTTATGATCAGTCCACGTCTGGCTCAGACTGCCCATAGCAATGTAGAGCTAAATCAGCGTTAAATAAATAAACGGTGTAAACGCCGTATAAAGAAGAAAAAAGTGGCGGCAATAACGTATATTGGGATAGTGAATCACCGACGTTCAGGCGGCAACAGAAGCAAAACGACCTGGAGGAAAAGAGCTGGCTTTCCCGCGGTCAATATAAATGTGCAGTGATAATGTTAGCGTGTCATTATGCACTGGGTGTACAGTATTCGGCCTCCTTGAGGGTGAGATACCTTAAGGGTAGGCACAAGTAGCGGTGTTCTTTTAGGATAAGTGATAAATAAAAATAAAAATAAAAAAAAAACGATTGGAATGTCTCGAAGCTGGATGTGCACAATGACTGGTATATGATGCTAGCTTCATAGTTATAGACCAGTCGTCACTCGACGAGTGCTTTAATCAATATCTCACCAACAACTTTTATTCCACCGTTAATTTCTTGGTACCAAATTAAAGCCGAGTTGATCAGTGGAAACACATCTGTGCCTGGTGGGGATTCGAACCCATGAACATTGGGTCGACAGGAATAAGTGCTAACCACTGCTACTCTACCTCGGGTTCTAGGGCCCTTCTAGTTTTCTTATATTAAAACCATTTCCATAAAGACGCACATAAAATAATTATTGCCACAACAACAATTGCCACGTTTATGTTTACCGTAGTTCTACTCTCCTACATAGAAAACTTAGTTGCTATTAATAGACACTACTTACAATCTATGAAGGATTACAATGAAACAAATTATGTGCTGCAAAGACTCTAAAAGTAGAAGAGCGCACGTACCTAAACATTCGCAAGTCATTCACACTGACAACAAGATCTACAGGCATATTCACAAACCTTACTCAAATATCGCAGGTCTCCCTGGTCTAGAGTTTACACGACTTTCTCCGTAATCCCGTATACTCTCGTAAGTAACGTGACGTGCGCGATGGCTAACTACTGAGCGTAATCTTGCCAAGAAATCAACAATCAGCTGAAAGACTCTGATGTTGACAGCGATGTCCTGTAAAGGATATACGAAAGAAAAAAAAACCCAACTCAAATGTCCCCTGTAACCATTTAGCAAAGAAGGGCTCAAGCACGATATTTGTTTTTTCAACTTGAGGGAGAAACATCACTTAGAAAATGTGATATTTTGGACAGCCATTTCAAAGCTTTCGTGATTGAGAGATAGGAATTCACAACCGTGGCGGAACTCTAATTTGTTTCATTTCTCCCAGTGTAAGTTTTTAATAAACGGGGATTATTCGGTATTGAAACGTGATGTGAGGAGAGGGTGTCAAATTTTGTGTTTGATATTTCCAATCAATACTTGTCACATAGATTTAAGTTTTATAAAATGTATTTATCCAGTTCCAATACTTCTTCTTCTTATTTTTCTGCTGCTGCTGCTGCTTCTGCTGCTGCTGCTGCTGCTCTTCCTCCTCCTCCTCCTCCTCCTCCTCCTCCTCCTCCTCCTTCTTCTTCTTCTTCTTCTTCTTCTTCTTCTTCTTCTTCTTCTTCTTCTTCTTCTTCTTTTTCTTTCTTTTCCTCCCCTTCTACCATTTACCTCAGTGAAATGTTGAGGGAAGATGTAAAAATTTCTAATGTGCTCTTTTTAATGTTGTTTATAAGTTTGTTTTCATTTCTCTAAGGTTGTTCGTGATACTATTACTCCAGATATTACGTGGTATTCTCATTGCTCCATATTCATCATATTTCTTCAATATGTCTCTTTGTGGTAGATAATACTAAGGCATTCTTATGAGTTGGCTAAACCATTTAACCTGTATCTTTTTAATTAAGTGCATGGCTGGTTTTAAATCCAGTCTTTATCTAATTACCTCACTCCATATTCTATCTCTCACAATTACCCCTGCAACTCTCCTAAGACATTTAATCTTCTGATGTTATGATTTTGCGCTCAGTACTTGCAGTAAATGTCCATGTTTGACACTGGCAGCATAGTGTTCGCAAATATATAGTTCTTATGCGATTCGTTTATATACACAGCAAATACACAGCAATATAAATCAACACAGACGAGGGATGTTTTTAGAAAGACAAATAGACGTTGTGATTAATGGACGATATCAATCATGATGAAGTTGCTTCAATGTATGCCCAGAAGTACATCCACATATAGCAGTGTCATTTGGGAGAATGCGTTTAGGACATCACAGGCAGGATGTTTTGTCCTCTCAGCGGTCGGTAATATTAACATTTCAGGAACTGATTTCAGTATACAAGGACAGGGACATGGAGCATGGCTCCTTCATCTTCTTCTTTTGTACTTGTTTTTTTTTTTTTTTTTTTGGTGAAGAGTCGCAGTGAGGATGTGGCTATAATTTTCTGTTTCGCCTGTCTTGTTGCTTGCGCTAACCTCATATATGATTTCTTCAATGTCTTTGACAACTCTTTCCTGTTCGTCTTCTCGCCCTGTATCCCGATGTTCTCACACAAAAAGCTCGAGCTTGTTCCATTCTAGCTAACTGCCCGAACTATTTAATTCTTTGGTGGTCTATAAAGTCAGTAATCGGTGTCATCCCTACCCTTGATGTCAGTCTCTCATTTCTCTATCTCTCCTTGTTTTCCTGCCAGTTTGTTATTCATCTCATCTCAAATTATGAGATTTTACAGTAGTTTTTGTGTTTCTAGAACTGTCTATGTCAGACATTCGTAACACATCGTTGGGTCAAATAAAGCATCGTTCAGGCTTTATTTTTAAAAATTCATGTTGATGTCTTGATATTTTAGAATAGTGCTGTTTGATAATTGAAGTTATTTCCTTTCTGTATTCTCGTTTATATTTTTAATCTAATTTTCCATTCTCTGTGAACACATTACCCAGATATTTTTATTCTCTTAAAAATGAAACACAAAAGTCTTAAAAATCGAGAGGATTGACTTAATTGCACCGGGTTTTATCCCATATTACTCGGTCTATTTCGGCAGCGCGGCCTCCCGAAAGCGTCACACAAAGTATGAACACCGTATCTCCAGTGACGACCCCCAGGAGTATCCGAGAAAAATGCACTTATGAACCGATAGACGTAGCCCGGAACCGAACCCAAACATTCGAGCGCGAAGCAGACGCTTTGGCCACGGAGACTTCTACTTTTACTCTCTAACATGTTTTAATGATTTGCCATTTATGTCATACTGCACTTGTATTCGTCGAAATTTCATACATTCTGTCTTTTCCATGTTCATCTTCATATCAAAATGGAAGGTAATGACCATTCTCTAGAGCGTCTTTTGTGCACACGTGCTTAAAATACTGTCAGCCATTTTGTAATTGAGTGCCCAGCTATCCTAGATTTGATTAAGGTCTCATCTCATCATCTCATCATGTTCCTCTTGTACCTTGCGGTGTCGAGGTGAAGTATAAACTTCGTGAGAGTGCCCGGTTATGGGCTTCGTATATCGACATTCCCATGGATTCTGTTATTCCCTCCGTCCAGCGTTTACGTGGTCGGCCTCTTCCTCTGTTTCCATCTGGTCTGTACGTCATTGCCTGTTGTGGCATGCTGTTGACTGGTAGCCTACTTGCATGGCCAAACCATTTGACTTGCTGCTTTCTAATAAAATCTAGAGCAGCTTTAACCCCCACTTTAGTCCTGATTTCTTCATTTCTGATCTTATCTCTTCTTGATACGTTGAGTATTCTTCTCAGGAACCTCATTTCTGTTGTTGTGATTTTTCTTTTCTCTTTTTCTGTCATTGTCCAGGTTTGGCATTGGTAGCACAGAGTTGGTAGGAAGATTGTGTTGTAAAGTGCTTTCTTAGTAGTTATTGATACATGTTTGTTCTTTAGTATTGGTGCCATTTGTCCAATGAGTTGATTTGCCTTATTGCACCTATTTTCGATCTCGTCTTCTGATCTGCCATTTGATGATATTATACTTCCTAGGTACTTGAAGCTCTTTACTTGTTTCAAGGGATGTTCGTTTAGGTGAATTGTTGCTGTTTGTTCTTCTTTAGTTATAGTCATTACCTCTGTTTTGCTTGTGCTAATTTTCATGTTATGTTCCCTACACATTTCGTTTAGACTATTCATGTGGTCTTGTAATTCAGCTTCTGATTTTGCTATTAGTGCTTGGTCGTCCGCAAACAGGAGTTCTCTAATGGTTAGATTTGCAGATGGTTCTTCTTCTGTGTTCTCGTCATGCGGTATTCTTGCTGTCTCTGCTTGGCTGGTTTCTTTACATATGTTGTCTATATATGTTATGAACAAGAGAGGGGACAGGACACAACCTTGTCGTACTCCAGATCTTATGGTGAAGGGTTCTGAGTGTCCTCCAGTTGCTCTCACTATGCATTCACTGTTGTCGTATAAACTTCTACATAGGTTTGTTAGATGTGTACTCACTCCATATTGTTTAAGGATTTCCCACAGCTTGTTTCTATCTACCCTATCAAATGCCTTTTCTTGGTCAACAAAGGCTAAGTAGAGTGTTTCATTGAATTCAATTGATTTTTCTATAAGTTGTCTAAGAGCAAAAATGGCGTCTGTGCATCCTTTGTTTTTCCTAAATCCAAGCTGCGTTTCGCTTAGCTGGGGTTCTAAAGTAGTTCGTAATCTTTTTTCAAGAATTTTGCAAAATATTTTCCCAGTATGACTCAACAGTGAAATGCCTCTGTATTGTGTGCAATCTCTTTTGCTGCCTTTGTTTTTCCAAATTGGGATAATTATGGCGTTTCCCCAGTCTCGTGGTGTCTGTTGTTCTACCCAAACATGGTTGAATAGTCTATGTAGCCAATTAAGGTATTGCTTTTATTAATTGATTACGTGCCGAAGAATAATATACCGCCCGCCAAATGTGATCTCATATTTGGACAGAGGGACGATATACTACTATACTAGGGTCATCGTGTTATTTATTTTGTTTCATGGTATCTTCCACAATTTTACGCTCGGTAAACGGAAATTTACATTATAATACTTGTTCATTTGATTCTGTACTACTGCCAGACGACATCTCGGGGTAAATATAATAATTCCAACGAAGTAACTTGTTAACAGAATACGGCTCGTAAATAACAGTCGCCAAATGCAGGTTTAAGAAGCCAAACCTGAACTGAAGAAGGAAATCTACTCCAACGGACTTTGAAAGTTGAAATGTTGTTTATTTTCCGCAGTGCTCAGGCTTGCAACAACAATAAGTATAAATATTATGA
The DNA here is from genome assembly GCA_963921405.1 of Cepaea hortensis. NCBI lineage: Eukaryota > Metazoa > Mollusca > Gastropoda > Stylommatophora > Helicidae > Cepaea > Cepaea hortensis. The sequence goes on from OY992895.1 coordinate 34,400,114, forward strand.
TACTATGCCTGTTCTGACCAGGCGGGTAGTATTATAACAAGAATTAATATTAGTAATATGCCTAAAGCCGTCTGCATTCGAGTTCTAAACTCGTCCATCCGGTGTCCTTCTCTCTATCTTCGCAATGTCCTTTCTGCCAATCTTTAGACATCAAAATTCGGCGTTTGTCTACCTGTTTCTTTGTGGCTCGATGCACGTTGTGTCCATAGATTGTTCCGTCCATTCCAATTACTAACTCAGCCAAAATTACGATATAAAGCCTGTGTTTAGCCAACCGATATTTCCCAAATCAACATTAGCTGCCGCTCCGAAGAATCTCCCAAGTCAGTCTGCCGTTGTTGATGTTGATGATCTTTGATGATGTTTCTGCGTTGATACGTCATGTGCTTGGATTTCTGAACATTTTGGTTTTGGGATTCTCTGATCTTTCTACTTTATCTTATTGCGTCACACCTGCTACTTGGCAACTAAGTTTTGTCTAAATTCAATTTCTGCTAGTCACTGAATCAGTTAGAGATAAATAAATGAAACACTTTGTGATAGCCAAGTAACAAACATTGCATGTATATGCATGTATCACTACATGACAAAGGCCCATTCTTCGTCTTTCCTTCTTGCAATAGTGTCTTTGATGGTTCTACCAATGAACGTATTAACGTGATGAACTCGGCTGCTTCTTTGGAGTTTCTCCTTAGTTCCATATAGCTTGGAGTTTAGTGTTGATGCAGAGGGCCAGTATACCTTTCTGAACTCATTATACAGAGGATAATCCAGCAGAACAATTCAGCATTTTGTTTGTGTAGTGTGCAGGGTACTGTGGTAAAGCAGACAAGCAGAGTCTATTCATGTTCTTACTGAGTCCGTAAGGAGCATTTTGTGTGATATTCACTGGCACAGGAAAGAAGCATAATGGTTGCCGTGAAGTTGGATCCGCGACTGACTGACTGATTGACTGACTGACTGACTGACTGGCTGACTAAGTTCATTATGCCATTCCCTTTTTGCAATAAGTCATTGTCCATGAACGTTTGAAAAAGAGGTCTTGCATGTTACATAGAACCAGTTTTAACATACGGCTGCGAATCTTGGACAATTAGTAAACTGGCAAACATGTCCATGGAAGCCTTGGAGATGTGGTTTTATAGAAGAATGTTGAACAATTAATTAGACAGTCGAAATGAGCAATCAGAAAGTTTTAAGGGAGTCTGAGTCGCAAAGAGAACTTATCATAAACATCAAAAAGAGGCAGTTATCGTATTTTTTTTTTGGGGGGGGGGGGGGCGGCGAGGCGCACGTTATGAGAAGACACAAACCGGAAAAATGTTGCGACAACGGGAAAGATTTGCGGAAAGAGAGAGGAAGATAACGTCAGAAGATTCGTGACAGTCTTGTGTCATGGCACGGTAGGGAGTCAACACACAAACTGATCCATGACGCCGGAGATTGTAATTTATGGAGAGGCATGATCGCCCACACCAACCCGCTAGGCGCTGGATAATGACGACATTCCTGAGGTATAGAATGGTTATCTGTCCTCTTGGTCAACAGTGTTGATCTTAGTTATCGTTGGGAGTATTCTGGATGCAATAGGCTTATGGCGAAAGGGTATTCGACAATTGCCCTTTGACAAGCATCATCATCAACTTGTATCATGTCGATAAACGCGGTCGGTTATGGTACACCAACTTATACGACTGCACGATTCTCAGATGATGTCTATATTCATGTTTCGAATATGCCAAGCCATCCATGTGTTTTTATACTTTACTTCCCTTTGTTTTTGTCTCATCAAATTTTCTAGTTGTCGCTAAGTTTTCCCATTTATTTCTCCTCATAACATGTCCAAAAAACTTGACTGTCTAAGTTTAATATCATTAATCAGTTTACAGAATTAATTTGTTTTATGTCTGACCATGATATTCGTTGCATTCTCCTAAGAAATCACATTTGACCTGCCATCAGATGTATCTCAGCTTGTCTGTTCATAGTTCACGTTTCACGGGCATCCAAAAGTGTGTATCCTATATAGCACGTTAACACTCCTATATAGCACGTTAGCACGTTAAAACAAAACAAAAAAGATAATAATAATGGTAAATTATCTCAAACGACAACTAGCTTAAAAAACATTCCCATATGTATGGCACGTTACAACTTCCTTAGGTATTTATAATGCCCATGTTAAACATTGCCTCGGTGAGTCATTTGTTATTGATTATTTTTCATGCGTTTCAATGCTTATTGCTCTTTTGTTGTCGAAAATTTGCTTCATAAGTGATGTTAAATTAAAGAATGTATGAGATGAAATAGAGAAGAAGGGCAGAATGTCAGACAGGCCTGCGTGCCCAATTCTTAACCCTTTGAAAATAAAGATTTTCGTTCATTGGTTTTCCTTTTCTCTCCCTGCAATTGACATCTTCGTTATTGATGAATATGTTTTCATTCTATTCTTGCAAAAAACTTTTTGTATTTTTACCTTAGCGATTCTTTTTCTATTCTCTACAATGCATTCTCCTTCAGGTATTATAACTGTTCCACATTAGTTGTACCGACTGAATTGCTTTAAGAATTTTGCCATTTGCTTGGATGTTACATTGTGATAATCCTTTCTTCTTGAGAATAATCATAATCTCTGTTTTCTTACAATGTTATTCTAACCTTACTTGCTCATTTTTAACAATAACAGCACCTACTAAATTCTGCAGACTTTTTATTATCTTAGTAAATGTTGTATCGTCTACATATCTTATATTGTTGATGTTATGTTCTCCGATGGCAGTTCCTCTCATACCCTTAACATTTATCATATTTTCACTTTTTTATTTTGCATATCCTTTACAGGACAACGTTGTCCAACACCAGCATCTTTCAGCTGTATGTTGATTTCTTGGCAAGATTACGCTCAGTAGTTTGCCATTGCTTTCTGAGCGGCCGGCTCACATACCCCGTAAGTTACCGATGCGATTCGAACCACTGCTGATTCTTACCGTCATCACGCCACCGACGAGAGTATACGAGATTACGGAGAAAAGTCATAACCTCTAAGCCACAAAACCGGCTATAGGGAAAAAACAATCAAGAGAAATTAGATTAAAGAGCTAAAGACCCGCTAACGGAGCACAGTGCAATGCAATACAATACAAGACAACACAGGACAATAGAATAGAATAGAATAGAATAGAATAGAATAGAATACAATGCAATACAATACAATACAATACAATACGACGCAGTACAGCACTGTGCAATACAATACACATATAGTTTTTTTTCTAATTTAAAACAATATAATAACACTTTCCTAATCAAACACTTCGAACAACAGTTAACTAAATCATCTCCCCCAACACACACACTTTTCCAGCTTACGCTTGGTTTGCTTTTAGAACCGGCTTCCAATTTTCATTCTGTTAACGAGCGAGAACAAGAGAATAATTTCTTACGTTCTCACATGCCAAAATGCGTTTATTTTCTTTCACATGATTCCTATCGTCTTTTTATTTGCCCGTTTGTGAAAATTTCGTTCTGTAATCAACATCAATCCCGTTTTATCCTCTAATCGGCTCTTAATTGTATCGCAGAGGCTTTTATATTCTTGCACGGTCTTTTCTATTTTACTGTTGTTTTATAAATATTCTTTCATCTTAGTATTCAGGTTTGTGTAAATTCGTTCTGTAATCAACATCATGTTTTTACATATCCTACGTTCAGCACTATGGCAGAGGCTTTTAAATCCTTTCATCGTCGTTTGTATTTCGTTATTGTGTTATAAATATTCTTTCACCTTAGTATTCAGGCCTATATTTATTCTAACCCTAGTTGCTCATGTATAACTTTGGGAGTCTTCGTGGCGAAGTGGTCAAGCCGTTTGCCTCGCGCTCCGAAGGTTGTGGATTCGATTCCGGGCTACGTCTTTCGGTTCACGAGTGCATTTTTCCCGGAGATTCCTTGGGGGGGGGGGGGGGGTCATCGCCGGAGCTATGGAGTTCGTGCTTTGTGCGATGCTTTCAGCATGTCGCCCTGCTGAAAGAGACCTAGTCATATGGGATAAAACCCGGGTTAATGAAGTCGATCCTCTCGGCTTTTAAGACTTTTTTTTATTCAGATCTATACAATGTAATGTCCCTATCACATCGCACACCCGAATAAGTGGCCACCCAGACTCAATTTCAAAACAAAAAACAGTACCCATTCAAGAGTTGATTTGAGTTGACATGACAACACTCGGGGCAAAATTCCAATTCGTGTTCCGTCCTCATCCTCAACAGCAAGCGAAGAATTCCAGTACCAATGGTACGATTAGCAGTCTGATTATGTGAGAGCAGAGAGATTAGGAGAGCAGATTGTCAGACGGGCCTGCATGCCCATTTCTTAATCCTTTGAAAATAAAGATTGTTCGTTCGTTCGTTCCTTCTGGATTTTCCTCAGAGTATATCGTGGGTCATTAATTACCAACAATGGTAACACAGTGAAATAAGTAAAAGACGAATATCTATTGCTTTTTAAAACCTAAAATAACTGAATAAATTATGGCGTGGGACAGATAGACCTACAAACATTAGACTTATTAAATAAGCTGAACATCGCATAAATGTCTTTGAATATAAATGTCATAGACGGGTTCTAAGGATATCTTGGCTACAGAAAAGAACAAATGCATCCAAAAGACAAGATCTGAAAATTGAAGATGGTTGACTATTAAAGACGATAAAACAAAACAAACAAAAAAATGAAAATATTATAGTTACTTTAAACGTCATGAAAGTTTGGAGAGAACAATCTCATCTCTCATCTCATCATGTTCCTCTTGTACCTTGCGGTGTCGAGAACAATATGGAGGTGTATATGCCTGGGAAGAGATGATAGGAAGGCCAAAGAGAAGATGGGTGCAGTTTGTGGTAGAGCATCTCCAGATGGGCGTATCGGATTCAGGACATCTTGCTTATGACCGAGAAGCTTTCCGAAAGGTTGTTATGTGAGCGATGTTCTGTAAAGGACATGCTACTGAATAAATCCATTCAAGAATATTTCTATAACATGTGTGATTCTTTCGTCATGCTCTATGAATGAAAAAGACTGATCATCTATCCCTCCATGTACACAGGGCTACACAGTGTGATGTTCCTAACACTTCACAGAACCATAGCAGATTCCTGTCTTGGGACTTCTTATTCATATTTGTTATGTGTTATCTCAAGGATGGATTTGTTCTTTTTCATCTTTGTTATGTGTTATCTCAAGGATGGATTTGTTTTTCGTCATCTTTGTTATGTGTTATCTCAAGGATGGATTCGCCCACATGAACGAGCTTCGTAGCACCGTGTTATCTACACTGATGAGTCGTCGTTCCACGCGTGAGAAGTTCATGGTCCTTTACGGCTCAGGCTGGAGGGAAAATTGTGAAGGACGATTCTGGTGCTTTTGTCTTAACCATAAGTAGTATGACTATGTAAATCATGGCAGTAAATAAAGCAATAACATGGTTCGAGACACAGACCTTCACTCGGGCATGTTTCCTTAGTGACTCAGGAAGATAGAGATGGAGTGGATTCGACGACAATGGTTGTTGTCTCTGGAACGGTCATGGCTGGCAAAGATTAGTTTCATTTTCGTGCTAGGGCATGCGGTTGTACAAGGAAATGAGCAGGCTGACACGCTTACAGGTGAGGCTACTGTGGAGGGCGGACGAGCCATGGACCAGGCTGATATACTGAATGCTCTAAGAGAAGTGAGTCGCCTGTGAGAACCAAGTGATGACTGTGAATCTACAACCAAGGTCAGACTGTGAGAACATCAAGTTAAAAGAGGTGTGGGCCTATAAAAACACTACGCAGGAAGCCAAAGAAGACTGATAAACCAACACAGAACTGGTGTCGTCAGCCGCTACACGCTGTGGATTTACTGGGGAGGGGATCAGAGTACTTATGGACTGAATGGTTCGATGTGTAATGAGGATGATCTGTCGACTAACTAACTAACTAACTAACATTGTGTTATCTTGTATATACACATGTGAATCCACAACTGTGTGAAGGATTAAGGCTTTCGTGCTCCGTGCTGAGATTCGTCCTGTATGATCCATGAAAGGGCTAATAGAGTCACAGCTGTACGGATGATCTGGTAGATACTTTCGAGACTCAGAACTATCTTTTCGAGCTACCCATGTAGTTTTCTATATTATGATGGAGGAGGGGGGGGGGGCCGCAGTATATCCAACTACTCACGGTAACAGTGACCTGAGATACTTTGGGATGCCTGTCGCATGTAGGAGTGACCATTGGGGGGAGGGGGGAGTTCCTAATGTGGCTTCGATATCATAACATGACATGAAATGACATACGTGACATTCATGACGTGACATAACATAGCGTAACATAAAATAGCACATATAACATACCATAACGTAACATAACATAGCATAGCATAACATAACATAATATAAAATAAGATAGCATATTATAGCATAGCATGACCTGATATAACATAACACAGCACAACATAGCATAATATAGCATAGCAAAGTATAGCATGATATAACATAACATTGTATAACATACTGGGAGAACAGGAAGCTTACTGCCAAAACAAAAGTCCTTGTCTACCAAGCCTGTGTCATTATCACTCTTCTCTGTGGCAGTGAAACCTGGTCAACTTACTCACACCAAGATAAACGTTTAAAGAGCTTTCATATGCGGTGTCTGCGAAGAATACTTGGTATTAAGAGGCAAGACAAAATCACAAATACTGAAGTATTGGAGAGATTAGGTTGTGTGACGATATATTTCATGCTCAGTCTTCGTAGACTTAAATGGATAAGACACGTTAGGAGGATGGATGATGGTAAAGGACATCTTTTTTGGTGAATTACAGATCCGTAGGAGATCTCATCGTCGGCCTCTACTACGATACAAAGATGTGTGTAAGCGGGACATGATTGATACAGGCATTGATAATGCACATTGGGAGCAAGTCGCCGCTGAACGTGTTGCATGGAGGGCAACTATCAGAAATGGAATGACGACAAAGGAGAAAATGATTGCAAATAAAACACACACAGAGCGTGAGAAACGTAAGATGGTGCATGATGGTGAAAATGACCATGTTTTCACATGCATCCACTGTGGACGAACATTTACAGCACGAATTGGCCTTATCAGCTACATTCGCTACCGCCATTTGTTGTAGTTATTAAGCCTTTTAGAAGCACAATATACTAAAATATCGTCTATCAAGACAGAAAGGTGCCAATGAGTATATTATAGCATAGCGTAGCTTAATATATCATAATTTACCATAGCATAAAATGACATGATATAACATTGCATAGATAACATAAAGTAATGCAGCTGTACAGAACAGAATTACGAAAAATACAGGACGGTACGGCGACTAACCGCAAGGGTCTTCTCCGTGATTATATGTTGTGTTTTTGTGTATGTATTTGTTTGCTGATGAAGGCTAGTCGCTGCAACGTCCTGTATGTTTCGTAATTCTATTCTGTAACGCTGTGTTATATTATTTTGTTTACATAGATACCATAGTTCAGTATAACATGGCATGATATCACATAACATAGCGTATAATAACATAACTTAACAACATAACATAACACACCATAACACAGCACCACATTATATAATATAACACAACGTAGCATAACATAACATAACATGGGGTGTGACATGCTTTTTCTACAGTGACATCTTTCAGCAAAGCAAATACTCCTTTACCCCCCAAACATAAATCGCTAATGGCAAGTGAATAAAGTCGCTGTACTTTATTTGATACACCCAATGCATTGCATTTGTTCAAACAAACGACAGACCATTGATTTTTCACTCTTCAAAGACAAGTACAAAGCGTTATTGTTATTTCACAATCAGGGCAACCCAAGGACTCTGACTGGGAAGGCAAACTGGCCTCTGTCGGGATGTCGATACTAACGGAATGAATAGGGCATGTCATGGACCCCTTATTGGGGTAAGCTTGACATGCGTGGGACTTTCAGATGCGAACGTTGCATTGATCTTAACAAGTTAAAGACATTGGCTGCGGTAAAGCAAAGAATTAAGTTTAACAAATGGGGGGTCGAATATGTTACCTATCATTATTGTTTGTTAACGTTCAGAAAATGTTCTGTTACGTGTCTTAAGACCCACAGGCCGGTTTAGTTACATTGTAAACAGTAAAATGTGTAACGTGTAGAAAATGTTCCAGTTCTAAATTTCAGACGAGACGATACATGTCTCATATTGCCTTTTTCGTATCAGAGCTTGAAGATGAGAAAAGTTATGGAGATGTTACAATATTTACTGGTTTATATTATATGGATAGGCCTGTATCGTTTTTACATATGTTACCTATCAATATCATTATCATCATCATCACTATTTTGGTTGTGAAAATTACCTTGAAACAATACACACATATTGAATTCTTGGTCATTCTAAAAATTACGTTGAAACAATATTACACGTCATATTTTGAATACCTGGTTAGTCTAAAATTACCATGAAATAATACCACACATCATAGATTGAATATTTGGTCATACTAAAATTCACACTGAAACAATATTACACGTCATAGGCTAAATCATTGGTCATTCTAAAAATTGTCATGAGACAATATCACTCGGCACATGTTGACTCATTGGTCATTCTAAAAATTACCCTGAAATAATATCACACGTCAAGGGCTGAATCCAGTTTCTTCTTCATCCGGAGTATTTTTTTCAGACGTAATTGCGTTGTGTTCGGTTTTGCGCCTGCAGGCCGACACATCATACTTCAGTTTGTTGACCGGGTTAGCCTTCCCGGGTGAATCCAGTTTCATTCTGGTCGAAACTTCAAACTACCAAACTGCAAAACTGTCAAGCCGTAAAACACTGCTTATAATATAATAGAGACTAACGTATTAGTGAGTGTGAGCAACAACCATTCCGCGACTCCTGCTCAGCGCTAGCGACAAAGACCCACATAACACTGCTCAGTGGTTCTTTAAAAGAAGGTAAACGATCCTTCAATTCTTCGTAAGACTCATTGAGTACACGATGATAGACCCATATTTGTTTAAACCAATCGGAATTGGTCGGTCCTCATGGCGAAGGGTTTAATGACGCGGTTCGTGATCCCGTATACCCGCGTTCGAAACACAGCTGCGCGCGATTTGGCAGCAGATCACGTTGCGCTGTTTTTTTTTTCCTAAATGGTATGGGTGCCGGTCGTTCAGAAAGCAATGACAAACTACTGAACGTAAACTTGCCAAGTCATCAACAACAGCAAAAAATGCTGGTGTTGACTGCAAATGTCCCGTAAAGGACATGCAACTAACTTTTTAAATCGGCATTGGGTGTGCGATGTGTGGGTATCACACGGGCAACCTTGACTTCGCAAGACAATTCCTGACCCCATATTAGGCTGGCGTGTCCGGGCAGCCCAGGTCAATTTTTAAACATATCCACCCTCGATACGGATTCTAACCCATTACCACTAAGCAGACAGGCAAGCGTCTAGCTGCCATGAATAAAAATAAGTCTTAAAAGTCGAGAGGATCGACTTGACTTGACTTTATTCTTAAACAAAAATTCAAAATTCGGTCTCATTCAGCCTGCTTCTTCAGTTGCGGCTAAAGTTGAGATCCGTGGTTTTTGTGGGTTTTATCCTGTTTCTGTCTGTGCGCTCTTGCGAGTGGGTCTTGACTCGGACTGGTTGTATAAGCGTTTGTGTCTATGACGTCAGCTGGGTGATTGGCGGTGAGTTATCCTTTGTGCCCGTCTCCTCTGGCGGTTTCTTTGTTCAATGTTGGCTTTTGGCCCGTCTGTTTTGCTACGATGCAGTCCTTATAAGGACTCTTTTCTTGGCTATGTGACTATGCCTTTTTGCCTTAACATCTCGTAGAACACGGCTTGAGCTTTTCTCCACTCCGCCTTTTTTGCTTTTTCGGCTTCGTCTTCGCTCCAGTTATCTTCAGGTGTGTAGGAAAGCTCCTCTAGGCTAAATACATCTACCTGGCAGGATACTTATTTCCTCTTGAGTCGCTTGGACTTAGTGGTTGGACTTCTGGTTCTTGCGTTTTCCAGTTGTTCTTTGATTTGGTTTCGTCTTGTGGCTTCTCTGCGGTCTTACGCGTGGCTTCTGCTGGTTTGTTCTGGGTTATTTCCCTTTCGGCAGTTCTCTTTTGGGTCTCGATTTTGTGTAGAATTTCTTCGTTATCCCTTTCAATCTGTGCCATGCGTTCCACCCCTTGCTTGATGCTGTGCTGGATTCCCTTCAAGTCAGTCAGCAGTTTCTCATTGTCACTGGTTGGTGTCGGTGTTTGCAGTAGCTTGACTTGTTTCTTTAGCTCGTCAATCTGGCTTTGCTTTTGAGATCTTTCAGCCTGTGAGTTGCACGTGGCTGTCTCTTACCTCCGCATTGCTTCCTAGTATTGAGTCTTTGTGGTAATGGCGATCTTTAAGACGTCTTTGTGTCTTTGGAGGTACGGACAGCCCAGGTATCTTGCTCCATGCTTGCCAAGGCAGTTGGCACACTTTATGTTATTGTTGGGCATTCGGAAGCCCGTGTCTTGTTTGGCCAGCGTTCTTTCCTTGAATGCATGGTGCTCGGCGCAGTATTGGCAGATCTCTGTCTTGCTGCGACATGTTGTTCTGCTGTGGCCGGCCCTCTGGCATGGCATCTTGAGCATTGGTGATTCTTGCAATGAATCGTTCAGGCTGTTGTACTTTCTTGTTTATCGATACCTGGCGTGGTATCTCACTGCCCTCAGTCGCCATCACCGCTAAAGGGGTTCTTGGAGTACGTCAGAATCCGCCTCGCTTTCAAGATTCGGATGTGGAGATTCTCCTGTTGCAGTTGCTTAAAGATCTGTTCATCTGTCTGCTCCACTTGGATACGTTTGAAAACCCATCTGATTGTCTGTAGGTCGGTGTTTCCGACACTGGTGTCTTTCTTCACTCTCTTCTTCTCAGCTGTCTTGGTTCTTGTTTGTGGTGGGTTGTCGTCGGTCTTCCTCGTGGCCGCTTCATTTGTGGCTACTGTAGGTTCTGGTTCTTTGCTGCAGCTCACAGGTAGGTTATCTTCTCTCGACATCTTTGAGGTCTCGGGGGCTTCCACGTTGCTCATCTTGTAATTCAGGTACCCTTTGGTGTTTTTCTTGTCACGTGCCAGTTTCTCCCCTATCAGGTTTCTTGAACAGTTTGTGTGACTTGTTATCGATTGCGCTCCGCAAGTGCGTATGCGACCCGAAATACAAAATGTGGATCGACTTAATTGCCCCGGGTTTTATCCCATACGGCTCCGTCTCTTTCCGCAAGGCGGCCTGCTGAAAGCGTCGCATAAAACACGAACTCCGTAGCTCCAGCGACGACCCGCAGGAGTCTCCGAAAAAAATGCACTCGTGAACCGAAAAACATAGCACGGAATCGAACCCACAACGTTCGGAACGCGAGGCAGACGGCTTGACCACTTCGCCACGGAGACTTCCGAGCCTTTTGTTAAGACTTTGCCGTGAATTATTTTAGTTACGTAAAATGTCTAATGAATGTCTTTAGCAAACCGAAATACGTGTTCCCACAAAACAATGTTATTCAACCGAAATCTTTTGTGGTAGTTTCTTCTTTCTTCTTTTGCCCAACAATTTACGCCGTGAGTCGTCGCAGAGAGGAGGCAGGTGTGATATTCTGTTTCGCTTGTCTTGTTGCTTGTACCAGCGTCATATTTTATTTTGTCAATGTCTCTTTCACTCCATCTAACCGACTCTTCCTGGGTCGTCCTCTCGCCTTGTATCTCGATGTTCTTGGCTATACTGTTCCAGCTGCTGGTTGGTCTTCTCCCAGTCTATCTTATTGTCCGAAGCATTTAATTTTCAGGCATTCTATAAAGTCAATTATCTGTGTTATCCCTACACTTGATATTAGTTTCTCATGTGCCTCTCTATTTCCTTTTGTTTTTCCAGCTGCGTTGCTTGTGCATCATGTTTCTCATTGTGTTATTTTACGCCTGTGTTTTTCTAGTACTGTCTTTGAAAGTTTCTAGTTTATTAAAATGGGCCATTTATACTTGTAGGTACCTTCAATGTCCGATGAAAGCTGAAGTTAACCGAAATGTCATGCACGTTTTTAATTAACCTAAATATTTGCTGACAAGTTGCTTAATTCAATTGCCCGATGAATGATTTTTGTCAATCGAAATGCTTGATTTAATGTGTTAGTTCATTGACATGTCTGCGGAATGTTGTAGTTAACGCAACCTGTCTGATTAAAATTGCAAGTTCACAGGAAATTCGATTTAATACATTTGCTAAAACATACCTTAATTGTGTTAGTTAACCCAAAATGTCGAATAAACATATTAATTAACCTAAATGTTTCGTTCAGTGAACCAAAAGGTGCGGAAAATACAATAGCATTGGATAGGACACACACTGACAAAACCAGAAGGTAATATATTTAGACACTTTTTTCTATAACCCACATGGCAAACGGAATATTAAAGTTAGTTGCGTATCCTTTACATGACGTCTCAGTCAACACCAGCATTATTTGCTGTTGTGATCTCTTGCCAAGTTTACGTTCAGTAGTTTACCATTGTTTTCTGAACGACCAGCACCAATACCATTTCGTAAAAAAAAAAAAAACGTAAAGCGGTCTGCTGCCAACTCGCCCTCAGCTGTGTTTCGAACGCAGGTATGCGAGATTACGAACTATGTCCGTAACACCTTCGCCACGGAGCAGGCAAAAACAAATATAACGGAATCTAAACCACACGGAGAAGAGAACTGCAGAGGTGAATAATATTGGCCTGGTTTGGTTGAGGACATAGAGTCCCAGTGGGAGATAGAGTGGAGACGAAGAAGAAGAAGAAGAAGAAGAAGAAGAAGAAGAAGAAGAAGAAGAAGAAGAAGAAGAAGAAGAAGAAGAAGAAGAAGAAGAAGAAGAAGAAGAAGAAGAAGAAGAAGAAGAAGAAGAAGAAGGAGGAGGAGGAGGAGAAGGAGAAGGAGAAGGAGATGGAGAAGGAGGAGAAGAAGGACGACGAGGAGAAGGACGAGGAGGAGAAGGAGGAGGAGGAGAAGGAGGATTAGGAGAAGAAGAAGAAGAAGAAGAAGAAGAAGAAGAAGAAGAAGAAGAAGAAGAAGAAGAAGAAGAAGAAGAAGAAGAAGAAGAAGAAGAAGAAGAAGAAAGACGGAGACGGAGACGGAGAGGGAGAAGGAGAAGCAGGAGAATGACGAGGAGGAGAAGGACGAAGAGGAGAAGGAAGATTAGGAGAAGACGAAGGAGAAGGACGAGGAGGAGAAGGAGGATTAGAAGAATAAAAGAAGGAGGAGAAGAGTTAGAGAAGGAGGAGAAGAAGAAGAAGGAGGAGAAGAAGGAGGAGAAGAAGGAGGAGAAGGAGGAGAAGAAGAAGGAGAAGGAGGAGAAAGAGGAGAAGGAGGGGAAGAAGGAGGAGAAGAAGAAGGAGGAGAAGAAGAAGAAGTAGGAGGAGAAGGAGGAGGAGGAGAAGAAGAAGGAGAAGAAGAAGGAGAAGGTACAGAAAGTACAGAAAAGTTTCATAGTACAGAAAGATGTAATACATTTAGCGCACACAAAAACACATTTAGTGAACTTCTGAGCAACTTTGTTTGACGTCAGTGTATAGTCATAGTTAACCCTTTCGCTAATTGTGTTTTTGTCTTCGCTGTGACATTAATATTAATGACCGGAATCATTTCCCCTTGTGTTGATTACAATGGTTCCGTCGCCCTGCTACTGAGTTGAGTTGGAGCGACACTGTGAGCTGTGGATTTCATGCGGAGTGCTTTTACATCTGTCCGGGGTTGTCTGTGTCGTGAACCCCATGTTCGGAATAAATGGCCGTCGCAGGTTTCTGACCCAACTGGGTTTCCTTATGCAGTAATGTGTGGCTGCTGGTTTTCTAGTGACTGAGTGACTGCCGCTTCCATCGGCGATGAAATGTATTTTTCGTGGCGGACTTCTATGTTGGCTTCTGGCAGCCGCATTATGCGTAACATACTTGCGGGATGTTGGCTTATTCAGACTCCTCTCTGTTCCGCTTTTCGCATGGAGAAGTAAGGAGCATTCTGTGTGATATTCACTGGCACAGGAATGGAGCATTATGGGGCAACCCTTTGCCGTGAAGTTGGAACCGCGACTAACTAACAACCAACTTGTTGATGCGATGGAATGTCTTTAGTTCTTTCCATATGCTCTACAGTTGTGGTTCTGTCATACCAGTGCTATTCTGTCATTTAGTGCTATTCTGCGCAGTAACAGCTTAATGAATGTTTATACTTTTTTAGTAATTGAATACTTTTGACTTCCACGGTGCTATAATATTTGCCGTCTCACATCGGGCCGTCTCCACACTCAACCCAGACAGGATTCAGCTAAGTAACCTCTGTATTTTCTATGTTGCTATTATTTTATTAGTTTGGTGTCTGTGTACCTAATAGCCTCAACCCAAATGAATAGTCAAAATCACAACTTATATCTTAACATAGCAAAAACAAAGATAATGCATACAGATAAAACTAACATGGAGAAAGAAATATACATTAATGGGGAAAAATTGGAGGTGTTGGAAAATTTTGAATATCTTGGGTCATTGATTACCAACAACGGGGACACAATGAAAGAAATTAAACGGCGACTATCAATTGCTCTTCTAAGACTAAAACAGCTGAATAAATTATGGAGTGGGACAGACAGAACTACAAAAATTAGACTTTTAAGAGCATGCATCTTTCCCATTGCAACATACGCCTGTGAGACATGGGCACTTGCTAAACAAGCTGAACAGCGCATAAATGCCTTTGAATATAACTGTTATAGACGGGTTCTAAGAATATATTGGGTAAAGAAAAGAACAAATGCATCCATACTTCAAGAGTTGAATATTGAAGGAAGGTTGGCTATTAAAGACGATAAAACAAAGAAAATTGAAATATTTTGGTCACTTGAAACGTCACGAAAGTTTGGAGAGAACAATAATGGAAGGGTATATGCCTGGGAAGAGAGGAAGAGGAAGCCCAAAGAGAAGATGGGTGCAGGATGTGGCGGATGATCTCCAGATGTGTGTATCAGACGCGGGACATCTTGCTTATGATCGAGAGGTTTTCCGGAAGGTTGTTATGGGAGCGAGGTTCTGCAAAAGACATGCTAAGGAATGAATGAATGGTGTCTGTTTTGTTGTGTTCTGTGCTGACGAAGGCTTTGGCCGCAACGTTCATTTTGTTTCTTGTAATCGTGTTGTAGTAAAGCTCACAATCTACTTATCGTATTTTGGTAATTCATTCGTTTATAATATTTGCGGTATCGTTTGCATTCTTATTTTAGTATCTTCATCTGTTAGTCGTTAGTCGGGGTTCCTACTGCGAGAAAAGATTCATCGCATAATGCTCTGTTCCTGTGCCAGTCAATATCGCACAAAGTGCTCTTAACGGTCCCATGTGAAAAGTGGAAAGTGTAGCAGTTTCGACAAACTAACAGCACTTTCCGCTGCCAGAATGCCAACACAAAAGTCCATCACTAAAATTACAGTTCAGCGTCGACAGAAGCGGCAGTCACTAGAAAACCAGCAGTTGCATACACATTGCTGGATAAGGCAAAACCAGCTAGTTCAGCAACCTCCCCTCCATCATTTTTTCTCGAGGTATGGTGTCCTCCTCGAGTGCTGGAGGTCCCGGGTGTAAGCCCCGGTGAGGGCCGGGAATTTTTCACGTGGACTTCTAGTAATAAAATTTCCCCTGGTCTCTCGATAGTGAGATCGGACGCCCGTGTGTATTGTTGCGCACGTAAACAATCCCTTGGCAGTTGGAAATTGAAAAAGAGTTGCCTAAAGGCGCTGCCCGGAAAAAATTTCGAGATTAAAAATCTACCCAAAGTATTTCAGGATTCTCGACGGTGCTACGGAATTCGTGCACTGAGCTGAGATTCTCCGGACTCTTGAGTTAGGAGTAGAACGGAGAACATATGGGTACACCCGTGTGCCGTGATGTTGATCCGTCAACTAAACTAAACTAAACTAAACTAAACTAAACTAAACTAAAAAAAACAAAACAAACAGAAACGATTGCCTACTGATGGAAAACCCAACGTTTACGTCATAGTGATTGATATTGTGGACACATGAAAATGTTATATGCAGAAGCCAACAATAGGTTTACTGAACATTTAACGACATTTCTTGAAATTTTTAAATACATTTAACTGAATTTGTTAATGACATGTCAAGGAACTGTTAATATTGCATGGAACTGTTAACAACATTTCACAGAACTTTAAACGACATGTCATATATCTTAAACAACATTTCCTGGAACTTTTCAAGATAGTTCACGAAACATTTCACAACTTCTCACTGACTATACACATTTCACGGAACCGAAGCCGATATTTGTTACGTAGCTTAGCTACATTTAAAAGCAATATGTCACATTTCACGGCGCTTTTAATGTTATCTCACGGGACTTTTTACATTTTAGAGGCAAGGCAAGGAATGTCTAGAGACATTTCACAGAACCTTTAACATCATTTCACGAAATCTTAATGTTTAATGGAATCTTGATTTAAATACAATGACAAATTCGGTAATGGTTTAATGCACGTTGATTCTAGCTATCACGTGCATTAAAGATCTAGTTACAAGGACATATAGAGCACCAGTGAGAAAGCTTCATTACTTCATGGCCTTGACGTCTGACGTTCAACGTATTATTTCAGCATCCAAAGTGAACCCTATTCCCCACAGTTGTTGCATACTGGATTGAATATTTCTGCAGCCCAAGCAATAGCAGCATTTCATAAGTTAAAGAATACTCTCTGCAATTTATCTATGTTGATTGAAAAGAGTTCTTAAGAAATATATTTAGCTCATCCTGATGTACGGAAGCGAATCGTGGGTAATTAGTAGCAGACAAGTGAGAAATATGGGGAAGCTACGGAGATGTGGTTTTAACTGATTAAGTGCCATGGGATGATTAATTGTCTTAAGCGACTTCCGTGTATCTTCCATGGGCTCATACACAGTAGTTTTCCCTATGTAAATCTCTTTAATTTGATATATAATATAACATTCCTGGTAACATACTAACAACTTTTAAGTCATATCTGTGACACACACATACTCCCGATGTTCCGCTATCCATTTCTGTTTGGTCCATACATACGTTTTGTTTGGCACTGAATCTGCTAGAGAACGATAATAACACCGTGGATAGATAGAAAGAGTAATGGAGATATCTCCAAAGAAGGTAACTCACAAAGAGAACTGGTTACTTGGATCAGAAGAAGACAGTCTACAATCTTTAGTCTAGTCATGTCACGAGAAGAGGAAAGAACGAGTATGTCGCCGCAACGTGAGAGTTGGATGGCAAGAGAGGCAATGGGAAGACCAAAAAAAAAAAAGAAGCTGCGAGACAATTTGATATCTTTGAGGAACTCAGGATCAGAAATGACTAGCAGTGTGCATGACAGAAGGCTGTAGAAAGACACGATCACCACCGCGACACGACATGGACTATACGATTCACAGAGACTGATATTATGCAGCAGTTGCTGCTTGTGCATACATGTATTATTATTATTATTATTATTATTATTATTATTATTATTATTATTATTATTATTATTATTATTATTATTATTATTATTATTATTATTATCAAGTTTGTTTATATGCGGTACATGTCCCACATTGATAATGCAGAGTGGGAGCAAGTCGCCGCTGAACATGTTGCATGGAAGGCAAAGATCAGAAATGGAATAACGACAAAGGAGAAAATTATTGCAGATAAGTCACACACCGAGCGTGTGAGACGTAAGATGGTGCATGATGGTGGAAATGACCATGTGTTCACATGCACCCACTGTGAACGAACATTTACAGCGCGAATTGGCCTTATCATTCACATTCGCTACCGCCATAGGTAAAAGTTATTATGCCTTTTTAAAGCACAAACTATCGTCTGTCAAGACGGCAAGGTGCCAATGAATGAAATGAAATAATAATAATAATAATAATAATAATAATAATAATAATTATTATTATTATTATTATTATTATCAACATCATTTTTGCCCTTCCTTCACTTTGAACTCAAGCCTAGTCCAGACATGTGCTACTACTTCTAATGCACTGCACTGATTTTTGTTTGTGGATAAGCTTTCCCTGTTATCAGTGTCCTTCGCCAATAGGCGAACCCACTCCGACTTCTGAAGTACTTGTAATTTACTTCACCAAATAAAAGATAAGCAGTCAACATTTTGATCCAACTGACCGGTGTAAGGATTGAACCCTCTACGTCGGTATCATCACAGCGGGAGTTTAAGAGCGTACACTCCTGTCCTTTCGCCCATGTTTCTGTATTATCATCAGTATCATGTATTTTACACAGGAGATCGTCTCAAACACTGTAGAATTTTAGCTTCTAAGATAATCAAAGACATCATTTCAACAAAGATTATAAACATAGATGTAAGCAAATGTCATAATCTTCTGTGAAGTCCGTGACAGAATAACAGTCACCTCGCGGGTGGCCCTGAAGTTCATTCACAGATCCATTGCTAATTCTCCCGCCTCAGACCTTTCCCTGCATTTGGTGTCCGCAACGTCCTGTGTCCATCTTTATGCTGGTCAGTCCCCGCGTATTTTTCTAGGACCCATGCTCGAGGGAAGAACCAAGCGGGAAGACCGAGAAGTAAATACCTGGATAACTTGGCCATGTGGCATGATCGAGACAGGAAGACAGAGCTGATCCACGACTCTGGTGATCGAGTGAGATGGCTAAACATGACCGCCCACGCTTATCGGCATGGCACGTGATGGGTGGATGCTTTTAGTCACTGTTCTAAGAGGTCAGCATGACAGAAGGGATAAGAGTGACCGTTATTAAACTTCCGGTGCGCTGATGCCGAAGTAGCGGGCACAACTTCCACACTGTTCATCTGGACTAAAATGTTGACTTCTCGCCTGATGACAAGGGGAAAGCTAATCTACTATAGTTCATTCACATTTGTTTTCCTCCATATAAAAATCCATATCTCAGAAATCAACTGAGGGAAAATGATGAGATTTAGCATATAACCTTATCATTATGTCCACCCAAAGAAAAAAAAATTGTTATGAAGATTGTACAGATTTCAATGTTTGTTTATATGCGGTATATAATTTACGGCTCAGAGATGAAGTGCATATTATAAAATGTATTGCATCTTAACCCAGAAACATCAGCGTTCAATGGTGAATTTTCTCCGCGGTGCACGGGAATTTCCTTATGAGAAACACGTCACGTAGTGGAAAGGAAGTGTTCAGAGGTGTCGTTAATAATGTGAGTGCTTTCATGAAACGTGATTATTTTATAAATCTTACCATTTATCGCTAACATTTGAATGTGTGAATATTGTTTAATGGGATTGAATGTGAAATTGTGTACACTTCAAAGCATCGTTATGAAGTTGTACACGTATTTGTGTCAAGAAGCTGATCGTAGGAAACTGTTTCATACTATTAAACATCTTGAGAAAAGAACAGTGCATGCATTGGGTTTAAGTAAACGGTAATTTAGTCGATGGATGCAAGAATCTGGAATGAAACCATCATGCAATAAGCAAACGGTAGATAGAAAGACAATTGTAGACAGCTTTGACAAGGATGTCATAAGGCGAGCTATTATAAAAATGCTGGATGCCAAAGAAGCAGTGATTGCAAACAAACTTAGGGTTTGGTTGAATAAGAACAATGACATAGAGCTATCCAAAACAACTTTGTGAAAAATTATAAGGACATTAAGGGGGTGAGTGGTCTCGAGGTATGGTGTCCGCCTCGTGTGCTGGAGGTCCCGGGTTCAAGCCCCGGTAACGGCCGGGATGTTTATCACGTGGACTTCTAGTAATAACAATTTCCCCTGGTCTCTGGGTAGTCAGATCGGACACTGGTGTGTATTGTTACGCACGTAAATATTCCCTTGGCAGTTAGAAATCGAAAAAAAAATAGCCTAACGGTACTGCCCGGGCAAAATTTCTGTTTAAAAATCTACCCAAATTATTTCAGCTTTCTCGCCGGTGCTACGGAGTTCGTGTACTGAGCTGAGATTCTCCGGACTCAGGATTGAGTTAGGAGTAGAACGGAGCACTTATAGGTTACACCCATGTGCCGTGATGTTGATCCGTTGACTAAACTAAACTGAACTAAACTATAAGGACATAAGGCTTCACTTTTAGAATGTACAAGGGAGGTAGAAATATCATTTCCGAGCAACCGCATTTAGGAGCCAAGATAAGCAGATACCTACTTGAAATACGGGAAAGAAAATTATGACATAGTGTATGTGGGTGAAACCTGGATCAATGTGCACGACACAAGTGAAAAGGAATGGCAATCAGTGGATGGAAAGATAAAACGATATGTGTCCAGCAGTAAAGGACAGCGTTTGGTCATAACCTATGCTGGTAGTACGCATAATGGTTGACTACAGAATGCTGGACTCGTGTTCGTATCAAAGCATATATACAATAGGAATAATCATAATGATATGAATAGTAATGTATTTAGAGATTGGCTCGTGAATACAGCGTTTCCATCCCTAAATAGACCGCCTTGTCAAATCATGGACAATGCATCATATCACAATGTAGTTACCCAAGAAGACAAAATATCTACAGCATCGAGCACAGAGGAAGTAATAAAGATATGGCTCCGAAGGGAAAATATACC
Organism: Cepaea hortensis; assembly: GCA_963921405.1. Classification (NCBI taxonomy): domain Eukaryota; kingdom Metazoa; phylum Mollusca; class Gastropoda; order Stylommatophora; family Helicidae; genus Cepaea; species Cepaea hortensis. The sequence goes on from OY992895.1 coordinate 34,420,822, forward strand.
ATTTCCAGAAACGTATTTAAACTACAGTTGTTGTCCCTTGTAATACAGGAGGAAAAAAGCAAGAACTATCAAATCGACAAGTTGATAGAAGAGCATGGCCATAGGTGCTTGATACTTCCGCCGTACCATTCTCATTTACACCGTATAGAACTTGTGTGGGCTAAAATTAAAGGACAGGTGGCAGCTGCCAATACTACATTCAAATTGTCTGACGTCAGGATACTAAGCCAGTCCGCGCTATTAAATGTTGATAAAAGTTACTGGAAAAAATGTGAGGACCATGTGTTGAAAGAGGAAGAGGACTATTGGAGAAAGGATGGATTGAATTTTATGCAACAGAGAGCAGTCATCAAATTCCTACTGGAATCGTCTGACACAGATTAAGGTCACAGACATTAATCCACATGCACATGTACTGGGATATTTTGCTCCAAATATTCAGAAGAATTGCAGGCCCTAAACATGACAGCATCGGCACACACAATACAACTTGCTAGTGTTTGTATTCTACGGTGATGAATTTTTAGTTCCGCAAGCCCTCAACAGTGACAAACAACTGGCATAAAACAACAACAACAACAACAACAACAACAACAACAACAACAACAACAACAACAACAACAACACATAACGCATTTAATACCAACAGCAGAGTATATGTCAGGTCTTAGTCAGATATGACTGAGCTACCGTATGACAATAGACGGTACTACCTGCTTTTTGTTAGCGCCGAATGTTGGGCGGCGCTTACCAAACCCGACACCCCACATTGTGCCAACGGCTTCGGACGGAAGAGCGCAATTGGGAGGGTACTAGCCTTATCCTGGTGCAAGGAAATGCAACCCAAAGACAAAATAAGTCGTGGCAGGGCAGACCAGGCCCTAAGCCTTGCTTGGCAGCTGGTCTAGGATCGAAGCTCCGACAGGCGGACAGTTAGAGCATTGCTTTGCTGATCCGCAGCTTCTGCAGCTTGTCTTGTTCCAGATGTATAGGTGTTAACTTTCCTCTGGTGTGAACTAGGCAGGCCGAGAGAGGGATCATGCTGCATGGGCAACACATGGTTTCTTTATTTTAGCCCAGGCTTTGTGCTATGGAGAGGCAATAACTCCATCCCTTCCTCTGATGATGTGAAGGATACGTTTTATGAGCAGCTAGACTCTGCGATCAAGGCAGTTCCAAAATCCGACTACATTTATATGCTCGGTGATTTCAATGCTCGTGTGGGCAAGGACTCGAGTTCATGGCCAGTGTGCCTTGGAAAATACAACATCGGTCGCATGAATGATAATGGGCAAAGGCTGCTGGAGCATTGCACTAGAAACGACCTATGTATTACAAACTCCTTTTTTAAAACAAAAGAGATGCATAAGGTCACATGGAAACATCCAAGATCCAGCCATTGGCATCAGCTGGACTTCATTATCACACGGAGACAACATCTGAACCATACATCATTAACTCGAAGTTACCACAGTGCTGACTGTGATACAGATCATTCTTTGGTTGTTGCAAGGGTTAGACTGAGACCAAAGAGAATCTACACAGCTAAACACAAGTCTAACCCCAGGATTAATATTATTAACAGTCATGATCCTGGAAAGTGCTTTGAATATCAACAGCAACTTGAAGACGCTTTCAATGATACATCAGAAAATTGTATAGTAAATGATAAATGGAGTAAACTTAAGGAAACTATTTATAAAACAGCGGTAGGGGGTTACGGCTCTGTGGATCATAAGAGGTTTCCGGCAAACAGCTAGATACTGCAGCCATTGATTGATAAAAAGAAGATAGTTCTCTTAAGAAACAAGGAAAGACCAACGAGTAACACTCTGAGTGAGCTGAAGCAAGCGAGGAAGGATGTGTGCGAATGACTATTGGATCAAGTTATGTGAGTCCATTCAAATCGCAAGTGATAAGAGAAACATCAGAAGCATGTATGAAGGGATAAAGAAAGCCTGTGGTCCAATGATCAAAAGAAGTGCACCGCTGAAAACCTTGACTGGAGAAATTCTCACTGATAAGAAACAGCAGATGGATAGATGGGTCGAGCACTATTTAGAGCTTTACCCAAGTGAGACCAAGCTAGCGGATGATGCTCTCAACGCCATAGAGGCCCTGCCAACTCTTGACCACCTGGACACACTTCCCACTATAACAGAAGTTAAGTGTGCTATAAATGAGCTTGCTTCTGGCAAGGCTCCAGGTAAGGATGGGATTCCAATAGAGGTAATCAGGAGTGGGCAAGACACACTCGCTCTACAGATCCACCAGCTAATAGAGCTATGCTGGCGAGAAGGACAAGTCCCACAGGATTTCAAAGATTCAAACATCATAACGCTGTACAAGAACAAGGGAGATCGGAGCGACTGTAACAACTATAGGGTTATCTCACTTCTGTGTATTGTTGGGAAAGTATTTGCCAGAATTGTCCTGCGCAGACTTCAAGTCTTGGAAGATCAAGTCTACCCCGAATTACAGTGCGGCTTCCATCAGAACCGGTCTACCATTGATATGATATTCTCATTGCGACAGATGCAAGAAAAATGCCGGAAACAAAATCAGCCACTGTTTATTGCCTTCATCGACCTCACAAAGGCATTCGATTTGGTCAGTCGTGAGGGTCTGTTCAAAGCACTAAAGAAGATTGGCTGCCCACCAACTCTTCTGTCCATTGTGGAATCGTTCCACACAGGCATGAAGGGTATAATCAAGTTTGATGGCTCAACTTCAGAAGAGTTTGAAATCAAGAGTGGAGTTAAGCAAGGTTATGTACTAACCCCCACCCTCTTTGGGATATACTTTTCACTTCTACTGAAATATGCCTTTCGTGATCAGGATGGCGGTATATACATTCACTCACGCTCAGATGGTGGCCTCTATAATGCTCAGAGATTGAAGGCCAAGACCAAAACTAGCAGGGTACTAATCAGAGAGTTGAATTTTGCGGATGATGCTGCGATTACGACCCACTCTGAGGAAGAATTACAACATCTACTATCTGCATTCTCCAATGCTTGTTCTGAATTTGGTTTAACAATTAACAAAAAGAAGACACAGATTATGTCACAAGGTGCACATGGGGTACCATCAATCTTTATTGACGACGCCGAACTGGAGATAGTAGACAATTTTACATATCTAGGATCAGAGGTAAATAGCAAATTATCCCTCGATCAGGAAATCAACATCAGGATTGGCAAGGCAGCAAAAACAATGAACATGCTAGCACAAAGAGTCTGGGAGAACAGGAAGCTTACTGCCAAAACAAAAGTCCTCGTCTACCAAGCCTGTGTCCTTAGTACTCTTCTTTATGGCAGTGAAACCTGGACAACTTACTCACGCCAAGAGAAACGTTTAAACAGCTTTCATATGTGGTGTCTGCGAAGAATTCTTGGTATTAAGTGGCAAGACAAAATCACAAATACTGAAGTATTGGAAAGATCAGGTTGTGTGACGGTGTATTCCATGCTCAGTCTTCGTAGACTTAGATGGATAGGACATGTTAGGAGGATGGATGATGGTAGAATACCAAAGGACATCTTTTTTGGTGAATTACAGACGGGTAGGAGATCTCAGGGTCGGCCTCTACTACGATACAAAGATGTGTGTAAGTGGGACATGATTGATTCAGGCATTGATAATGCACAATGGGAACACGTCGCCGCTGAACGTGTTGCTTGGAGGGCAACTATCAGAAATGGAATAAAGACAAAGGAGAAAATGATTTCAGATAAAGCACACACAGAGCGTGAGAGACGTAAGATGGTGCAAAATGGTGGAAATAACCATGTTTTCACATGCACCTACTGTGGGCAAACATTTGCAGCAAGAACTGGCCTTACCAGCCACACTCGCCATCGTAGCTATTAAGCCTTTTTGAAGCACAATGTACCAAACTATCGTCTGTCAAGACGGAAAGGTGCCAATGATGACCAACAGCAGAGTAATATTGCGGTAGAAACTGACATATTGTTGCATAATAAGTAACGTGAGAGCAAACACGTTGTCATATTAGGGGATAACACACGAACTTACGAATCAATCTATAACTTCAATGAAAAGAGGAACTACATTTTGGCTGTTAAGAAGAAAGCCCACTACAATGATATTGTAAACTATATTCGTCGTGCAAAACAGGTAATCATGTTCCGTCTCTGAACGGTAAACAACAGAGTAGACTATATTTCACGAAGACTCAAAGTGGGTCTGTCACCCATGTGTACGTATGAACAAACTACACAGACAGCTGAACAGATCCTTAAAAATTGACACATGATGACTAAATTGCGGTATCATTTCTGGTCACCCCATACGCACATTAACGCACAACTATTTGGAAGCTTTCACGAGCTCCATATAAAAAGCTAAATGCATCCTAGTAACATGACTCTTTGTGAACACATTATTAACCAGCAGCTGAAGAAACAAGAAGGAAATGAAAAATAAGGTAAGAAATATATTCCTTCTACTTTCTTGTCAATTCCATATTATTTACCCCATGCCTCTGTAAATTCTCTGTCTTGACTAATATTACACATTGCCCCCCTCTCGGGAGTCTCCGTGGTGAAGTGTTCAAGCTGTCTGACTCGGGCTCATAAGGTTGTGGGTTCGATTCCGGGCCGCGTCCTTCAGTTCACAAGTGCATTTTTCGGAGACTTCCGAGGGTCGTCGCTGGAGCTACCGAGTTCGCGCTTTGTGCGACGTTTTCCGTGTTGCGGAAAGAGGCTGAGCCATATGGGATAAAAATCCGGTGCAATGCAGTCGACCCTGTCGACATTTAAACGACTTTTTTTTTATTGCGCCCACTCTCATTCGAATCTGGCTACGCTTTGTAATTGTGTCGTCACCCGAATTGGCGTTTATTACTGTAAAACAAGTTTGTTAGCGTGAATTAACTACATTTTCGCCAAAACATCAAAGAAATGTCACCGCTTCGATGATTTAAGTTGCCTTTTGACCTATCAAAGACATATTCCTTGTGTGGGGGTAAATATAAGGCTGTCAACTGTCATTGACTGCCAACACAGTACCTTGCGGTGTATGGCAGAGGGGTCTTTAAGCCTGAGGAATTAAGTCCGCCTGGCTAGTGCAGTCGCCTAAGACGGCAGGGGAAATTTCGTAACGATGCAACAGACAGTTTTCATAAAAATTGCGTGTGAATAAGGGCAAGCAAATGTGAACAGACTATAGTAAAAATCAGTCCGGTGCGCCCGAAGCAGTAGCACATGTGTGGAGTTCCTCGAAGCTCAAACCGAGGGAACGAAAAAAATAATAACATTCTCTGTTCTTTCCAATCCAGTCTGACAGTTGACATGACCAAAGTATTTCAGTTAGTGAGACACTGACTGGCAGCTTGCGGGCTTGACAGACTATAGAATGCTACATTGTGCTTCCAAAAAAAAAAAAAAAAGCACAACAAATATACCTCTCCATTTCACAAATCCTGGCAGACTGAACTGCAGAGACCATGTGTTGCTCATGTAGCATTGCACCTCTCTCGGCTTGCCTAATTTGCTTCAGAGGAAAGTTAACAACAATATATATGGTACAAAGCAACCTGTCAGATCAGCAAAGTTAACAACAATATATATGGTACAAAGCAACCTGTCAGATCAGCAAAGTTAACAACAATATATATGGTACAAAGCAACCTGTCAGATCAGCAAAGTTAACAACAATATATATGGTACAAAGCAACCTGTCAGATCAGCAAAGTTAACAACAATATATATGGTACAAAGCAACCTGTCAGATCAGCAAAGTTAACAACAATATATATGGTACAAAGCAACCTGTCAGATCAGCAAAGTTAACAACAATATATATGGTACAAAGCAACCTGTCAGATCAGCAAAGTTAACAACAATATATATGGTACAAAGCAACCTGTCAGATCAGCAAAGTTAACAACAATATATATGGTACAAAGCAACCTGTCAGATCAGCAAAGTTAACAACAATATATATGGTACAAAGCAACCTGTCAGATCAGCAAAGTTAACAACAATATATATGGTACAAAGCAACCTGTCAGATCAGCAAAGTTAACAACAATATATATGGTACAAAGCAACCTGTCAGATCAGCAAAGTTAACAACAATATATATGGTACAAAGCAACCTGTCAGATCAGCAAAGTTAACAACAATATATATGGTACAAAGCAACCTGTCAGATCAGCAAAGTTAACAACAATATATATGGTACAAAGCAACCTGTCAGATCAGCAAAGTTAACAACAATATATATGGTACAAAGCAACCTGTCAGATCAGCAAAGTTAACAACAATATATATGGTACAAAGCAACCTGTCAGATCAGCAAAGTTAACAACAATATATATGGTACAAAGCAAGCTGTCAGATCAGCAAAGTTAACAACAATATATATGGTACAAAGCAACCTGTCAGATCAGCAAAGCAATGCTCTATCTGTCCACCTGTCGGAGCTTTGATCCTAGACCAGTTACCGACCAAGGCCAAGGGTCTGGCCTGTCCTGCCATGACATTTATTCTTTAGGTTGCATTTCTTCGCACTAGGATGAGGCGTGTATCCTCCCAATTGCACGTCTCGGCACGAAGCCGTTGGCATAATGTAGGTATTCGGGTTTGGTGTGCGACGCCATATATTTGGCATTAAGAGACATCTAGTAATATTGTCTACTGTTATATGGTAGCTCAATCATATATGCCTAAGAACTTGCAATAAAGTACATATAACATAACATAACATGAAAGTAAGGCCTATTGAACAACATATGCATTCTTCACTGCTTTGTGAAGTAGAGACGCGGACCTTTATTGAAACAGCGGAACATAAAATAGAGACTTGTGTAAAATGTCGAGTGCGTTAGCGAAGTTGGTAGCAAACTAAGCTGGTAATTCTATGAGCACGGTCGGCCGTGGGTTAGAAGCCTGGGCTCGTCGCTAGGCAACGTGAGGGACAGATTGTTCACTATTTCTCTCTGCTCTCAGGCCGACATGTGATGGCGCTTTCACCCCACAAACCCGTAACAGAAAACTGCTCCGGAGCATTCATTTGTTTGTTTGCAATATGGTCTTGAGAAGAGTGGGCGAGTTTCTTGCAAGGAAAAAAAGGTTAAATAAGGATTAAGGATGACATAGAACAGGCGCTGTTGTAGAAATAAAAAACAAAGAACAGTGTACTTTGTGCACAACCAACAATAAACATCTACTGAAAACCGTAAATGGTGAGAATATTTGATAGCTAAAGATGAGGATATAATGTTTGAAGTATATTGTAAGGCCAAAATCTGTGACAAGGCTTCCAAGAAACAAGTGGACAGACAGCATCAAGATGTAGTTATGATACAGCCTGGCAGGTTGTACAAGGAAAACTGAGAATGACACTCACAGAATTGGCAACAAATCACATTTTCACGCATATACTCGATCAATAACCGTCGTACCGCCCGTGACGTACTAAATCGGCGATATTATTAGTCCGAGCCGCAATTGGTTGTTGTCTTATTTTAGATTGTCTAACAAGCAATTATTTAAAACAATATTGTCTTTTCCTCCCATTATTTTGGAGTTGCTCCGGAACCCAGAAAATCATCTCTTCCACTTCCACTTATACCAACAAATCCGGGGCCGTAGAGCCACTTCAACTCATCTAGATGATGACCCTTGTTTGAATCATACACCTCAGAAATATCCGAGGCTGACATTCCACAGAACAGACCAAGAGTAAATATGAAGACTACCATCTTGACTGGAGTCTCAGAAAGTGGAAGTAGCAGACGTAATCACGGGATGGGATGACATAGCCGCGTTCACAATCAGTGAGCTACGGAAACAGAAAGTAATCGGACACTCCAACATCTACAGATGGATCTCATCATCTTATCTCATCTTCTTTGTCTTGTATTGAGATAAAGTATAAACAGTAAGAGAGTACTCGTTTATGGGCTTCATGTATCGAGATTCCCATGGACTGTGCTATTAACTCAATCCATCGTTTACGTGGCCAGCCTCCTTTTCTGTTTCCATTTGGTCTGTACATCATAGATTACTGTGGTATACTGTTAGCTGGTAACCTACTTACCAGGAAAATCCATTTGACTTGTTGCCTTCTAATAAAATCTAGCACTGCTATAACCCCAACTTTAGTCTCGATTTCTTCATTTCTTCATTTCTCTCTTCTTGATACATTAACTTTTCTTCTCACGAATCGCATTTTTGTTGTTTTGATTATTCTTTTCCTTGCTTCTGTCATTGTCAAAGTTTAATACTAATCGGAGGTTATAATGTAAACAATATACGCTTTGCAGTTGACATAGTATTGGTGGCGGATAATGCAACAGACCTACAACAATTGTTGGACATTGTAGTAACAGAGAGTGCACAGAAAGGAATCTCCTTGAATATCAAGAAAACGGTAACAATCGTGATATCAAAGAAAATAGTGATACCAAAATGTAACGTAGAAATAGAAGGTAACATTCTTAACCAAAAGGATAAATTTAAATACTAGGGGCATTTATAACATGGTCTGGCAAGAATGCGACAGCGAGGGGTGGCGAGGGGTTCTGACCGACGATCAACGCTCAGAGGAAAGGTGAGACGGACATATAATCAAATTGCTACTGGAACTAATGGTGTTGGAACTCTTCGCTGGCTGCTGCGGATGGGGACGGCGCGCTTATGTGAATGCCCCGATTGCTGTGATGTCGATTCCTAAATCAATCAATCAATCAATAAAATCAGATGGAAGATAAAAGATTAAGAGCAGAATAGGGCAGGTAAAAGCCGCATTTCAGAAAATGAAGAGTATCTTATGCAATAAGTCACTATCACAGAATGTAAGAAAGAGAGTGCTGAAATGCTATATAGAACCAGTTTTGCTGTATGACAGTGAATCTTAGAATGTAAATGAACAAATTAGGAAGAACTTAGAAGCAACAAAGATGTGGATTTTGAGACGAAAGTTGCGAATTCCTTATACTGCTGGAGTAACTAACAACGATTACCTGAAAGAGGCTAATGAAACTAGAACATTATATACAACAATAAGAAAGAGACAAACAGCTTTCTTTGGTCATGTGATGAGAAGAGGGACATTGGAGAAAATCGTGACAACTGGAAAGATCGAGGGGAAGAGAGGCAGAGGCAGACCAAGAGAAATGATGCTAGATGGATTGAAACGGTGGCATTGAGGAATATCATCAGCAGAGTTGATCCAGAACACCGAAGACCGAGATCTGTGGAGAGCCATGAACGCCTACGCCAGCTGGCAGGGCACTTCATGATGATGTTCAAGTTTGGTATTGGTAGCAGCAACTACTGATGTATGTTTGTTCTCTAGTATTGATGTAATTTGTCCAATGGGTTTGATCACCTTATTGCATCTATTTGCGATCTCGTCTTCTGATTTGCCATTTGCTGATATTATACTTCCTAAGTAGTTAAAGCTCTTTATTTGCTTCAGGGGGTGTTATTTTAGATGGATCTGTGTTCTTTCTTCTTCTTTGGTTATTCGTAATCCCACATACCCCCGTTCGAAACTCTGCTGTGGGAGATTTGGCAGTAGACCTCCATACATATTTCTTTTTTAAATTAGAAAAATGAAATTGTATGGGTGCCGGTCTTTCAGAAAGCAATGGCAATCTACTGAACGTCAACTTACCCATGATTTACAAACAGCCAAAATATGACGGGGTTGACTGCTACGTCATGTAAAGGATATGCAACTAACTTAACTACAGTCATTACCTTTGTTTTATGTGTGCTAATTTTCATGTTATGGTCCTTACACACGCCGTTTAGACTATTAATGTGGTCTTGTAATTCTGCTTCTGAGTTTGCTATTAATGCTTGATCTTCAGCAAATATGAGTTCTTTAATGATGTAATTTGCCGCTGGTTCTTCTTTTGTGTTTTGTCCGTCATGGGGTGTTTGCAGGTTTATTTACATATGCGCTGCCTATATGGGTTATGAATAAAAGAGAAAAAAAAGGGGGGTGGGGGGGGGGGGACGGACACAACCTGGTCGTACTCCGTATCTTATGGTGATGTGTTCTGAGTTTACTCCATTTGTTCTCGTTATGCATTTACTGTTTTTGTGTAATCTTCTACATTAGTTTGTTAGATGAGTACACACTTCATATCGCTTAAGGATTTCCTAAAGTTTGTTTCTATCTACTCTATCAAATGACTTTTCTTGGTCTGCAAAGGCTAAGTAGAGTGTTTAATTGAATTCCATTGATTTTTCTATAATTTGTCTAAGAGAAAAGATGGCATCTGTGTATCCTTTGTTTTTTTTTCCTAAATCCAAGTTGTGTTTCGCTTAGCTGGGGTTCTATTTAGTTCGTAATGTTTTCTCAAGAATTTAGCAACATATTTTTTTTTCCCAGTATGACTCAAAAGAGAAATGTCTCTGTATTTTGTGCAGCAAATTTGAATAATTATGGCTTTTCTCCAGCCTCGTGTGTCTATTGTTCTGCGCAAACTTGGCTACATGGGGAAGCCGTCAGATTAACCCCATTGAATAAATCGCCGGTACAAGGCGAAATACAAAATGAACTAATTAATTAGTTCATTCGGTATTTCGCCTTGTCCCGGTAATTTATTCAATGGATTTAATCTGACGGCTTCTCCAATTTCTTCTTTCACTATGTCGGTACCTGTGTCGATTTCCAGAATTCCTGTGGCATCTGATGGATTGTCGAGAAGTTGTTCGAAGTATTGCCTCCATCTTTTTAAAATTAATGAATCCTCGAACTAACCGATATGTCATGACTGTGTGATTACAACGAGACCTTATTTTATGATGGTATTGTCATTATGCAAATGTATTCCTCTCCTATCCTTGAACTACATTCGCTAAAGATAGGGGGCAACTGTAAGATTGTTCCAAGTCAAAATCTTCCACTGCTCTCTATCTTCAACGCCTCTTACAAGTGGAACAGCTCAGCAGCGTATCCATTGTGTAATATCATCAGCGAAGAATTTCATTTGTCTGGCACTTTCGGGTTCTCTTTCTAACTCACCCATAAACCAAGAGACCAGTCTACAAGGTGATACACTTAAACTTACAATCCGAGACGCTCAAGCTATTGCTGTACATGCAGATCAATAATCAGATTGACAGATTATGTGAAGGGTATACTACACAAACATCAGCTCAACACGGTCCGGGCGATACATCTGGCCTAGATGTGTTTTGTTTAAACAACTTGAACTCACACGAAGGTTGCAGGCAAATGGGGACCCCATGGCGCCGCCCATGAGAGGATGAATAATAGAATAGAATAGAATAGAATAGAATAGAATAGAATAGAATAGAATAGAAACGCACTCACACGTTGTCTGCTATCCTTGTTATAACCTTTACACAAGAAGTAAAAGGCATTTCTTAAAGCTTTGAAGTAGAATAGAATAGAATAGAATAGAATAGAATAGAATAGAATAGAATAGAATATCCATGCACGCATTGTATTTTATCCTCGCATTAACTTCTACACAAAAAGGTGAAGGCATCTCTTATCAATCTGAGGTATATTGAAAATATGACGCCACGCCGATATTTGTGTAGACAAACACGCACTAGAGAGGGAATGTGATCGCTTTTACTTTCCAAGACACGTCCTGGTACTCATGTTATCCTGGGTCGATTTATAAGTCTAGGTCACCAACAACCACACACACGTACACACACACACACGCACACACACACACACAAACACACACACACACACACACACACACACACACACGCACACACGCACGCCCGCACGCACGCACACACATCCCTTTAATAACTTAATATACTGTTTTGTTATATTGTCATATTTGATTGCAGTTAAGGTCTTGCTTATTCTTTTGTGTCTAACGTCCGATATTTTGTTGTGTGCAGCTCGATTGAACCCTGATAAGGGCTGGCATTCATTGAAATGTAGTTGGTGTGGAAAACTTTCTCCCGAATCGGTGCCATCTTAAGGGGACCTATGTTACAGAGCTCTTTTCCCCTTCTCCATTATCAGAAGCCAGCGGAGTGAGTGAGACCGGTATTGTAACTTCACGTGATTGTGAGACAGTAGTCATTAGATAATTGGTGTGAGAAAGATCATCATCATCATCATCATCGTCATCATCATCATCATCATCATCATCCACTCTTGCCGCCAAGTGTCGTAGGGAGGAATAATTGGCGCTCCAGTACCCGATGGGTGGTATTGGATAGTGTCATTCCGTGTGACTGTACAATGTCTTTGATGTCTTCAATCCATTTTCTTCTCGGGGTCCTCTTGTTCTCGTCGCAGATGTTCTGTGATGTAGGGGCAGTACTGGTAGTTGATGGTGTTGCATTCTAACGAGATGGTCAAGCCATTTGATCTTCTGTCTTTCAATAAATGTGGCACAAGGTGTTGATCCCACTGTCTGTCTGATAACAGCATTTCTTACTCGGTGTCGGATTGTTAAGTTGGCAGCTCTCCTCAGGCATCTTATCTCATAGATTTATAATTTTATTTTTAGTGATTTTGCGAAACTGTGATTTGGATAAGGTTGAAGTTTGAGATTTGTTGCATACGGTGATTAGTGAGAAGGATAAGTGATTTAAATGGTCAAATGTAAGGCCTTTGAAAATAAAGTTCGTTCGTTCGTACGTTCATCATTATAGAGGTATATAAAGATGAAACTAGGCAATGAAACAGCACAGCACAGTACCGCACAGCACAGCACACCACAAAACACCATTGCACGGCACGGTACAGCATAGCTCGAAACAACACAACACAGCACAGTACAACACAGCACAACACAACATAGTATAGCGCGGCAGAGCACAACACAGCATAGCACGTCACAAAACAGCATATCATAGCACGGCACAGCACAACACATCACGGTGCAGTGCAGCACAGCACAACGCAACACAGCACAACGCAACACAGCACGGCACAACACAGCACAACACAATACATCATAGTACAGAACAGCGCAACACAGTATAGTATAGCACAGCATGGCACAGTACAGCACATCATGGCGCAGCACAGCACAACATGGCACATCACGGCACAGCACAGAGGCCTTGCTGACAGTGTGTGTGTGTGTGTGTGTGTGTGTGTGTGTGTGTGTGTGTGTGTTGTTTGTCCATCAAGAATGATGATGACCATTCATTTCATCCAGTGGGGTTGAAAGTATGGAGCCGTGAGTTCTACGATGGCTGATAAGGCCTATTTTGGCTCGAAATGTTCTTTGACAATGTGGACAAAGAATGTCTGGAGGAGGATTTCTGCAGTAGTTTTTCTGTTCTGTCTTTTCTTCAAAGCTCTTGCAGTCCTGGTTGCCTCACAAGTGACTGCACTCTTGCGTAATGATGCACGCCTCGAATTTCGGTCTCTGGCTGCAGTCTCCCAGGTGTCATGGTGAATTCCAAAAGCATTCAGCAAGATTTTCAGTGTCTTTAAAGCGTTTCCTCTGGCCGCCTTGGGAGAGTTTACCACAACGTAACTCGCCGTAAAAAATTCGTTTAGGGAGCCTGCGATCTGGCATGCGAGTCAAGTGACCAGCCCAGCGAATCTGATTCGCTTAACTGGACACATTCATCTCTTCGAGATGTATGCACTTCATCGTCAACAGACAACAACACAATGCCCTGGTGCACATTATAGTCATAAAACAGAAAACATTTCACAAAATTAACCCATCACCTACAACAATATGTGAAAAGAGAAAGAGAGAGAGAGCAACTTCTTTATTAGGCACCACAAAACGTCCCCCTCCTTTTAACTGATTCACTGCCAAACAAAAATGTAGGGTTGGGCCAAACACGGTACAGAATCAACTGAACAAGTATTATAATGTAAATTTTCGTTCAGTGAGCAATGAAATTGCGGAGGATGACTGGCACCTTCCCGTCTTGACAGACGATAGTTTGTAAAATGGACTCATATTTCTTCATTTGATCTATGCCTTCATTTAATGTTATCTGTCCAGATGTTCATCCGTCTATCTATTTCGCAGCTTGCCTTTCCCACTTCTCTAAAAGAGTAATTTTTGACAAGCAATCATGCCTTCTTCTTCCTCTTCTTCTCCCTTTATTCATTCATTCATTCATTCATTCATTCATTCATTCATTCATTCAGATATCCGATCTATAGCAGTCATTAGGGATCATGACTCTCTATCACTTGAAGTTTAATTAATATGACATCGCTATTATTTGCTGCCCAACAATTTAAGCCATCCGCAAATATATTTGCATCTTCTGTCTGAAATTGTCTCACATAAGAGATAATTTCTCCATTCTTCATTTTCTGTTGACATGCCCCTTAAATGCCAAGCGTCTTTTCATCATTGTTTCAAAGTTTAATCGAGTTACGTCTATCCGCAGCCAAACCTCGTTTATTTGATAGGTTTTAAAAATTATTCACAATAGTACGTCAGGTCTCAGTTAGATATGGCTGAGCTACTGTATGACAATAGACGGCACTACCTGCTTTCTTACGCAGGCGGAAATACGTATATGTCACGTGTGTTATCTAGAGACCATCAGTCGTGAAATAAGAGTGGGTTGAAGTATCTGAAGACATGACAGACTGGCACAATGTAATAGTAACACTGGGTCGTGAGTGCAGAGAATGGGCAGCGGACCGGGCAGAATTTGAGGTGCAACAACTGATCTAAAGCAGCACACATCAATATGACATAGTGATATACACAGATGAGTAAAGTAGTGTGAACAGACGTAGTGGTTGGGGTTTCATCGTAGAGGCTGATGGACGATGCTTGAAATAGGAGAGTCTGGCATATGAGACAACGACCTCCAGCATGAGAATGGAGATGGAAGCAGTAACAGAAGCATTCCTTTGGTTAGAGGAGATTACTGCAACACACACTGCATTCGTTACGGACTCAAAGAGTACGCGTCGTAAGGTGGAGAAAGGAATATTGAAAGATTGTGAGAATTGTATAGATTTTTTGCCCTGACCATGCGGGAGTGTGGGGGAATGCACTTCTTGGTGGTAGATTACCTATGGACAGGTGAGAGGTGGTCGAACGCCTGTGGGTTCAGGTGGAGAAGGCGGGTGAACAGATTGAGAACCCGTATGTGGAAAGAATAATATTGCGGGGAATCGGCAAGGGTTCTGGGAGCATCTCATTTTGAGACTGCTACTGAAGCTTATACTGTCGTCGTAATCTACTCAATACAGTCTGCTTCTAAATCGTCTGGAGCTGACTTTGAACTTTCGCAAGATATGTCGGTGAATTGTGAAGCGCATTCAAGCCTGTAAGCCTCGCGCCGACATTCGTGTTATAAAGGCTATATTTTTATGCAGTGTGCAGCGCAGACATTTGTTTCCGCTCTAAGTACGGGACTACTAGGTGTGTCCCTGGTGAGGCGCTTACTCCGGCTGCCTTGCGCTCCGAAGGCCGTGGATTCGGTTTCGGGCTACGTCGTCCGGTTCACGAGTACAGTTTTCGCTATGAAAACCGTGGGGTCGCTTTCGGATTCTGTCATTCGTTTCACGTGTGAAGTTTTCTCGAAGACTCCTGAGGATCGTCGCTGGAGCTATGGAGTTCGTGCTTTGTGTGACGCTTTCGACAGGCCGCCAGCGGAAACAGACAGAGCCATATGGGATAAAACCTGGTGCAATATAGTCTGTCCTCTTGCCTCCCATTTCTAACACTGAATACAAGAGTCCTGATGTTGTACTTGTAAATAACAGCTGAATTGTTTTCCTGATTTCTTTCATTATTTGGGACATCGGCCAGGGGCGACTACTGCGTCCAGTAACTGTCCAGGGAAACTCAACTAGCGCCCCTCATGTCCTGCCAATAACCATCTGGCAGTCTGCGTGACTTCAGTGATTACCCCTGTTGACCCAATTCTGTTTTCCCCGGTGATTGACACGGGGAATTGTAAGGACACCCTAAATCATATTTTCTGGCTTCCTTCAATCAATACTATAATATTAGTTCCTCTCAGATAATTTGCTTCAGCTTATTAGTTTATTAATGTTTTTGTCTGCGTAAACTTTTTGCCTGTGAGAAATTATTTTCTTTCTCTTTGGTGTTCGTGTGGAAATTATTACTCTTGGTTGTTTCTTATTGTATGTTATTACCCTTTCTGGACAATTATCATTTTAAAATTAATATCGCGTTGCTAGGATTATTAATCTGAGCCGGTGATCGACCCTAATATAACTTCTCTTCAAGTTTGAACGAGGTAGGGATAATCTAATCGTGATAAAAATACCTATTTTAGCTTTGCAATTTCCTTCCACGCTACGCTATTTTGGAAAATGAATATATTCTATCTTATACATGGCATTCAAGTCAAACATTACTTATCTATCCAGTAACTATCTACGCTGACCCGGGCGGAAGGATAAGAGCGCTCGCTGTTAAACTTCCAATGTGCTGATGGCGTGGGAGGCGGTTCAACCCTTACACCGGTATTTACTTGGACTTAAAACGTTGACTTCTCATTCAGAAAGCAATGACAAGCTAATAAACGTAACATTGTCCAGAAAATCAAAGTGAGATTAATCGCACCGTCGCGCAAAGGTCTTTTAACATAAAAAAGGTACCAATCTATAACATCATATCGTAGTAGCGTGTCGTGTGGAAAACGTTTTCCCCAGAACAATTTTTGGAAATGTCTCTCTATGGTAAACCATATGTAAATGGGAATATTCTTCAAGTGAATCGATACAATTATCTCGAAACAGTCATAGCATCTGATGGGAGATGCCTTGAAGAGATTAGAACAAGAATCGCCATGGCGAAAATAGCCTTTAGCAAGATGAAAAACATACTGACCAATAAAAAGATGTCATTTGAAACGAGAAAAAGAGTGTTGATGTGCTACATAAAGCCTGTACTTTTGAATGGATGTGAAACTTGGATAATGAGCAGTCAAGCTGAAAAACATCTGATGGCTGTATAAATGTGGTTTCTGAGGAGAACGCAAAGAATTCCATGGACAGGCAGAAAAAACAAATGACCAAGTACTACAGGAAACAAATAAAAATCGTAAATTGATTAGAGAAATTAGACTCAGACAGTCAAAATTTTTTGGGCATGATATGAGAAGAAATGAATTGGAGAACTTGGTGACAATTGGCAAGATCAAAGGAAACAGACCAAGGGAAAGACCGAGAAGTAAATACCTGGATGGCTTGGCTACATGGCATGGTCGAGACAGAAACACTGAGCTGATCCACGACTCTGGTGATCGAGTGAAGTGCCTAGTCATGACCGTCCACGTTTATCGGTATGTCACATGATGGATGGGTGGTAAACCAAATGTCATGTCTCTGTTGATGTCCTTTGTAAATCTGCAAAAACAGTGTTTGTCTCATTCTTGTATTGGTATAATGTTCTACTTTCATTATCTTTTCTCTCTATAACAACAATGTCCTGTCCCTGTTGATGTCTATATTTCTTCTTCCACACATTGAATCTTTCTACGTTGCTTTTTGTACATTCTTCGTTTCGCCAATACATCTTCTTCTATAGTTGTCTTTTCCAAACATTCAAGTCTTTTTGCATGTGTAAATTATTTCATTTTTCTCAGTTGTCATATTCTTAACCATCTGTCGTGCCATTAAGCGTGGACGGTTACGTTTCGCCATCTCATACTATCATAAGAGTCGTCGATCACCTGTGTTATTGTCTCAAATTCTCTGCCTTTCCCTTGTTACATTTCCTTCAATCTTGCTAGTTGTCACCAGGTTATCCAGTTTATTTCTTCTTATAATGTGAAAAAAATGTTGACTATCTTCTTTTAATTACTCTAATTAGTTTAAGGGTTACTTTGTTTCTAATAGGACTTGCTGATTGGTTTTTCTGTCTCTTCATGGTATTTTTAGCATTGTTTTCAGAAACCACACTTCCACTGCCATTTGATATTTTTTCATCTTATCTGCTCATTGTCCACATTCCCCATCAATACAAAAGTACAGATTCATTGTAGCACTTCAATATTCTTTTTCTTGTTGCAGTGGGCATCTTTATATTTCTTAATTGTTTTTGAGATTGAATCTATCGTATTACCTTAGTTTATGGTGTGTAATGTCTACAATATGTATCTGACGAAATATGTCAGACAAAAACCGTACAAAATATTGTTTGTGTCTTCGTTATTCAATTTGTGTTTGTCATATTGACCAATCTTCTTCACGACTGAATTGTAGTTGAATAGATTTGAATGATATCTTTTATTCATAATTGCTGTGACATATGTAGATTTATAAGCATCTATACAGAAGATCAGGCTTGGCCATGGGAATTCGTATTCCCATGGGAAAGGTCCCATGGGACAGCACACATTTGTATTTCCCATGGGACAGCATGGGACAGAAGCCATGCCATAGCAACTTGATCTTCGTCAGAACTACCCTTAATTTTGTTTATTTGTTTACCTTTTTAAAGCCTTTTATCCTTCTTTTTTTTTCTCTTTATATATTTGTATTTATTATTTATCTTGTGGTGGGAGACCGGATAAATAAATAAACACGCATAGCCTTTTATTATATAAGATTACATTTTGGTGCGTCACCAGCAAAAATAGAAGACATGGTTAAGTCAATTGTTTCTAAGAAGAAAGGGAATGTGGACACCAATAAATGGCGCATTGATTGGATCGCTTTTCCTAAGTCTGTTTTTACAACTGTTATTTTATTCAGCAAGGATTTAAATCTTTTTTCTGAATAATCAGCTGTATATAAAGTAGCAGGATTTGTAGAACAAAATCCGAAAAGTGAATTTGACTTATTTTTTTTCATCCTCCACCAAACAAAGCACTTAAGTTTGATGACCCCAGAAATGAATGCTTTGAGATGAAATCACCATGTTTCAAAAATTATAGCTACCAACTTCACAACCATTACATTATTGGGAAAATTAACATAGGTTTCCACTGCTAAAAGAAAGTGCGAAAATTGTTTTGGCCATACCCGTTGGTTACTTACAGGGGTAGGTGAGCCGGTCGCTCAGAAAGCAATGAAAAACTACTGGGCATAACCATATCAAGATATCAACAACAGCGGTAAAATGTTGGTGTTGACAGCGATGTCCTGTAAATAGGATATGCGAAAAAAAATAAAGAAAAAAAAAAAATGTCGTCAGCAGCAGTAGAGGGCTTTTTTAAGTGCAGCTGGATTGTTGTTGAGTAAGTTACAAAAACGGATGTTAACAGCACTCGTTATAAACTCTGTCTATATCAGATTGCCATGTAAGATGGGAATTGTGGAAATGGTTTAGGGATTACCTGGATTAATTGAATTATTCGAAACAGTCGATCAGCAGGAAATTGATAATGTGCTGAATGAGCAGAGTGACTCAGAAACAGAATAAGAGTGTCAGTCAGAATGACACTGAATTGTCATATTTAGTTTAAACTTTTTTTTTTTGGTTTTATAAAATACTCTTGAATATTAAAATTAATAAATTCTGCCGTTTTACATGTCTCTTTGTACATATAGTCCTATTTAGTAGACACTTAACCCAAACTTTCTTAAATTTCATAATTTTATTTGAACTATATTCCATATTAATATTAAAATGGGAATTTCATGGGATGGAATGGGATGGGATGGGACAGGCATAAATTACCATGGAATGGGATGGGATGGGACAGAAAAATATGTCCCATGGACAAGCCTGCAGAAGATAGTCTGCCATGCCTATCTACATTTGGATCATACTGTATGGTCTACATTTACTGATAGTTAGGGGAGTTAGGATTGCAGTTTTCAATTTTAGCTAATTGTATCACTTGACCGACTGGCCGAGTGGCTAGAACGCCACCTTCCCCATTCGGGAGACCTGGGATGGAATCCTCTGTAAGATGGTGGATTTTATGTATGTCGGGAGTTAAAAAGAAAACCCAAAGCTGCATAGTTAGCGACGACTACACTAGCCAAGCGGCATTAAATCTTCAGGTTCAAGGACCCCTCCCCTCCTTTCTCTATTTACACTGCAAGGTATTATCTGCAGCAATGACAGTTGTTGACAGTGTCGCTTCAGAAACACTTCTGTGTTTGTGTATAGTGCCGGTGTGTTAGTCATTTAGTTAGCCGTGGTTCCAAATTCACGGCAAAGGGTCGCCCCATTATGCTCCGTTCCCGTACCAGTGAATATCACACAAAATGCTCCTCACTGCCCCATGTGAAAAGTGGAACAGACAGGAGGCTCGATAAAACAACAGCCCGCGCAGGTATACTATGCATAAGGCCGCTGCCAGAATACCAATACAAGAGTCCGCCACGAAAAAAAAAAAAGTTTATAGTTGATGGAAGCGGCAATCACTAGAAACCAGCAGCCACACAGCCGCTGTGTGAGTTGTAGAAGTATAACTTACTAAGCGTCTGTAAAAAAAGAAAGACAGTTTGCCATTGCTTTCCTTCTTGGTAATGGCCATAGTGGTCGGTGACCGTAGTCTTTGTCTCTATCGGGAAATCCTCCAGCCTACAGACACAAATTTGAGACCTTGGTCAGTTTTCGCCATCTTAGACGATAACCAGTCGTAAACCTTCTCTGTGTTCTTGTCCTGTCCATGCCATGTGGCCAAGCCTTGCAGACATTTGCATCTCTGCCTTCCCCTTGTTCTTTCCCCCTCAATCTTGCCAGTTGTCACCAGGTTCTCAAGTTTATGTCTTCTCATAACGTGCCTAAAACTGTGACTGTCTACGTCTAATTTCTTTAATCTATTTGAGCCAGCCTGGCACCATTATAATTAGGACTCTTCGCTGGTTGTTGCAAAAGAGAACATGGCACATATGGAAATGTCCCGAATGCTGTGATGTCGGTTCTTGACTCATCTTAACTCAACTCGACTCAACTCGACTCAACTCAACTAACGATAACATCTTTTTCTATAGGGGTGGGGGAAAGGGGGAGGGGCGGAGGTCCATGGGATCTACTTAGCCGTGTGGCGAAGTAAATTATTATTTGAAGTGTTTGTCCGCCTGTGGGGTAGGTAGATTCGAATCTCGATGTGCTTATGGTAATCAATAACCCCCCCCCCCCCCCCCCCCCCCACACACACACACACACAAACAAAAAAACAAAAAAACAAACGAGAAGTAGATTGTGAGCTTTACTGAAACACGACTACAAGAAACAAATTGGACGTTGCGGCCAAAGCCTTCGTCAGCACAGAACAAACAAACACAAACCGACACAAAACTACATGAAACACACTACATGACAATATTAAACTAATTAAAGGTACTTATCTTAATCTGTATCATTATATATATACGTATACTGTGAAGTTGAAAGG
>OY992895.1:34447084-34549584 GCA_963921405.1 Cepaea hortensis
TTAAATAAGCGTCTGATGGGTACTACGAAATGCCCCTTGAAGTAAAGTCGGCCTGATTGGTCTGTAAAATTATTGGGTTACCACAATATACTAAATGCGTCTCAAGACTTGTGAACGAGATCTTTTACTTTGCTTGACAGCTTACTAAGTTAATTATCTTGTCCAAAATTGCAACCGACTCTGTCAAAGAAGCGAACTCCTGCCCTTTATAGAGATGCTTACCATTCAGTCAAGAACATCTTGAACAGAACTTAACAACAACAGAATCAATTTCAATTTGAAGAAGCTGGTTGAAGAAGCTGGCTGAAGAAGCTGGTTGAAGAAGCTAGTTGGAGAAGCAGGTTGAAGAACCCGGTTGAAGTAGCTGGTTGAAGAAGCTAGTAGAAGAAGCTGGTTGAAGAAGCTGGTTGAAGAAACTGGTTGAAGAATCTGGTTGAAGAAGCTGGTTGAAGAAGCTGGTTGAAGAAGCTGGTTGAAGTAGCTGGTTGAAACAACTGGTTGAAGAAGCTGGTTGAAGAAGCTGGTTGAAGTAGCTGGTTGAAGAAGCTAGTAGAAGAAGCAGGTTGAAGAAGCTGGTTGAAACAACTGGTTGAAGAAGCTGGTTGAAGAAGCTGGTTGAAGAAGCTGGTTGAAAAAGCATATTAGGTCATACACCGAGTGCCCACAATGTCGCTGTGAAATTACTACCACAGGAAGATCTGCGACATTCTACCTGGTAGTTATGGGTTTAAATCCTCAAGTTAACGTTTTTGTACAACGACCTGGAGTCTGATGTCCAACAAACCTACAATGGGTACACAAAATGTCATGGAAAGTACAGATGAACGGATAGATAATGACCATACCATCCTCTGAGTGCCGATTTATTCTTTTAATTTTCGCATATCCTTTACAGAATATCGCTGTCAACACCAACATTTTACCGCTGTCGTTGATTTCTTGGCAAGATTACGCTCATTAGTTTGCCAATTCTTTCTGAGCGGCCGGCTCACTTATCCCGTAAGTTACCAACGCGGCGAGAACCGCTTCCATTCTCGCGTGCTGCGTTATCCTACGTGGATAAACGGGATTACGGAGAAAGTCGTTTAATTCCTCTGCCAGGGAGTCCCGCCTGAGTGCCGATTGGACTATGAAAATAAAAGATTAACATCATATACCAAATAGGCCTCGAAGAGCTTTACATTAACTTTACTTCACCACTTACTAAGTCAATTATCTTTTCCAAAAATTTAATAATCTCTGTTAAATAATCAAACCCAAGTCTTCCCCTAAAGATGCTTACAATTAAACCAAGAACATCCATAACGCAACTTAATCAACAAACACACACACACAAATCAATTGCATTTCGTGGAAGGTGGCGAGTTATGTCTTAAACTGAGTGCCCACAATGTAGTTGGGAAATTACTATCACAGGAAGATCTGCTATTCACTGAAGAAACGGCGGCTGATTCAGTTCTTTATCAGACTTAATTGAAAGTCGCTGCCTCCATTTGATACACAATTTCCAGGAGGAGAGAAGCTAGGCGACTTTCTTCTTCAGCAAGAAAGGTACACTGGGAAAAATTAAACTGCACGTTTGCTTATTTTCTTCGATGGCGGGAAATCTTGTCAAAAATAATCAATAAATAGAACTCATCAGTCAGCTTCTCTGCTTGTTTGCTGTTAGTTTCCCATTCTTGACTACCTCGGGAAATCTGACTGTGCATGCCGGTGTTTTGACAAATAAATTCTCGGATATTGATCCTGGCTCGTAGAAGCCGAGACAAGAAGTTGGGGTTGGATAATGCAATAGACAATATAAACATTAAAAGCTGAAAGCACATCGGGGTTCCTACCCACCGCATGTAGATTACGACAGTGCTTCTGCGAAGGAAATAGTGTACTTCAATGCCAGCCAATTAGAAAAGAAAATATATTGTCATCTCTAGTGGACCCATAACCTATCTGAACTCACAAACTGTAGAATATAAGTTAATGTATTACAGGATCCTTTTATGCGTCTTCAGGCGGGTCAGGTGTTATATAGAGATATCATGTAGACCAGGGGTGTCAAACTCAATCGCTCAGCGGGCCAAAACTCAAATCACACGAAGGTTGCAGGCCGGACAGAATAACCATTCAATAAGCCGAAAATTAAACCTTTTTAAAACATTAATATAAATTAAAACAGAAAAAGTTTTAAGAATCTCTACAGGAATGAAACGAGTGAACTGTGCAGGCCCCACAGTGTCGTACTTTACCTTTAGTGTCTCATTACACTGCAGCTCTCTTAACCCCATCTGCAAATTTACAGGTGCAGTTTCCACATCTATGGCAAATGGATTATGAAACAGCTCGAAATTACTTTTCTGTGCTTCAAAGTCACCAAAGCGCTGTGCGAACTCGGCGCGAATTACAGCAAATTGTGCATTGGAAAACGCCACAGCATTGCCATGGTTTAACATTGCTTGGCAGCAAGAAAAGTGAGACAGGTCACAGCCAAATTATTTATCTCCACAAATTAGACACACAGATTTACGGCTAATATCAGTAAACATATATTCAGCCTCCCAGCGGCTTTGAAATGCTCTGTTTTCAGAATCAACTTTTCTCTTCGCCATTTTAAAGGCTAGCTTTGATTTTAAAAGATTGTGCTTCTACCGACAGACGCTTGATTGATATCATCAGGTTAGCCGTAGCGGGAAAAGGTGAGGTAATATCCGGGCATTACACTACTTTCATTTTTTTATATGCCAATCCAAAACGAGAAACTGAACGTTGCTAGGTCACCATAACGACGAATATTCACTCAAACAACTTTTATTTTCGCTTATTCTGATCGAAGCGAAATAGCTCTCAGGTAGCCTATCATTCGGAAGGCTGCTATGTTATTTGCACTTTATATAGTGACCATAAAAAATTATTTTTGCCTAAAATTCTATCTTGGGACGACTATATTTGTAAGTCAGTTGAGATCTGTCGAGCCTGATATGATTGTACGGCGGGCCGGATGTGGCCAGCGGGCCTTGAGTTTGACACATGTTATGTAGACCAATAGGCACTCGCTGATAGATGTAGTAATTTTACTTCTCAATACATTGTCTGCTACCTATTTTAGGTTGGACTGACTTGGGAGCGCTGCTCAATTATCAAAATGCGCATTGATGTGGTTCGACTCTATGACCGCCGAGCTGGCAGGCGAATGTCTGTCCAATACGCTACAACGGTTCTCAAGCCTACAATGGATACCAGAATACGTCCTGGAAAGAGTAGGCGACCGTAGTGAGTGCAAATTGGTCTTTACAATTAGAGGATTACCACCATACATTTAATACGGCTCGAGATCTGCGAAAGGGGTCCTCTTCTTTACTTTGACTTTTAAAAATTGGCTTAAAAGACGACAGGGGCGACTTCATTGCACTAGGTTTCTATCCCATATGGCTCAATCTCTTTCCGCAGCGCAGAAAGCGTCGCACAAAGAAAGAACTCCATAGCTACAGCAAGGACCCTCAGGAGTCTCCGAAAAAAAAATGGATTTGTGAACCGAAGGACGTAGCCCAGAATCGAACCCACAATCTTCGGAGCCCGAGTCAGACGGCTTGACCACTTCACCACGAGACGCCCACTTTTACTTTACACATTGCAAAGTCAATTATCTTGTCCCCAATTGCAATAACCTCTGTCAAAGATTCCTCCCATCCCTAGAGATGATTATTATTTAATAAACAACATCATTATCATAACTTAATCAATCAATCAATCATGTGCCATGCCGGAAAGCGTGGGCGGTCATGATTCGCCATTTCACTCGATCACCAGAGTCGTGGATCAGCTCAGTGTTCCTGTCTCGTCCATGCCATGTGGCCAAGCCATCCAGGTATTTTTCTCTCGGTCTTCCTCTTGGTCTGTTCCCCTCGATCTTGCCAGCTGTCACCAAGTTCTCCAGTCCATTTCTTCTCATAACATGTCCAAAAAATTTTGACTGTCTACGTCTAATTTCTCTAATCAATCTACGATTTTCATTTGTCTCTTGTAGTACTTGGTCATTGGTTTTTCTATCTGTCCATGGTATTCTTTGCATTTTCCTCAGAAACCACATTTCTGCAGCCATTAGATGTTTTTCAGCTTGACTGCACATTGTCCAAGTTTCACATCCATACAAAAGAACAGGCTCTATGTATCCCCTCAACACTCTTTTTCTCGTTTCAATTGACATCAATTTATTGGTCAGAATGTTTTTCATCTTGCTAAAGGCTACTTTCGCAATGGCGATTCTTGTTCTAATCTCTTCAAGGCATCTGCCATCAGATGTTATGACTGTTCCGAGATAATTGAACCGATTCACTTGTTGAAGAATATTCCCATTTACTTGTATATTACATTGTGGTACTTCGTTCTTCCTAGTGACGACCATAACCTGTGTCTTCCTACAATTTAATTCCAACCCCAGCTGCTCACTGTGTACAACCACAGCGTCTACTAATTGTTGCAGATCCTGTGCATTGTCTGCAATCAATACTGTATCATCTGCATATCTAATGTTATTTATGTTTCGTCCTCCAATGCTGATTCCATTTAGGTCTTCTACATTTCTGAAAATATTTTCACTGTATAAGGAAAAAAGATCTGGAGACATTACACATCCCTGCCTAACACCTCTCTTAATAGGTTGGTATTGTCCTACTTCATTATCAATTCTTATGGCAGCTTGTTGTTTCCAATATATGTTTTTTATAAGTCTAATGTCTTTCCCATCAATTTGTAGATCTGCAAGCATATCCACAATGTTGACATGTCTTACTCTATCAAAAGCCTTTGTGTAGTCAATAAAGCAAAGATGTATATCCTTGTTTACTTCTAAAGCACGTTCAATAACTGTTCGCAGCATATACACAGCATTTACTGTACCCTTTCCTTCTACAAAACCACATTGTTCTTCCCCTATTTCAGGTTGTATTTTCTTCCTCACTCTTTGCATGATAATTCGTAACAAAATCTTTGTGATGTGACTCATTATACTAATTGTTCTATGTTGATCACATTCTAAGGTTCCTGATTTCTTTGGGATTGCAATAAATACAGAATTACATAATTCAGAAGGTATATCTCCAGTATCATATAATGTGTTCAGCAGTCTAGTGACTTGCTCTAGTCCAAATTCTTCTAAAGCTTTAATCATTTCTGTTGTGATGTTATCTGCACCGGGGGCCTTGCCAGCTTTCATATGCTTAAGAACATTTTGAACCTCCATCTTTAAAATTGCTGGTCCTTCATTATTAAATCTAATAGCATACTGTTCCTCTCTGTTATCATTATACAGGTCTTTCACATAATCTGTCCATACATGTAGAATCTGATCTTTTTCTATTATGATTTTGCCATCTTTAGTTCTTAGACAGCCTGTTGATGTACTTGTTCTTTTATTAGTAAGTTCCTGAATCCTTTTGTGCACTAATTTGGTATTTTGACTGTTGTGTTGTTTTTCAATTTCTAAGCACTTTTCCTCAAGCCATGATTCTTTTGCCTTCCTACATAATATTCTGACTTGTCTGTGAATTTCTTCATATTTGGCAGGATTATTTTTGTTGAGTCTTCTTGTTTCCATTAAGTGTAAAATTTCCTCAGTCATCCATTTCTTACGACCCACCTTCTTTAATTTTGGAATAGTTGTTTCTGCAGCCATATTGATTGAATTCTTTAACATTTCCCATTGATCATCCACATCCTGGAATAGGATCTCTAGATCAGACAATATTTCAAATCTGTTCTGTACTTCTATGTTGAATTTGTTTTGTATTTCCTTGTCATTACTCAATGTACACAAATCATATTTAGTGTTCCCTGTTGTATACTTGACTTTCTTCAACTTTATCCTCAATGTTCCTGTGAGTAATCTGTGGTCACTATAACAGTCAGCACTGGGAACTGTTTTTGCTACTGTTAGGGCGTTTCTAAATCTTCTGCTAATGAGAATGTAGTCAATCTGGTTTCTAATCCTGCTATCAGGACTCCTCCATGTCCATAGTCTTCTAGGGTGTTGCTTGAACCAGGTGTTTCCTACAATCATTTCCTGTTCTTTTGCCCACTCTACTAGTCTGTATCCTCTTTCATTTCTCTCTCCTAAACCATAGTTTCCTACTGTGTATCTATCCCCTTGATTTCCTACTTTTGCATTGAAGTCCCCTATTATAATGTTTATTTCTGAATTTTTACATTTCTTTAAGGCAGACTCTATGTCATTATAAAATTCCTCTACAATATCTTCACTGGACTCTCCTGTTGGGGCATATACTTGAATAACATTTATGTTAAAAGGTCTGCCACTCAATTTAACTAGTAGTACTCTGTCCGACACGGCCCAATATCCCTGAACAGACGTTGATGTTTTCCGGTCCAAAACTATTGCCACTCCCCCATGCCGATCCTCACCTCCAGAATAAATAATCTTAAAATCTTTATGTATCTTGATGCCTGCTCCTGTCCATCTCGTTTCTCACATACCTAATATATTAATTTTTTCTCTTTGAATTTCTTGTGTTATGTTCTCTAATTTTCCGTCGTTGTTTAGCGTCCTAACGTTCCATGTTCCTAATTTTAATGTCTCTGTCCTTGTCTTGCGATGATCAGTCTTTAAGCGAATCATAATAAACTAGGCAATTTCAAAGAGGTAGTTTGCCGTTGCTTTCCTCTATGGCAGTGACCATACTGGCCGGATGACCGCAATCAGTGTCTCTCGAAAGAGAGAAAGCTTGCCGTCGCGAAACTCGAGACCATAACCAACAAATATCTGTCGGCTGCCCTCATAATTTCATCCACCACCTGCCTTCCGTGGCTTCTTTTGAACACTTCCAATTAACGAACACGAAATAACATCACATAATCCAAAGGAAAAACACTATCCACACGAATTTCACGGGAATTTCCATAAGGAATCCACAGAAAAACACTGAACAGCTTCTCCCCCAAGACAGCGAGTCATCGCGTCGCCATTACACCGGAAGCACTTAATCAACAACATACAAAATCAATTGCAACTTGAGGAAGGTGGCGAGTTATGTCTTACATTGAGTGCCCAAAATGTCGCTGGAAAATTATTACCACAGGAAGATTAGCTATTCACTCAAGAAACGACCGTTGATTTAATTCTTTATCAGATTTAATTGAAAGTCGCTGCCTCCATTTGACGCACAATGTCCAGGAGCAGACAAGCCATGCGATTTTCTTCTACAAGACATGTTATTGCGTGCCCTTGTCAGGACGCTCCGGCTACACTCAACTGCAGATTTATTTTCTAGCCAAGTTTTTGTTCCGTACTTTAGAATTGCTTTTTGAGCTTAAGTCAACGTTGAATACAAACTGACTAAAGGCAACGATCCCCTTACTCCACCGTCAGCGTACCGGAAGTTCAATAACACGCGCATTAAACCCACAAGCCAGGCAGTTGAAGAAAATGATCGTCTCACGTCTCTACTCCTAGCAGTTGTTTGTGAAATGGAGGAACCGACCTTCTGATCGGTGGTCATGAGTTCGAATCCTCATCTAGGTAATTTCTTATTGTACATCGACCGGGACTCTCATGTCGAATAAATTTACGAGGGCGAGTCAATAAGTAAGTCACACAGTCATGTGCGATGGCAGGTAAATGTAGTTGGTGTTTTCTACAGGTGTCATTGGGTGACTTTATATTCCCGTTTGTCAGGTGGCGCTAGGTGTCTCATGCACATGCGCAGTGCATAAACAAAATGGTGACTGTACTTACGGAGTGTACAACCAAAGAGCAACGTGCTGTTGTTCGTTTTTTATGGAAAAAAGGACTGCCTGCAAAGGACATTCATAAGGAAATGCTTCCTGTTTATGCTGACAAATGTTTGTCCCGTAAAGCGGTGCATAGCTGGGTAGAAAATTTTTTTCAAGGACGATCTAACATTGTTGATGAAATCCGATCTGGTCATCCTGTTGAGATTGCAACAGAATCATCCATGCAGCGGGTGGAGGAGATGATTAGAGGTGACAGGCGAGTAACGATAGACTCTATAGCATCTGCAATTGGGTGTTCACGTGGTTCAGCATACAGCATAATGCATGATCGATTGAAATTTAAGAAAATGTGCTCAAGGTGGATACACACACAATTGAGGGAGGAACACAAAGCGAACCGATTTGGCCTATCCTTGCATCATCTCTGTCGATACGAAGATGAAGGAGAAGAGAAGGCCTGCTGAACAGGATTGTTAATGGGGACGAATCATGGGTGCATCACTACCAGCCGGAATCAAAGCGTGCTTCAATGCAATGGAAACATTCTTCTTCGCCATGTATCCAAAACTTCAAGGTTACGCCATCAGCCGGGAAGGTTATGCTGACAGTGTTCTGGGATTGTCAAGGAGTGCTTTTAACCAATTTTAAGACGAAAGATGGCAATGTGAATTCTGAATCGTACTGTGAAGTTCTATCGATGCTTCATGATGCAATTCGAAGAAAACATCCAGGACTGCTGACTAGAAGAGTATTGCTTCTTCATGACAATGTCATAAAACATACGGCTCGATTAACTCAGGAGAAAATTAACCAACTAGGGTGGGACGTTCTGGAACAACCACCTTACAGCCCTGACTTAGTCCCTAGTGATATCAACCTTTTTGGTCCACTGAAAACCCACTTTGGCGGGAGACATTTCACGAATGACGCTGAAGTTGAATGTGAAGTATAAACGTGGTTTAGACAACAGAGTACGCAGTTCTATACAGCCGGTTCGGGAGGACTGATAAAACGATGGGATAAGCGCATCAATATTGGTGGAAATTATGTTGAGAAATAAAGGGACAATATATGTATACAAATAAACTGGTTTCAAGTTGTTATCATAGTTAGTTATTTTTCTACAGCTATTTGTGACTTACTTATTGACTTCCCGTCGTACACGGGGTAGTAGACATTGTCCGGAACAGTAAAGGTGAACGGATTGAAAATGACCATGTCATCCTTCGAGTGCCGATTGGTCTATGACAATAAATGATTAGCACCATATACCACACAGAGGCCTTAAAACGTGTCCTTTACCTTACCTTTACTTTACAACTTGCTAAGTCTATTATCTTTTCCAAAATTAGATCCGCCTCTGTCAAAGAATCGAAATCCTGCCCTCCCAAAAGATGCTTTCCATTAACTCAAGAACACTCTTAACGCAACTTAAACAACAAAACAATCAATTACAGATTGTGGAAGGTGTATAGTTATGGCTTACAATAAGGGCCCACAATGTCGCTGGGAAATTACTACCACAGGAAGTTCTGCTATTCACTCAAGAAATAACTGCTGATTCAGTTCTCTATAGGACGTAATTGTACGTCACCGACCTCTGTGGCGAAGGTTTTACATACGCGATTCATAATCCCGTATACCCAGGTTCGAAACACAGCGTTCCTGGTTTTTTTTTTCCGATAAAGGTATAGGTGCCGGTCGTTCAGAAAGCAATGACAAACTACTGAACATAAAACTTGTCCAGGAATCACGAACAGCCAAAATGCTGGGGTTGATACTACGTCCTGTGAAGGACATGCAACTACATTTAAAATAAAGAAAAAAAAAATTGAAAGTCGAGTCCTCTGTTTGACACACAATTTTCAGGAGGGGAGAAGCCAGGCGACCTTCTTCTTCTGTAAGAAATGTCCACGGGGGAAAACAAATTGCGCGTTTGCTTATTTTCTTCGATGGCGGGAAATCTTGTCAAAAATAATCAATAAACAGCACTCATCTGTCAGTTCCTCTTGCTTGTTTGCTGTTAGTTTCCAATTCTTGACTGCCTCAGGAAATCTGACCGAGCAGGCAGGTGCTTTTACGAATAAATTCACAGATATTGATCGTGGCTCGTAGAAGCCAAGTCAAGAAGTCGTGGTTGGATGATACAATAGACAATATAAACATTGAAAGCAGAAGGTACATCGGGGGTTCCTACCTGCCGAATGAAGATTACGACAGTGCTTCTGTAGAGGAATGAGTGTACTTCAACGCTCATCCCTAAACGGTGTAGACTCAGCCAATCTGACTTTTCATTTCCAACTACATCTGAGTGTCGAGGAGAAAAGATCTAGCGAATGCTCACAACCTGCGATGCCATCAAGGTTCCTACCTGTCCCAGGAAGATAACGACAGTGCTTCTGCAGAGAAACGAGTGTAATTCATCGCTCGGCAACTAGGACAAAACAGTGTCTTAATTTGTCCATAAATGATCCATTTGTATCCAAAATTGTGGAATATAAGTAACATACAGGACTACAAAGGGGTTACGAACGCAGTTCGTAATCCCGCATACCCGCGTTCAAAACACAGCTTTTGGCGATTTGGCAGCAGACCGGCTTACGCTGGTATTGTATGAAATGGTATGGGTGCCGGCCGTTCAGAAAGCAATGGCAAACTACTGAACGTAAACAGGCCCAGGGATCACGACCAGCCAAAAAATGCTGGGGTTGATGGCTACGTCCGGTAAAGAATATGCAACATGACCACTTACACGTCTTGGATCGTACTGGGTAAATGGTTAAAAATTTAGTTTCATATCGTTTACTGCACGCCGCAGTCAACTCCGGCCTTTTTTCCCCAGGCTATTTGTGATCTCTTGGCAAGTTTACGTTCAGTAGTTTGACTGGGTATATAGTAATGACCCTAATTTTGTATAGGCCAATCAGTACTCGGTGGTTGATGTTATCAATATCACGATGGCCGCCTTTACGTCTCGAGTCATTTACTGGTACCAAATTTAGGCCGGGTCGACTTAGGAGCTAAGAGCAATTTTTTGTTAAAAATCCGCTGCGATGGGGCCATGGAGAGAATGGGTGGATACCAATTCCGCCCGTTTTCCAGTGTTGCCAGTTTAGATGGATGACCGACCTGGTTTTCGATGACATGTATGTCAGGGCATTTGAACTTAAATTTTACAGAAAAATTCATATAACAAACAACTTAATAAATTGTGGAGTGGGACAGATAGAATTATAAAAATTAAATTTTTAAAGGCATGCATCGTTCCCATTGAAACATACTCCTGTGATACCTGGACACTTACTAAACAAGCTGAGCAGCGCATAAATGCCTTTGAATATAAATGTTATAGACGAGTTCTAAGAATATCTTGGATAAAGAAAAGAACAATACACCGATTCTTCAAGTGCAGAAAATTGAAGAAGGTTGGTTATTAAAGACGATACAACAAAGAAAACTTAAATATTTTGGTCACTTGAAACTTCACGAAAGTTTGGAGAGAACAATAATGTAGGGGTATATGCCTGAGACGAGAGGAAGTGGAAGGCCAAGGAGAAGATGGGTGCAGGATGTGGCGGATGATCTCCAGATGTGTGTATCGAACGCGGGACATCTTGCTTATGATCGAGAGATTTTTCGGAAAGTTGTTATGGGAGCGAGGTTCTGAAAAGGACACGGTACTGAATGAATTACTTACTGTGAATCCCAGCGGAAAATTAAAGTACTGACAGTCTACTCGATCTGAAAATCTAAGGAAACAAGAAGTCTCATTAACAGCAACCAGTATCAGAAACTGAAATGCATTGGCCACTGGCAGACAGACATTTTTTTTAAAAATATTGCATATCCCTTACGGGACGTTGCAGTCAACACCAGCATTATTTTATGTTGTATTCGAGGGGAAGAGAGGCAGAGGCAGACAAAGGGAAAGGGAAATGATGCTGGGTGGATTGAGACGGTGGCATGGAGGAATATGAGCAACAGAGTTGATCCAGAAAACCAAAGACCGAGATATGTGTAGAGCCATGAACGCCTACGCCAGCTGGCAGGGCACTTGATGATGATAATGAATGTTGCATATCCCTTACAGGACGTTGCAGTCAACACCAGCATTTTTCAGCTCCTGTTGATGTACTAGGCAAGTGTTTTTTTTTAACGTTCAGTAGTTTGCCATTGCTTTCTGAACGACCGTCTCCCATAACAACACGTTATAACACTACGTGACACGGTCTGCTGCACAAATCTATCGCGGCTGCGTTTCGAACGCCTGGTAAGCGGCTCACGAACTGCGTTCGCAAGTCTTTGGCCACGGAGACTGTGCGCTTGATCCATAGCGAAAGCAAATGGCCAATTTTTAGAAAAGGAGAGCTTTGCATATGATAGCGCTGCCTCAAGTCTGAGAATGGAGGTGGAGGCAGTTACTTTAGCATTCCACTGGTTGCAGACAGACATACAGACAGAGAAATGATATGGTGGTTTAAAATACCCGATTTAGATAATACATGAGACGACTATACACACGGACAATTCGAGATAAGAAAACAAACAATGAGATTGGTTTACTTTCTGATCTATAAAAGACTTAGAAATAAA
Source organism: Cepaea hortensis (assembly GCA_963921405.1). Lineage (NCBI taxonomy): Eukaryota > Metazoa > Mollusca > Gastropoda > Stylommatophora > Helicidae > Cepaea > Cepaea hortensis. The sequence goes on from OY992895.1 coordinate 34,459,418, forward strand.
TGTCAATGTCTGAAGATGATTATAAGAACGCCAATTTCATAGTATGTGGACAAATAAAAGGAAGATTTAAAAGAGATAAAGAAAGAGGTTAAGAAGATTAGGCTTAACAAATATATTCTAAGTGAAGATAAAGGAATTCAAGGACGAGACAGAGCGATTGGCAGAAACAGATACAATGCAACGACTAATATACAAAGCTGCAGTGAATAATGGGAAATGCCGAGCATCTCCGACTATCACATAAGCAAAGAGATATCGGAAAAAACTTATGAGAAATGGAAGACTGAAGAAATCTTAAAGTAGATAGACAAAAGAAAGCATAGTGGAAATTACAAAGTGATTGTAGTGAGTGCAAAATCCTATTCAGTGCCGGTGTCTCGGTTGAACCGCCTACGTCACTATCAGCGCATCTTGCTCAGACAAAAGATGCATTCAAAAGATGAGAAGTATTCTAAATAATAAGTCGCTTTCATTGAATGTTGGAGAGTACTGAAACATTATGTATAACCGATTCAGAGATCGTAGGCTGTGAGCATCCGCTGGATCTTTTCTCCATGACACTCTGATGTGGTTGAAAATGAACAGGCAGACAGATTGGCTGGTTCTGCATCATTGAGGGGTAATTTGAAGTATGATAAAGCAGATGTGGTGAATGTCCTCTGGTAGAATATGAATAATGCAGAAGAACAGATAGACTATCATGGTCTAGAGAGGATGCGGCATCAGGGGTGGTCAGAGGATCTGGTCGACGGTCGTCACTCAGAGGTAAAGCAAGACGAACATATAATCAGATTGCAACGGGCACCATTAGTATTGGAATTCTTGATGGCTGTTGAACATTGGGACTCGGGGGATTATGCGAATGCCCAGAGAGCAATGATGTCGGTTCGTGACTCAACTCAACTCAACTCAACTCAACTCATCTCACCTCTTTGAAACAGACACAGAATATCCTTTGGGTGTATAATGAGAAGTGGCCTGTTAGAATACACCGTGACCACTGGAAAGATCAATAGAAGACCATGAAGGGGCTAGCCAAGAAAATGATGTTGGATGGTCTAAAATTGTAGACGGTGGAATATCATCAATGGAAGTGATACTGAGCAAGTTGAACCGAGATCTCTGGAGAGACAAATGAACGCTAAGTTATTTGGTAGGGCATGATGATGGCGATTATTGTTTCAGCCACGTTAAAGACATAAAAGTCTTATAAACACCATACTGGAGCGTAAGGTTGGAGGCAAGCGAGCAAGAGAAGACAATGGTACAAGAGGGAAGATAACATCAAGGGATGGACGAACAACAGTCGGACATAATGTACAATCAAGACGAGAGACAGACAGTGTTGGAGATTCATGGCAACCACCCTTAATTGTGAAGACATGATTCGGACATATATTCGCGTGCAGTCGTAGGGATTAAACTATGGCTTGTATGTTTGCAGGCCCGTGCACTAACAACTGCACCACTGCTGTCAAGTGTTACACAGAATACTTCGTCTCATGGATGCCGTGGTAGCGTAGCTTTTCTGCCGGCCTAGATGTCCTGAGTTCGAACTGTCTCGAGTTAGATGACCAATAGAATATTGATTGGTTTATTTTAAAAACAATGGGGCCAGAACAGTGTTTCTCAACCTTTTTTTGTGTGCTATGCCCCACCTAAACCTTTCTAAAATTCTTATGTCCCCCCAACATATACATCATTTTTGGTATTAAAAAATTGAAATGTTCACTAAAGAAACTTGAATGACAGGTTTTAGGAAGAAATCACAAGGAAATTATTGAGCAAACACAGTAAGTAAATTTTCAAAACATACAATGGAGACTGAAATTAAGTACAAAATAATTTTAATGAAAGATTTGTCTATATTATTTTAGTTATTAGTAATTATTTAGTATTTAAATTTAGTGAGATACTTGCACTTGATGCTTGCTGCAAAGAGATTTTATGTCAAGATCCAATTTAGTTAACTTCAGTCTCAAGTCTCCCCGTTTTGTTTTGTTGTTTTTTACCAGCAAATCATTTATGGCACTAAATCTGCATTAATCTAAATATGAAGATGGAAACTGTAACAATAGTTCTCTTGCACATTTGGTTGCATTTAGATGTTTGATTTCGGTGTCCTCATAAAGCCGTGCCATCACTCCTTTTATATTAAATAAAGTTTTAATTGACTCATCAGTTTGCATTTCTGCGAGTTCTTCTTGATACTGCATATTTGAAATATCAGACAAATCCACTAACATTGGCTGCATCATCAAAGTTGGGAAATCAATTTGTTTCAATTCAGAAAATCTTTCTTTTAAATCTTCAGATGATCGACAATCACACACACACACACACACACACACACACACACACACACACACACACACACACACACACACGCACACGCACACGCACGCACGCAGGCACGCACACACACACACACACACCATATATATATATATATATATATATATATATATATATATATATATATATATATATATATAATCAGACCCTTCACAATTTTTCAGCCAATGAAACTTTTCAAAATTTTTGTTGTAAATATAGTTCTGACATAATTCAATTAGGTAATAAAACACATATCTTCGCTTTTGCATCAACAAGAGTTTTATTTGTTCCTTGAAGTTGTATATTTAATATATTTAGTTTTTCAAAGGTATCGGCTAAATAACTCAAAAATGCCTAGCTTTAAAAGCATTGATACCATTTATAACTAAATTTAGAAATTCATTTAGAACAGGCGAAATGTTTTAGCTACCAGGTTTTTCTCTGTGAATAACATAATGCACACGAAGCATTTGTGGACTCTCATCTTTCATCAATTTTAAGTAGTCATTTTTCTTCCCCTTCATATTAGGGGCACCTATATTGTATATATATCTCTTTGGAGGTAGTGGTGCTTTCTGATGATTTACAGAACAACATTTCTTCAGTAAAATCACCTTTATCAATATATCATACGTAAGTTATAAGTACTGCCTCACTGTCTCTCAAAGTTGATTCATCCATTTGCCCCGAGAATTTTCTTGTTTTTCAACAAGTTGTATTTCAGTATCCTCACTCACTTCGTAGATTCTTCCGCTAACAGTATTATTACTTAGTGGCATAGTTTTAACGTCTTTTTCATTTTTTCCCGGAACCGTTTTAAGAAATGCTGATATTGATGGTTTGATTAAATTCTCCCATATAGTATGAATTTTCCCAGATTTAGCGATGAGTAGTGAGGTTTGATAACTAGCCTCAAGAGTACGAATGATATTTGCATTATCAGCAGTATATAGAGACTTTAATGTTACTCTTTTATCACAATATTTTTTAAAGTTTGAAAGTAATTCACATCTGAATTAATATGAGCATAATGTTTCGCCTTCAAATGTGCCTCAAGACGACCTCGTTTCATAGATTCGTTGGTCAAGCATTGTTAGCATAAAAGACAAAATGGTGACCGTTCATCGGGGACAGCGGGTATGAAATCAAATGTTAAATATTACTCCGAATACTGACGAATTTGTTTCTTGCTTGCACCACTATGGGCTGAAATAAATAAATATAAGATCAATTAAAATCTAAACAAATATAATATGAACTGGAGTAAACGTAGACTAAAAATGCATATTTAAATATGTATGGCACATTTACTCCACCGCAACAACAACAACAACAACAACAACAACAACAACAACAACAACAACAACAACAACAACAACAACAACAACAACAAAATCATACTTTTTCATTTGACAAATTTTTCTGGAAAATGATGCTTCTAAAACTGAAATTAATAAAAAAAAAAAAAAAAAAAAAAAAAAAAAAAAAAAAATACCAATTGAATTTACATACCATTTATATGTCAATTATATTTATACAATGTATATATTTTTAAAACAACGAGACTTTTACAACAATTTAACGGACGCTTATTTCAAATTAACACCAACGGTGAATGCTGAGCGTTACTGCGAAACACTACAGAAACTGAGATCCCGGCACTAAGCATTTTGCGCCATATAGAACAAATAGCGCGAAATGCCTAGTGCCGGCCCAGTATAACCAGTAGTTCAACTCTGACGTCTAACAATGAAATCATAGCTACTAACATGGCGGACAGAAATTACTTACACTGGACGTTTACCCAGCTCGAGTAGCGACTGAGAGTCGCCATACAGTTAACTTAAACTCTGGATGAGTCCATTTTCGAATTGCCCCCCTTAACGATCGAATTGCCCCCCTGTGGGGCGTCGGCCACACGTTGGGAAACACTGGGCTAGAACCATAATCCCCATACGCTACCAGGCGCGGAGAAGGCCCTGTACTATTGTCTTAACTGTACTTTATCTCATGTATCATTCTACGTTTTCTCATGTATCATTCAACGACACGAGCAGGAGATAGTAAGAGATAAACATAGCCATTCTGGCCTGGGATGAAAAATATAGCCATCATATATCAATTGCATTCATGACCCGGAATAAAATATACGCTCCAGTAATGAGTTATGGAACATGAGGAATTTCTGGTAAGCACAGCATCTAGATATACATATACAGTTAATTAGAAATTAATATTTTTATATTGCGCAATATATATGCGGAATACATTTTGATTTCATTTATTAGAGTTTTCTGTTAATGCTTCTGCATATTTATATATTTCCATATTGTTTCTTTATTTTTGCGTCATGCAATCTAATAACGGTTAGTGCATCTGATAGGGAGCTATGCTAATAAAGTCACAAGTGTGGACGCAAGAGGTTTCGACTTCTGTGTTCGTCGTCCGCCAACAGAAGACACGACTGACCACCTATTCTTCAGAACACCAAACATGTGTGTGTGTGGGGATGTGTGTGTGTGTGTGGATGGAAAGATGTGTGGGTATGGGTGGGTGATGTGTGAGTGGGTGAGGGATGTGTGTGTAGGTTGGTGCGGGATGTGTGTGTGGAGGGGTATGTGTGTTTGGTTGGGTGTGTGTGGATGGAGCATGTGTGTGTGGGTGAGATTGTGTGGGTTGGGGTATGTGTGAGTGGGTGGAAGGATGTGTGTGGGTGGGGATTAGGGTGAGGAATGTGTGTGTGGGTGGGCGCGAGATGTCAGGGTTGGGGGCAGGATGTGTGAGTGGATGGAGGGATGTATTTGGGTGGGGGATGTGTGGTGGGTGGGGGATGTGTGGGTATGGTTGGGTGATGTGTGAGTGGGTGAGAGATGTGTGTGTGAGTTGGTGCGGGGTGTGTGTGTGGGAGGGGGATGTGTCACATAACATAATAATATGCATTGCAAATGCTTACAACATTCATTTGACAATGTTTTTTTCCCTATGTGAATGCATCATGCACTGTTGATGAACGAAAGATGAGTGATTGGAAGGGCCGAACGTAAGACGGGCCTACGTGCCCAATTTGTAAACCTTTTAAAACAAAGATCAATTCAATTCAACACTCAGGCCTACACAACGTGATGGGCTTATCACATCACAGAACAATAGAAGGCTTCTGCTTCGAGTCATGTGGAATCTAAGAAATTTATGATAACACGTCTCCAGGGATTGATCCGATTTGTGGCGTTTATTATCTTCCCATACCAGAGACCACCCACTTAAAATACCACATTCCACACGCTTAACATACCAGAGACTACCCGCTTAAAATACCTCAGACTGCCGGCTTACAATATCATAGATCACCCTCTTAAAATACCAGAGACCACCTGCTTAAAATACCAGAGATCACCCGCTTAAAATATCAAAGACCGCCCGCTTAAAATATCCAAGACCACCGGCTTAAAATACCAAAAACCAACCTCTTAAATTATCAGAGATCACACGCATAAAATACCAGAGACCACCCGCTTAAAATATCAGAGATCACCTGCTTAGAGTAACAATGATCACCCGCTTAAAATACCAGAGACCACCGGCTTAAAATAGCAGAGACCACTCGTTTGAAAAACCAGAAACGACCCGCTTAAAATATCAGAGATGACACGTTTAAAATACCATAGTGTAGCATAATTGCTAACCACCATTATTCATTTACCAAAACATGCACGCAAGAAGAGGAAACCACATAAAAAACAATTGACTTCACAACCGCAAACGGAGACTAGGACTTAAAACTTAACATCGAAACTGGAACTGCATAAGTGACAGACGACGTGGATTCTTGGAAAGATTTCATCAGCCAAGGCTTAAAAAACCATTGGTTAGGAGAGACACGTGACACGGCCTTCGCGCCAACGCCTGATTTGCATATGTTAATATGTCATCAGAATCTGGTAAACCCGCACTTTTTCTGCAACCAGCCTGTTGAACAGACGTGAGAAGCTGGTGTGACCAAATTTTCAAATATGGGATTGCGGGGTGCCTGAATTCGAGGTAAGGTTGTAACTCCCGAGATTAGACTAAGAACCCGATGTATCAAGTATCAAGTAATGGTATCCAGTGTTTGTAATGTCAATTGAAATGTATTATTATTAATTAAAACCTCTGAAATGTAAAAATGCTCGACTGTAGATTCTGACGACGCAGAGCCGTTCCCGGGCAAACTGACACTCCAATACTCTCTTCGATGAAACTGCAATCTCTGATATTCTTAAAGATAATTATTAACTTTAAGAAGTGCATTATACTACTCCATTCTATTCTGAACAACTGTACGAAGTGATGATTCTAAACCAATCTTGTGCATTTCAGCAGACACTGATAAAAAATGCTATCACTACCTACACTAAAATGACAGTTCGTGTACTAGAATAAGTGCCTTGTTTTAAAACAGACTTATCTATGTCTATTTTCAATTTATAAAGTTGAAAGAGAAATCAAATCTTCCATTTCTGCTTCATCTATTGAGGAAATAGGGTTTAATGGAATAAATATTTATATTTATGTCAAATGTAATTAGATAAGGGCACACATGAATTGCATTACATGAGAAAGTTTTGCTTCGCGGAACACCACCCGAAGTTGACTTAACTCATTACTCAACACAACTTGAAACACAACCCCACACCACATAACACTCAACACCACACCACCCAACACTCAACACAACAACAACAGATAATGGGAGCGAGTTATTAGACACAAGAAGAAGAAGAAGTTAATTGGGAAAACACAGAGAATTATTTATACACACTATAAACACCATTGAGTGGAAGAAATGTTATAAATGTATGTCATTTATTTACATGCATCTTGACACATTCTCACTCTTGTCACTGTCTTACTGTACACGTTCACTGACCCCAGGTCAAATGAGAACTTACATACAGCAGGAACCAGTTGATACAAGGCGGACACAGTGTGATAAACTCTGACCACCCCAAATTAACCCAACACTAGCGTAGAGAAAAAAAAAGAGGGTAGGGGGACTAGTTCCTACTTCAGGAATTTAGATTCTTCCGACCTAATTCTTATTATTGTATTGGAAAGAATGTACATATGTATTCGACTATTACACAGTGAAATCTTGGTGGCTACATACCAACAACCACCCAACACATCAGCAAACTAACCACCTAAATCAGACCTGAAAGAGGGAAGCCGAGAGAAAGAGATGAACCACAAGTGAGAGGGAAGATGACTTGGCCATGAGCAAAGTATGGGGAGGCCTTCAGAAGAGCTATACGGGCATACCTGAAGTGGATCCATCAGTCAATGGACCCTGGCTTACCAAATCTTCCAGTCACCAGGTTACACTTTTCATTGGTACACACCACACCCAATTTCAGGAAACTGATATTTAATTGTTGATTCATCATCTTCACACTTAACATGTACAACATCAGAATGTTTACTATGTTTTCATATTTGTTGACATCTCATGTATTGATGCTTGTTTATTGATGGTCTGTGACAATGGTCCAATATGCAACTTTTCTAATATATCTTGTGTAAATCACAATAGAGATGTGTGTACTGGCCAGAAGGCTCAGGCCCAGTCAATAAATTATTAACATGAATCGACCTTCTGTTAATTTATCAGTTCAAACCTATCTGTGAGTTACTAGCTTCTTTGTACATCATGTTGTCAGAATCTAATGTGGTTGATTATGTGTTTGATTGTTTAAAAATAAATCCACTCATAATGACTTACTAAAATGGGGGAGAGAAGACTGTAGATCTATCAACTGCTCAACATCCATGTTTTCTTCATCTAAATCAGGCTGAGAAAATTCTCCAGACTTTCCTCAGATTTGATGAACAAAAAAGGGGGCTCCAGAGCTAAAGAATCCTTGGAGAAGGGGCAGAATCCTAGTTAGTAATCATTATTCTCACCAGGGCCATAATCTATATCTCCTAGACATAATTTAATAAGACGAGGCCTGCAGATAACTCAAGGTTCATATTCTGGGGTTATTGAAGATAGAAGAGGATGGGGCTCTACTTCTTTTGTTAGAAATGGGGCATGCACTAGAGTGATCTCCCACTCAAAATATATGACACATAGATTAGCCGCTTAAAACACCACATACCATGCGCTTAAAATACCACGGACCACCCGCTTACAACACCATCGATCACACACTTAAAATGCCAGAGACCACCCTCTTAAAATACCAGAGACCACCCGCTTAAAATATCAGAGTTCACACGCTTAAAATACTACAGACCACCCACTAATAACTAGTTCAAGGGGTTCGGGCACCATGATAGAGCTCCGATGTGGTACAAAGCGGCGAACAAGGAAAGCAGAGATGGTGGTTCAGGAGATCCGCGAGGGACAGGGCGAAAATAGAGTGCAGTTATTTGCCCAGCAGGCGTCATATGAGGGGGTACTGCAGAAGTCCCTAAACTGGAATGAGATTTGGCGCATGGCACCACTGCGCTTAAGTTTCGTCCTCCGATCCCTCTACGATGTCCTGTCATCAGCTGCCAACCAGGCCAAGTGGGGTACAGCCACCGACCCGTCCTGTCCCCTCTGTAAAGAGAAAATCCATACAGCGGAGCAGGTGCTGGCTGCATGCAAAGTACCTCTTTGCCAAGGCCGATTCACATGGCGCCAGAATAAAGTTTTTGCTGAGTTGCCAGTCATGGTGGATGAAGCTAGAATGCGTGCAAACAGATGGGCCAGGGCTAGGCCGGTGGGGATTTAGATCATCAGATCTGCTGGGCAGAAACCTAGAGACAAGGAAGACTGCGTTGCTGACTTACCGTCCATTTTCTATGTCGAGGATGATTGGGAGCTGACTATGGACCTGAAGTACCCTGAAGTGATCCAATAGTTTCGATAGCGAACTGACATTGTGCTTCACTCCTCCTCGTCAGCCAAGCAGCTAACGCTGATTATGATTACTGTTCCGTATAAGATGAGAGACAAGGATCAGAACACGTACAAGATAGAGAAGTACAGTGACATGGTTGTAAGTCTGAGAACATAGAGTGGGACAAGTCTCGGCAGTAATATGCTTAACGTTTGTCTGTAACTGCAGCGCAACTAACATCGGAACCAATCTCCCAACTAAAAGTTTGAACTTTTACTGTCTCGTATGGACTCTATAGCCTTTCCTCTGAGCGAGGGGAGTGCATCTGAGAATGGATCTTTTCTGTGGGGCGAATTGCCATACGGTAGCAGTCGCCAAGTCAGGCAAGTATCTGCCGAATTCCAACCTCCATGCCATGGTGGTAGTCGTCTTGCGAGAACCGCAATCCGCAGCAGGGACCAAGGGTCGATGAACTCAGAGGAAGAGCCGGCTTCCCAGAGTGCAGCGCCGTGAACGTTGCCAAGAGGAAGTGGAGGCTTGGGAGTAGAAATGTTTCGCAGGTATTGGACAAATACGGAATAATGCAAGGACAATGCAAACTACCGAACATCTCCCACGAAAGGGGGAAGACGCCCGGAGTCATGATCCCGGCGGGCCCAACCCCAGAAAATATCAAGAAGGTAAAAGGGCCGAAACATTCTGGGAAGGGGGACCACGTCTGACTATCTAAGTCCCTGCCGTCCTTGCTCCCCGGCGGAGTTTTTATCATATCACACAAGCGTAAAATATTGTAAATCGTTTGCTTAACACTTAAATGACTAAAGGATAGTATTTCAACCGAAGCGTTCAATCGTTCGTGAAATTAGATTAGATGAGAAAACAATGTTAAACTGCTTAACATAAAATGTCCTAATAAATCCCTGATAGCCAGTACATGTTCTGGTTTATGGCCACGTTTCGTAAAAACCATATAACTAACGCTTTTTTTTAAACTTAAATGTAGCCACGCATGCACTGGTCACTATTTCAGCGTTTGCTTTCTTCTCTGTCAACTGCATTATCAACTTTCTTGTCAAGCACTGCATCTCCACAGTCCCCTACTTTATTCACCATTTCGTTATTCAGAATATGATTAAATACGCCCTCCTGATCTGAGGGTAGTGTATCGGAAGTTGAACTGGTTTGGAAGATCGAACTAAATGGGGTACAAACCGGTACAATGATGTATATCCTGTTGTCCTTTAAACACTCCTTTTATAACAATATAACGTAACACTCAGATGGAATATGCATAACAGAGATTAATAATAGAATAGGGCAAGCAACGCTGCATTTCAGAAAACGAAAAGTATCTTTTGCAATAAGTCACTGTCATTGAATGTAAGAAAGAGAATGCTAAAATGATATATAGAACCTGTTTTGCTGTATGGCAGTGAATATTGAAATGTAAATGAGCAAATTAGGCAGAAATTGGAAGCAACAGAGATGTGGTTCCTGAGAAGAATCTTGCGAATTCCTTGGACTGCCAGAATAACTAACGACGATTGACTGAAAGAAGCTAATGAAACTTGAACATTATATACAGCAATAAGACAAAGTCAGACAGCTTCCTTTGGTCAAGTAATGAGAAGAGAGGCATTGGAGAACATCGTAACAACTGGAAAGATCGAGGGGAAGAGAGACAGAGGCCGTCTAAGAGAAATAATGCTGGATTGATTGAGACGGTGGCATGGAGGAATAACATCAGCAGAGTTGATCAAGAAGACCAATGACCGAGATATGTGGAGAGCCATGAACGCCTACGCCAGCTTGGCAAGGCACTTGATGATGACGATGAACACAACAATACAATGATAAGACAACCCATCATCAAGATCAACCACGCATAAGAACTACATGTTAGAAAATGCATGTTTGGAGCAATGTTAAAAGGTAGTTGCATATCGTTTACAGGACGATGCAGTCAATCCCACCACTTATAACTGTTTGGGATATCTTGGCAAGTTTACGTTCAGTAGCTTGCCATTTCTTTCAGAATGACCGGCATTCATACCATTTTAAGAAGACCAGCGCAACAGTTTGCTTTCTAATCGCTTGCAGCAGTGTTTTGAACGAAGTTTGCAGGGTTGTGAAATGCGTTCGAAATCGCTTTGCCACAGCGTCGGTGATAAGATAACCTAGCATCAAGGACAAAAACATATGAAAGAAAGAAATGTTAGAAAATACACATTTAGTGTAATGAAGGAATACAATTAAAGAAATGCATATAAACTAAGAGAGTAATGGCTACTTTAGTGTAAAATCATCAGCATCTTGAAGTGTCTTGCCGAGTGAAGTGGACAATCAAGCTTCGCCACATCTTTAAATAAACAGTCTTAAAAGTCGAGAGATCCGACTTCATTGCACCTGATTTTATCCATATGGTTGGTCTCTTTTTGCACGGCGGCCTGGTGAAAGCGTCGCACAAAGCACGAACTCCGTAGCTCCAGCGACGGCCCGCGGGAGTCTCCGAAAAAAGCACTCGTGAACCGAAAGACGCAGCCCGGAATCTAACCCATAGCCTTCGAAGCGTGAGGCAGACAGCTTGACCACTTCGACACTGAGGACCCTACTTCTCCGCTTCTCCACATCTTGATATTTCAAGTTGTATCAATTCGTGCGCCGGCACACTTTCGTGCCATGACAGAAGGCTACAACGAATTCTCTCTCTCTCTCTCTCTCTCTCTCTCTCTCTCTCTCTCTCTCTCTCTCTCTCTCTCTCTCTCTCTCTGTATGTCGTTCTTTAACTCACTTTTCACAAATCTTTCTCTCTGTCGCAACATGAACTTAATGGTAATATATGTCTCTTCCGAAAAAAAATGTCGGAGGTTCTCGAATGGATTTAACTCTTCAGTGACCTAATTAAGTGAGGGAATGACATTACTGCACTCAGTACATTCCTACACGTGCCCGGTCCGCTCATTCAACAACCATCGAAGAGTCATACTGCTAACCGTTCCAATTGTCGTATGATTGAAAGTTCTCCCGGTCTTCCCTCTTAGTTTGGCGTTTCGTCCAGAACCCTTGCTGAAACCCCGCCATATTATTCTCACCACATACTGGCCCTCAGTCTGTGAGAAAATACACCAACGGAAATGAGATTCCTGAGAAGAATACTCAACGAAACAAGAAAAGAGAAAATAAACAATTATGAAATCAGGAATACAGTGGGGAGAATATAGCAGCGCTAGGTTTCATTAGATAACGGTAAGTGAAATGGTTTCAGAAAAGGTTTCTCATGCAGTAAGTCACAATAATTGAATGTAAAATCAGAGAGCACCTGCTTTGCTGTCAGTGAATCATGGAATGTAAATGAACAAATTATGAACAATTTGGTTGTAACAGAGATGTGTTTCTTGAGACGAATGTTGCGAATTGCTTCGATTGCCAAAGTAACTAACAACGATTGCTTGAAATAGGCTTTTGAAATTAGAACATTATATTCAACAAGTAAGAATGAATCAAACATCTTTCTTTGCGTTAGTGATGAGAAGAGAGGCATTTTAGAATATTGTGACGATTGGAAAGATCGAGGGAACGAGAGGCAGAGGCCGACCAAGAGATATGATGCTGGATGGATTAAGACGGTGGCATGGACGAATATCATCAACAGAGTTGATCCAGAATATCATTGACCTAGATCTATGGAGAGACATGAACGCCCACGCCAGCTGGCAAGGCACGTGATGATGATGATGGTGATGATGATGAAATTGGTGAAAGTCAAAAGAAATTAAACCTAGTACCAAACTTGGGATATTTTAACTATAATATTAAATCATTGCTGCTTTAAGAGACAGAAACTTGAAGACCGATGAAAGCAATTACTAATAAAGAACACACATTCATCAACTGGCACAATAGGAATAAAATTCATTCATTCATTCATTCATTCATTCATTCATTCATTCATTCATTCATTCATTCATTCAATAATTCAGTAGCATATCCTTTGCAGAACCTCCCTGCCATTACAACCCTCCGGAAAACTACTCGATCATAAGCAAGATCTCCCGCGTCTGATACACCCATCTGGAGATCATCCGCCACATCCTGCACCCATCTTCTCTTTGGCCTTCCTCTTCTTCTCTTCCCAGACATATACCCCTCCTTTATCGTTCTCTCCAAACTTAGGAATAAAATGGTAAGACAAAATCACGAGTGTGGAACTCATGGACAGAACTAGACAATTACCAGTGAATCAAACGGTGAAGGAAAAAACACTGGTGCTGGCTAGATCATACCTTGAGAAAATAATATAAAGTACAACTCATCATCATCATCATCATCATCATAATCATCATCATCATCATCATCATCATCATCATCATCATCAAATGCCCTGCCAGCTGGCGAAGGCGTTCATGACTCTCCACAGATCTTGGTCTATGGTTTTCTGGATCACCTCTGCTGCTGATATTCCTCCATGCCACCGTCTCAGTCCATCCAGCACCATTATTTATGATTTTGCAATTAGTAGCTGGATGACGTTCTGGTGTCAACTGTGGCTCATGACTGTCCCTGCCGGACGAGGATGTCCTAAGACAGCCATTAACGTCGATCACTAACTCTGATAAATGTTTTGCAATGAAGTGTTGGAAAGATAATGTGGTGATTTCCCCTTGCCTTCCACATCCACGTGGTGTTCTTTTACCTCTGCCTTTGACAGCCATTTCGGACTGTAAGGACAAGTGAGTGCCCTGCTCTGCTCAGCTGCAGAGTTGTCCACTTATTCCGGTGGATACTCGGTCCCCAGAACTGTGTTAGCCACACCGTGGTGTGTTTCCATCCTCTACCACGTGGAGGTGCAGTTGGGATTTTCTCTTCCTAAAGTTATGCTCTATGACCAAAACTCTCCAGTACTTTTAGAGGACAAGGTACAACTAGGAATTCTTTTTGATGGAATTCACCGGACAAACGAAACAGAGGAAGACCTAAACACACGGGAATGAGAAGTAGAGATAGAAATGATTAACGAAGGGAGGATATGAACGGGGCTACATGGGGTAATTAAGGGTAGGAAGGCTAAGGATAGGAGAGCCTGGAGTGAGTCGGTTGATGGTCTATACCCCGATGGGAGGTAAAGAACGAAAGAACAATATTGATCTGGGAAAAATGTTCCCATGAAAATACCACGAGCCTCGAGCAAGCATGAGATAATATCTATGGCATTTTTATAAATGAATATTTATAAACTGAAGATAAGACGAGGTTTACAAACATATTTATAAATTGAAGATAAGAAGAGGTTTATAAATAAACAACTATATATTGAAGATAAGAACAGTTTTATAAAAGAATATTTATAAATTGAAGAAAAGAAGTTCGGAACTGTTAGTTGTATCACAAGAAAAGAACGTTATAAACATATTACGCAATGCCAGAAAGCGAGGAAGAGAAGTCAAATGAAGGATGGAAAGAACGTTGTAAGAAAACACTACGAAGCATATAAAAAGTTTGAATAAACAGATGTATAAACGAATAAATAAATCAATCAATAAAAGGAAACAAGAAAAGAATGAATGCAAGTTTTTTTGGACAGGGAAAATAGGAAATGTTGAAGGAGATAATACACTTGTGATGGACAAGAATACAGCATGGCAATCAGGAGAGCTTTAGAGTGGACAGGGGAATGTCGAGACGATCATTATCTTTCATTTTGCCAAGGGCAACAATCTAACACAAGAATTGTATGTGTATGTTCTGATCCGTTCAATCAAAATGTAGGATAGACATTAACTCAAGGTATTGTTGCAGGATGACGGCATTTCGAGGGGAATTATAATTAATGAGCTTCATCAATATTCATGATAACATAAATACGTGCATGCGAACCAGAAATACACACACGCATACTCTCGCACATGCAAACGCACACACACACACACATACGCTCAAGCAAGCACACACACATACAGACATACAGACATACAGACATGAAGAAGAAGAAGAAGAAGAAGAAAGAAGAAGAAGAAGGAAGAGGGAAGAGGGAAGAAGGAAGAAGGAAGTAAAGGAAGAAGGAAAAAAGGAAGAAGGATGAAGGAAGAAGGAGGAAGAAGAAGAAGAAGAAGAAGAAGAAGAAGAAGAAGAAGAAGAAGAAGAAGAAGAAGAAGAAGAAGAAGAAGAAGAAGAAGAAGAAGAAGAAGAAGAAAGAAAGAAGAAGAAGAAGAAGAAGAAAGAAGAAGAAGAAGAAAGAAGAAGGAAGAAGGAAGAAGGAAGAAGGAGGAAAAGGAAGAAGGAATAAAAGGAAGAAGGAAAAAAAGGAAGAAGTATGAAGGGAGAAGGAAGAAGAAGAAGACAGAAGAAGGTGGCTAAAGAGAAGCAGAGAGGTGTGGTGGTGCAGGAGAAGAAGGAGAAAAAAGAAGCAGAAGGTAAATGAGGAGGAGGAGGTTAAGAGGAGGAGGAGGAGGAGGAGGAGGAGACGACGGCGACGAAGACGACCTTATTATATTAAGACTGCAAGATATGGTAAGTACTTCAGGAAATAAAAATCACGTCAGCATCAAATCGGATGAATTTTTTGTGTTTTCTCCTTTTAAGTGACACCAAAGTCTGGTACTCAACGTTACTATGAGCTCTAATTTTACGACAGCCATAGATTTCTCAACAACCCATCCAGTCAGTTTTATTTTCGGTTCAACAACTTTAGTATTTCCTGTGGAGAGCAGGAACTTGTCTGCGGTAAGAATCTTAACGAAATTTGCTTTTAAGAAATTCTCCTCAAGTGTTAGATTGCGTGATTCCCTGTCTGATTATTCTAAGCAAAGGCATGAAAATGTCCACGTATTTTTTATAGACAAAAGCTATCTATGAAAACAGCGTATAGTCTGGAGTGTGGCATCATATCCTGTTAAGTGGCAAGTTGTGATTGTAAGAACATTCTGAAGTATCTTCGGTACACGCTCAAAATTATACGACAGCGTTTAGAAATTGCGGAGTGGATCACTTAGGCAGAAGCATACACTTATGTTCAGACTTTTGAGACAGAATTTTCTAGACACGAAATCAACAATAAGCACGTTTCAGACATCGATCAACTTAAAATGGTACTAGAGGCGATGATGCGGCCAGATGAAATTGTATTTGACTTGGTATAATGTAGAGGAAATGATGATTTGTCACGAACCTATACATGATTTCAACTCTCGATTGAATAAGTAATGTTAAGGGTTATCCTATCTTTGGTCACAGGAATGGGCCGTGATAAGACTAAGAGTTATCTCATCAGTGATTATAGGGATGAGGGTTGATGAGACTGTGTTATCTAATCGTCGGTTGTAAGTCGGGTTGTCACACCGTTAGTCGTAACGTGAGGATAGTGTTATCTCATTGTTAGGTCGTAGGTACGAGGCGTGAAGAGACAAAGAATTGTCGTATCGTTGGTCATAAAGACAAAGTGTTATTTACTATATATAAATACACGCCCCGTAGCTTACCATTGCTTTCTGAGCGGCCGGCTCACATACCCCGTAAGTTACCAACGCGGCGACAACCGCTACTGATTCTCGCGCAGGTTAGCTTACTCACGATATTATACGGGATTACAGAGAAATACGTTAACCCACAGGCCAGGGAGACAGGCGTACTATATATTACGTACTATATAATAAGTACTATATATTAAGTAGTATATATTACGTAGCATATATTAAGTACCCTCCCTGGCGTAGGGTTTAGCGACTTTCTCCGAAATCTCATATATCCACGTGAGGAACGTAACTTGTGTGAGAATCGGTAGCGGTTCTCGCCGCGTTGGTGACTTACGGGGTGTGTGAGCCGGTCGCTCAGAAAGCAATGGCAAACTACTGAGCGTAATCTTGCCAAGAAATCAACAATCAGCTGAAAGATGCTGATGTTGACAGTGACGTCATGTAAAGGATATGCAAACAAAAAAAATATATATTAAGTACTATATAAAAATTACTATATATTAGATACTGTATATTAAGTACTATATATTACATTCTAGTGTGATTTTCATCAGTATATTCTCTCAATCAATCGAGGTAGGGAGCAGAGTTCTTAAGAGCTGTATTGAGCCAATCCTGATGTATGGAAGCTAATCATGGACAATTAGCTGAAAAATAAGAAATTATGTGGAGGCTGCATAGATGTGGTTATTATATAAGAATTACGAAAGCACTGTGAACGCAAAGAAAGCACAATGAAGATATCTTGAACAAGATTAATCCCAAAAGAGAACTAGTTACTGCATCAGAAGAAGACAGTCCGCATTCTTTATGCTTATCATGAATAGAGGAAAGGGACGCCGAGGTATTTCCAAGGCACCAGGGTCAGGTTATATACTGGCCAAGACCTACTAACACGTCCTAGTCGTGCGTCCTGGGCAACATGTCACTTCGGGGTCCTGGCTAACATAGGATCGCTGAGTCTTCCGAAGTCGGAGAGTATCTGCCTGCACGGCGAGGATATCATTAGCTAGGCAGATATCATTACCAGTACCACACGGCGTGGACTATACGATAGATAGATTCTTCCTTATGTGTGAATTAAACCCGGGTCGCAATTATGACAGGTCAGTGTACTACTGACCATACTACAATTGCGTCTTTTAAGTACAGGCAATCTGATAACATTAGCTGTCTGAAGGTTTAAGTTCCCATGGGTTAGTTGTTTCGTTAGTTTGTGAATCCCCTGATAAGCTTTGAGTTAACAATCTTTAATCTGATGTTTTGGAGTTCAGGTGTTTTCTTGCCAGGAAAGGACTGACATCTGTCGCATTGATGGTGTGGATACTTTCATCGTGTTCCGTTACTTAGTACCATCTACACGGGGACTATACTGCGATGCTCTGCTTTCCTTCTCCAAGCTCAGAAACTAGCGGCAATTGCAAGAAGACCAGCACTGGAACTTCACATCAGCTGAGAACCTCGCCTCACATTGACGATGAACTGTAAATTTAGTGGCGAACTTTTGTGTTGGCATTCTGCCGGCGGCCTTATGTATGAGTGCCAAAACGTGCTGTTAGTTTGTCGGGGCTGCTGTCTGTTCCACTTTTCATATGAGGCAGTGATGGGCTTTTCGTGTCATATTCATTGGCACAGGAACCCAGCATTATGGGGTGACCATTTGCCGTGAAGTTAGAATCGCGACCAACGACTAGCATCTGCTAGAAAGCATGTTGGGGTATTTTTTTTTTTTTTTTTGCATATCCTTTACAGGACATCGCTGTCAACTCCAGCATCTTTCAGCTGTATGTTGATTTCTTGGCAAGATTACGCTCAGTAGTTTGCCATTGCTTTCTGAGCGGCCGGCTCACATACCCCGTAAGTTACCAATGCGATTCGAACCACTGCTGATTCTCACCGTCATCACGTTACATAAGAGAGTATACGAGATTACGGAGAAAAGTCGCTAACCTCTAAGCCAGGAAGCCGGCACGTTGGGGTATGGCCTGGTCATAATTCATGTTCAGTACGTAGGGACTGCGAGTAATTAGGACTTCGTTGGTCATGTGGTCATTTCTACAAACACGTGGGAACTTAAACATTCAGACAATTTATGTTTGTCCCTGGGTCTTAGACAATTTATTGCCAACAAATTCCGACCCAATGCTCAAAGAGAGCTTCGCACGGGTAAATACATTCATTCATCATGTGCCATGCCGATAAGCGTGGGCTGTCATGTTTCGCCATCTCACTCGATCACCAGAGACGTGGATCTGCGCAGTGTTCTTGTCTCGACCATACCGCGTGGCAAGCCATCCACTTATTTACTTCTCTGCCTTCCCCTTGTTCCCTTCCCCTCGAACTTGCCAGTTGTCTCAAAATTCTCTTATTTATTTCTTCTCATAACGTGGCCAAAAAATCGTGACTGTCTACGTCTAATTTCTCTAATCGGGTAAAGAGTATCATTTGTAAATACAACCTGGCAGTTTAAAGACACTTGAAGATAGACAGATGGAATATATACTGTGGGCAGTCAATGGAAGTTAGGTAAATGATAACATAGCTTATAAATGAAACTGTTCGATTACGATTGGCGGAGTTGTAAAATGAATTTGGAACTTGTCGCAGCGAAATCACCCGAGAACTGTCCCAACGTGTAACTAACTTACCCAGTCGCAATAGGGTTTGCCAGCACCCACACCTTTCCACTTCTTCTGAAAACAGTTGATAAACTGCCAGCTTGTTCCGTATTTTGTTACGTCAGTTCCTCATCCTGTTATAAACCAACAATTTGAACTAAAAGCAATGACTGCCTAAAGATTTCGGCAGCTTAGAAATGTCTGAGTATTCCTATATAGTGACAATATGAGAAATGTTGAAGTATGAGAGGAATAGGCATGACTGGAATAGCCACTGGAAGATGTAATATCAACAACAAAAGACATATAATTAATACAGTATTGGTTGCAGATAATGAACCCGATCTACAACATTTCGTGGATGTTTTATTGTACACAGTGAGCAACTAGGGTTATAATTAATTTGTAAGAAAACATAAATTATGCTCATCATCGCCAAGAAGAAAGAAATACCACAGGTTGACCTCCAATTGACTGGGAAGATTATTAAAAGGATGATTCAGTCTTACAAAATTCGTAACGTCTGACGGAAGATGCCTTTTAGAGATTACAATAAGAATTTGCATGGTAAAAAATATTTTGCAAGATGGCAAACTAATAAAAAAAAAAAAAAAAACAAACTATAAACTGCAATGAGAAAAAGCGTACGATTGTGGTTTATATAACAATACTGTTGTTAAAAGTTAGTTGCATATCCTTTACATGACGTAGAAGTCAACCCCAGCGATTTTGGCTGTTAGTGATCTCTTGGCAAGTTTACGTTCAGTAGTTTGCCATTGCTTTCTGTCTGTCCCGTAGCTGTGTTTCGAATGCGGTATGCGGGATTACGAACTGCGTCCGTAACTCCTTCACCACGGAGCCGACAATACTGTTGTATGCGTGTAAAATAAGCAGACAAGCTGAGAAATATCTAATGTGGTTTCTGAAGAACATGCACATAATACCATGGGAGGACAGACAAACGAATAAGATAGTCCTTCAAGAAATACATTAAAACCAACCATTGATAAGGGGGGTTAGGCGAAAACAGATTTGTGAGGCCATTCATGAGGAGAAATACTCTTGCAAACTTAGTGGTAACAGGACAACTTGATAGGAAATTAAACAGTGAAAGACAAAGCGTCGGCACGAGGCACATTAGGGTCAAATGCTCAGCCCAGATCCAATACTGGTGATCGTATGTGATAATGAACTGTGACCATTCACGCTTATCGGTATGGTACATGATAATGATGATAACACGGCTCTACTTACACTAGAGGAGAGTTCAAACGTACATCTGCTAGGACAGATATTATACTGACTGAAATAACAATCAGAGAATTACAATACTGTGTTAAAACGATATACATTACTTTTTAAATATGAAATAGACTACTTTGGGAACACGAAATAAAGTACTTTGGTAATATGACACATAGTAATTTGTGAATATGACATATAGTACTTTGGGAATATGATACACACTACTTTGGAATATGATACACAATACTTTGGGGAATATGACATATAGTACTTTGGGAATATGACATACAGTACTTTGGGAGTATGACATACAATACTTTGGGAATATGACATTCAATACTTTAGGAATATGACATTCAATACTTTAGGAATATTACATACAATACTTTAGAAATATGACATGCAATACTTTAGGAATATGAAATACAATACTTTGTAAATATGACATGCAATACTTTGGGAACATGACAAATACAAAAACACAGAATCTTGTTGAGAGATGTGCATAAGCAGGAAATGGAGGATATTCATGGACGTCGATGACAAGGGCCCATTCTGGTGGTCAATAGGAAGAGATGGAATATAAAGGATGTCTAGATGAGCCTGCCGCGGAGACACCTGACAGAACATTATCAATGCCAGTATGTCATTGAATGATAATGGATTGTCAGCCACAGAATATCCGTTGCAAACAAGATTTTAAAAAAGACACACATTACACAAGCTAATAAAGGGAGAAACTGATGGTATTGTTTTAGCGAACAAAGGGCACATTTGTTAGTGCACGATCCACAAAATACATGGAGAAACTGACTGTATTGTAGCGAACAGAGGGTACATTTGTTAGTGCATGATCCACAAAATACATGGAGAAGCTGTATTATAGCGAACAGAGGGTACATTTGTTAGTGCACGATCTACAAAATAAAGGGAACAATAGAATGTATTGTTGCAGCTAACAGAGGTTACATTTGTTAGTGCACGATCCAAAATAAATAGCAGTACATGCAGCATTTGATGACATAAATACAGAAATAAACACATAAATAAACAGAGAACAACAGCCAAACATGTAGGAGATGGGAATGTGCAGTGGTGAGTTTGCTTTTGATAATTCAAAGGTTCCAAATAAAGTGAATGTCAATATCGATTGACCCAACAGGCAAAATTAAAGTTCACTTTATCAGTTGTGAATTGGCACAAGAGAGCAAGTAGTAATTACAACTACGAGTAATTTAACCTACGCAAACACCTTGGTGAAAATCATTCTTTTCCATAGGTAAAACAACGCTGTTTCATCACATAATTACCCAAAATTAAACACTAGTGACAACCTATTTCAGCAGTGAACTATCCCTATCTCACTCGCTCTCTCGCTCTCTCTGTCTCTCTCTGTCTGTCTGTCTGTCTGTCTGTCTCTCTCTCTCTCTCTCTCTCTCTCTCTCTCTCTCTCTCTCTCTCTCACTCACTCTCTATGTATCCGTCCGTCCGTCCTTCCATCCGCCCGCCTGTCCATCCGCCAGCCTGTCTGTCTGTCTGTCTGCCTGCCTGCCTGCCTGCCTGCCTGTCTGCCTGTCTGTCTGTCTGTCTGTCTGTCTGTCTGTCTGTCTGTCTGTCTGTCTGTCTGTCTGTCTGTCTGTCTGTTTCTTTTACTCTGTGTCCCATTCTCTCTCTCGCTCTTTCTCTCTCTGTGTGTGTGTCTCTCTCTCTCTACACACACACACACATACACACTCATATATATATATATATATATATATATATATATATATATATATATATATATATATATATATATATATACGCACACAATCATACATCATGTGCCGTAGAAGGTCATGATTCGCCATCTCACTGGATCACTAGAGTCGTAGACCAGCTCAGGGTTCTTGTCTCGACAATACCACGTGATCATTTAATTAAAATATTTACTTATCTACCTTCCCCTTGGTGTCTTCCCCTCGATCTTGCCAGTTGTCATCAAGTTCTCCAATTTATTTCTTCTATTAACGTTATCAAAAATTTTGACTGTTAACTTCCAATTTGTCTAATCAGTGTACGATTTTCATTTCTTTCTTGCAGAACTTTGTCATTGGTTTTTCTCTCTGTCCACGGTATTCTTTGCATTTCCCTCTGTCACAGTCTCACATGGAGTCGGTAGGAACAGAAAGATAGAAGGGAATTAGAGAAGGGACATAACCCCAATACAAGGGAGACACACTCGAATGCTCGAACAATCTAGAGCCTTCGAGAAGGATAGGTCAGTTCGCCTACAGCTCCGTGGACACAGGGGAACCCGCTGACCGCGTGCCAGGACCTGTTCCACGAGAAGCTCGAGGAGAGTTACAGCCCGTGTCCGAGACACGTTAGAGGGCAGACGCCGACTGGACATCGAAGAAGCAACAGGGCTTAACTTAAGGGGGACTTGATAGATTGAACCCAAGTGTATTTAGTGGTGTTATTCATAAGATAAATAATAGAGTTTGTTGTAATGATTATGTATGATTGCTTTGTTATGAACTCCTGTGATATTGTACTCAAGTGTAGCTGCTGGCTGCGAAAACCATTCTTCACCAGCTTACTGTAAATAAATTATATCAGATAGTATCAGAATGGAGTTTGTTGCCTGTATGAACCCGAGTTTCATTTCCCTAGGTCTCTAGCACGTTGACACCCTCACAATCCACATTTCCACAGCCATCAGATGTTTTTTCAGGTTGTCTGCTCATTGTCCACGCTTCACATCTTTATAAAAGTACAGGTTATGCAGCACATCAACACTCGTTTTTCTCGTTGCAATTGACATCGTTTTATTGGTCAGTATATTTTCATCTTGCAAAATGTTACCTTCGCCATGGGATTCTTGTTCTCGTCTCTTCAAGGCATCTCCCATCAGATGTTATGACTGTTCCTAGATAATTGCACCGATTCACTTATTTAAGAACATTTACATTTACTTGTATATTATATTTTAGTTCATCAAGCACGAAGATGAACACGGGACATTGCAGATATCTGATGCACAAGGGAGCACGGGACAAGCACGAATATAACACAGGACATTGCAGACATCTGGGGCACGAGGGAGCACGGGACAGGCACGAATATAACACGGGACATTGCAGACATCTAGGGCTCGAGTGTGCATGCAGCAGGAAAAATTACCAGAGATCGAGAGGCTTTTCGACATGCCTTAATGAGAGCGACGTTCTGCAAAGCCCTGCTACATGATGATGATTATTCATGTGTCCGTTAAACAAATGCCCTTTTGCAATGTCCGTTAAACAAATGCCCTTTTGTAATGTCCGCTAAACAAATGCCCTTTTGCAAGCGCACATTTCGAAGAAAATTGTGAGTGGCATTTCGTGTAATTATCAGTGTTGTCGACTTGAAATAATGAGCATAAGATTATTATCGCCAATCCTGATCTGAAATTTTCTCGCAGAAATGAGTGTAAAGGGTGGTTTTTAAGTTGTTAGAGGAGGTGTCCGCAACCTACATGATGTGCCTGCCAAACACTAAAAGTGGAACGATTTTCAAAGGCACGCTGACTGAATTGAAAAAAATTAAAAAAAATAAAACAACAGCAGTATATGGTCTAAATTATATATATATATATAACTTCAACACGAAAGGTTATTAGACAATGGAGATAAGAATGTGTGTTCTGAAGCAAACTAAGTGAGCATGGAGCAACATGACTGACTTCGACACGGGTCTGTTTCCGTTTCATCGTTCCACTTTCTCTTGACCACCCCATCATAATTATTTCAGTACAGTAGAGTAGAGAAATGTTCAAAACACAAAGATTCTACACCATTATTGACATTGTGGCTGTAACTGTTGGCGCCAGATTGTCGCAGCTTGTAGGGCTTCTAATTAACGCGACATCCAGTGCTACTAAGAAATAGGTGCCCTTACTTTGACACGAGCATGTCTAGGACAATCTGACCAGCTAGTCGTTGTGGGGCTGGAACAGTCTGATTTATATCGAAACTTCTCCAGACATGTTATCGCATCGTGTGTGGACCAGAGTTACCAGCAGATTCAGAGTACTTGGAATAATGCGGGAGAGTAATGGATATGATAGTAGATAGTTATTGTTAATTCGTAGGCGTAGACAGACAAATAGCAGACAGACAAAAGGGTAAAGACCTACAGGCTGAGAGACAAAAGATAGTCAAACAATAGCCATAGAAACAGATTGACAGATAATTGGATACATGGATAAATACATTGACAGAAGATATACAGGCAAAGGAATACCCGAAAAAAAAAAACAATTGTAGGATATCCTTTACAGGACGTAGCAGTCAATGCCAGGATGTTTTGGCTGTTTACGTTCAGTAGTTTGCCGTTGCTTTCTGAACGACCGGCTTCCATACCATTTCATACAAAATCAACGTAAAGCGGTCTGCTGACAAATCTTCCCAGCTGTGTTTCTAACGAGGGTATGTGGGATTACGAACTGCTCCCGTAACCCCTCGCCACGGAACATAGATACAAGCAATAAATTGACAGAATTACAGAAAGACGTTTGCCATCTCTCTCTCTCTCTTTCTCTCTTTCTCTCTCTCTCTCTCTCTCTCTCTCTCTCGCACTCTCTTTCTCTCTCTCCTACCCTCTCTTACCCACACACAGACAGACATATACATTTTCACTCAACCTCTCTCACTCGCTCTCTCACTCACTCACATTCTCGCTCTCATTTACTCTCTCACTCTCTCTCTTACGTACCGTCTCTCACTCAATTTTTTTCTCTCACTCACTATCTCTCTCACTCATTTATTCACTCACTCACTCACTTACTCGTTCACACACTCACGCACTCACTTACTCACTCTCTCCCATTCTCTCACTCTCTGTTTCTCACACTCACTTACTCACTCACACACATATACACACTCTCTCTCACGCACTCACTCACTCATACACGCACGTATGCACCCACAAACACACACATACCACACTCATTCTTTTACTCACTCTCGCACACTCTCTCCCTCTCTATATCCCTCTCTTTCTCACGCAGGCACAGACAGACACACAGACTCACTTTCACGCAATCTCTGACTCACTCACTCTCTGTCTGTCTGTCTGTCTGTTTGTCTGTCTGTCTGTCTCTCTCTCTCTCTCTCTCTCTCTCTCTCTTTCACTCATTCACTCTCTCACTCACTCATTCCTTCAGCCTCTATCACTCACTCTCTATTACTCATTCTCACACTCGCTCTCTCTCTCTCTCTCTCTCTCTCTCTCTCTCTCTCTCTCTTTCACTCATTCACTCTCTCTCTCACTCATTCCCTCATTATCTATCACTCACTTTCTATTACTCATTCTCACACGCTCTCTCTCACTCACTCTCTCACTCATTCACTCTCTCACTCATTCACTCTCTCACTCGCTTATTCACTCGCTAACTCACTCACTCACTCTCTCACTCAATCACTCTCTATCACTCACCCTCTCTCTCTCTCTCTCACTAATTCTCTCTCTCTCTCTCTCTCTCTCACACACACACACACAGACACACACACACACAGTATTCAGCTTGCTTGAGGAAACGATATGATCAAGACAAGAGCACGGAGCTGATCCACGACAATGTGAGATGGCGAAACATGACAGCCCACACTTGTCAGCATGTCACATGATGATGATGAAGTAAATAATAATAAAAGGAACGTTTGGAATTTATAAATAGCAAATTAAATGTTTGTGCAATATAACTACGTTACCAGCTAACAGTATACCACAATAAGCAATGATGTACAGACCAAATGGAAGCAGACGAAGATGTAAACAGTGGACAGAGGGAATAACAAAGACCTTGCGAATCTCGATATACGAGAAACAAGAAGTTCGAACGGGCAGTTTTATCGCAAACACGATCATTAAAAATGTCTGGCGTGCGGCCAGTAAACTTTTATCACCAATTAAGAGGCTGATATAGAATGACAGACAGAGAGAGCCAGAGAGAGAGAGAGAGAGAGAGAGAGAGAGCGAGAGAGAGAGAGGAAGAGATAGAGAAATAGACAGAGAGATGCATAGACAGAGAGAGAGGCAGAGACATAGAGACAGAAAGAGAGAGACAAAAAGAGAACGGACGAGACAGAGAGAGAGAGAGAGAGAGAGAGAGAGAGAGAGAGAGAAACAGACAGAGAGAGACGAAGAGAAACAGAGAGAGAGAGATATGTCTGTGTGTGTGTGTGTGTGCGCGCGCGCGCATGTGTGCGTGCGCGCGTTCATTGTCGCGAGCGCAGCTCGTAACATAACAAATGCATGTTCGTTTAAAAAAAAAAGGTGACTATAAAGAGCAGACAATCCTGGAGGCAAATGTCGTCACCAGGCCAAGCTCCTGAAGAAGACACTAAGCAAATTATGTTGGTCATAACTGGTCTCCTACCTGCAGTAACTGTCTGTGGTGATTACAGAAGCAGACAAGATTTCGTGACCCACTTGACCCTTACCTTTCTAACTCCCCTTTAATTATATGGCTGGCTCTGCACCCCCTGTAGATGGCCAGCCCATGGATCGTGCGGATGTTATTAACGCCCTTAAAGATATGGCGAGAACAGAGGATTTTGACGCCAGTGATTCCACATCGCTCTCCAGGATGAAAGACCTGGGAGTAAGAATCGGCACAGCCAGACGCGAGAGGTACATCGGGAAAACAAAGCGCCTCGTCAACCAACACAGAACTGGCACTATTAGCCACCGGACGCTGATGCATATGCTGGGGGGAGGATCTGAGCACCTATGGACATGTCCGGAGTGCAACGAAGATACCCCAACTGATAACTGATAACTGACTGATATGTTGCTAGTCTGTCTGCCCGGTGGGCACGTTTTCGAAACCACATCAAGACGGAATTGTTTTTTTAATGCACCTCGACCTCCTTGTGATGCTTCTTCTGCTTGTGTCCTATTTCTTTTTTGTCGCGAAGCCGGCTCTGTGACGAAAGGATGTACGTACGCAATCCGTAATCCCGTATACCGCATACGAAACACAGCTTCGGGCGATTTGGCAGTTTTGAGTTGGTTTTTATACGCGATAAGCTAATAAGTAAGTCACATATGGCTGTAGAAAAATAACTAAATATGATAACAACTTAAAACCAGTTTATTTTTATGCATACAATGTCCCTTTATTTCTCAACATAATTTCCACCAACATTCATGCACTTAACCCATCGTTTTATCATTACTTCCAAACCGGCTGCATAGAACTGAGTGCTTTGTTTTCATTTATCTGCCATCCCACAGAACTGTGTGACTTACCTATTGACTCGGCCTTGTAACTTTTTCTACCCAGTTATGCACCGCTTTACGGGATAAACATTTGTCACCATAAACAATGACAACTCACCTTGGCGGGAGACATTCCGCGAATGACGCCGAAATTGAATGTGAAGTGAAAACATGGTTTAGAAAACAGATCACGCAGTTCTATGCAGCCGGTTTGGGAGGACTGATAAAACGATGGGATAAGTGTATCCATGTTGGTGGAAATTATGTTGAGAAATAAAGGGACAATGTATGTATGAAAATAAACTGGTTTCAAGTTGTTATCATATTTAATTATTTTTCTACAGCCATTTGTGACTTACTTATTAACTTACCCTCCTAAAATGATATGAGTCTCATTCAGAAAGCAATAGCAAACTGCTAAACGTAAAACTTGTCATGAAATTACAAACATCCAAAAGATTATGGGATTACTTCATGTACAGGATGTGCAAATAACTGTTTATTGTGTCGAGAAGCGACGCAGAGAGAAGGCAGATGTAATTGTGTGTTTCGCTTGTCTTGTTGTCATATTTTATTTCTTCAATGTGTCTTTTACTCCTTCTAGTCAACTCTTTATGGGTCGTCCTCTCTCCTCCTTGTATCCCTCTGTTCTCACGTAGAACGTTCTATCCCCTGGTTGATCTTGTTCCATTCTAGCTAAATATCCGAACCATTTAACTCTTTTGTGTTTTATACAGTCAACGCCGTGGCTAAGGACTAGAGAACGCGGTTTGTAAGCCCGTATACCCGGGTTCGAAACACAGCGGTGCTGGTTTTTCGAAAAAGGTATAGGTGCCGGTCGTTCAGAATGCAATGGCAAACTAATGAACGTAAAATTTGCTCAGGATTCACGAACAGCAAAATGCTGGGGTTGACTGCTACGTCCTGTGAAGGACATGCAACTAAAAAAATTGATGTTATCCCCACACTCGTTCTTAGTTATCTTATTTCTCTCTCTCTCTCCCTTATTATTTTTTTTTCAGCAGCATTTCTTATGAATCTCATCTCACATGATGTGATTTTACACCTTTGTTTCTCAAGGACTCTCCATGTTTGGCATTGGTAGCACAGCATGGCGACGAATAAATCGTCTATACGCTTTTATGCGCATGCATGTTGCCTAGGTCTATCCACGTAACATCGGTAATAATAAATATCATGGGAGTAAAGGAGACCGACGTCATATTGAACCCATCGCCCATCGAGTGGGGATCGGTCAATAACAATATACACCACCATATACCCTATGCGCCTCATGACGTGCAAAAACAATTTGGAATCACCATCGTGGGTCTAATCTCATCTCATCTCATCTCATCATGTTCCTCTTGTACCTTGCGGTGTCGAGGTGAAGTATAAACAGCGGGAGAGTGCCCGCTTATGGGCTTCATGTATCGATATTCCCATGGACTCTGTTATTCCCTGCGCCCATCTATTACGTTGTCGGCTTCTTCCTCTGTTTCCATCTGGTCTGTACATCATTGCTTGTTGTGGTATGCTGTTGACTGGTAACCTACTTGCATGGCCAAACCATTTGACTTGCTGCTTTCTAATAAAATCTAGTGCAGCTTTAACCCCCACTTTAGTCCTGATTTCTTCATTTCTGATCTTATCTCTTCTTGATACGTTGAGTATTCTTCTCAGGAACCTCATTTCTGTTGTTGTGATTTTTCTTTTCTCTTTTTATGTCATTGTCCAGGTTTGGCATTGGTAGCACAAAGTTGGTAGGAAGATTGTGTTGTAAAGTGCTTTCTTAGTATTATTGATACATGTTTGTTCTTTAGTTTTGGTGCCATTTGTCCAATGAATTGGTTTGCCTTATTGCATCTATTTTCGATCTCGTCTTCTGATTTGCCTTTTGATGATAATATACTTCCTAGGTACATGAAACTGTTTACTTATTTCAAAGGATGTTCGTTTAGGTAAATCGTTGTTGCTTTTTCTTCTTTAGTTATAGTCAGTACATCTGTTTTACTTGTACTAATTTTCATATTATGTTCCCTACACATTTCGTTTAGACAATTCATGTCTAAACGTGGACCTCATGGCGTGCAAAACCAATATGGAATCACCACCGTGCGCCTCAACCCGCGTAAAACGGTTTCTTTTAATTTTTTTTTTTTACACTTAAGTTCCATACAATGTTTAGTTTGGTATTAAATCAATCAATTATGTGCCGTCTCCACAATGAAGGTTGAATACAATGGATCTCCAACACTGTCTCTCGCCTTCATTGTGCATTCTGTCAGTCTGCTGTTCGTCCATTTCTTCGTGTTATCTTCCCAGTTGTATCTTTGTCTGCCTCTTATCGCATGTTTTCTACCTTACCTTCCAGTATGGTTTTTATAACAGTGTTATAGTTCAGTATCGATGAGAGAGATATGTTCTCTAGGTTTGTCTCTTACCCTTCTCTGTTATTTTACGTCGTGACTAAGGTTAGGGCTTTTGTACTTTTGCTTGAGTTGACAAGCGGATGTTATAGAAGTAAGAAGGAGTGAGCAAGCTAAGGGCGTGTTTGTGTCTTAAAGCTTATTGGATAAATGATGAAAGAAAAGTACAGAGCTCTTGTAACCCTTTAAGGCGTATTGGGTATATATTTTTCTTCGCTCGCTCGCTTTGAACTCAAGCGTAAACCATAAACACTATTTATAGTAGTGATGGACTGAATTTTGCGTGTGGGAGAGCTTTCCCTATTAATAGTGTTCCTCGCCATCAGGCGAACCCACTCCGACTTCACAGGTACTTGTAACTAACGTCCCCAAGTCAAGGACGTCAGGTCAACATTTTAGTCCAGCTGGTCTGTACATCATTGCTAGTTGTGGTATACTGTTAGTTGGCAACCTAGTTGCATGGCCAAACAATTTGACTTGCTGCTTTCTAATAAAATCTAGTGCTGCTATAACCTCCACTTTAGTCCTGATTTCTTCATTTTTGATCTTATCTCTCCTTGATACATGGAGTATTCTTCTCAGGAATCTCAGTTATGTTGTGATTTTTACTCCTAGTTACACACACAAGTAAAGATAACGGACACTTGTCCACTCCTTGCGTATATGGTGCCAGGCCGGTATATTTATAGACAAACCAGGACTAGAATTGTAATGTGGTCAATATCGTACCGACGGCCTTTATTTCCCAGGACATACCCTGGTGTATATTTTATGCTAAATCGACTCTCATCATCCAGTGCCTTGCCGGCGGGCTTGAACGATCATGCCTCTCCACAAATTACCATCTCCAACGTCATTGATCAATTCGTGTGTTGACTCCCTTCAGTACCATGACACAAGAATGTCAAGAATCTTCTCACACTGTCTTCCTCTATCTCTTTTCCGTAAATCTTTCTGGTTGTCACGACATATTCCAGTTTTTTGTCTTCTCATAACGTGGTAAAAAAAAAACGGTGACTGACACTTTTTGATGTTTGTGATAAGCTGTCTTTGCGACTCAGCTTCCCTTAAAACGTCCCGATTGCTCTTTTTGGCTGTCCAATTAATTTTCAGCATTTTCTATAAAGCCACATCTCCAAGGCCTCCAGGGATTTTTTCGCTGTTCGACTATAGGTCAATTCAAACATTAAATTTACCTCTTTGGGAGTTGGTACACATCGTGACGGGGGGCAAGCGTGCTACCCACATTAATACTACATCTCCCAATGTAAATACAGCTCCGTCAAAACTACAGGCATGAGTGAACATGATTTAAAACTGTGATTTACAAACAATAAACCCTAAGACAAAATTTACCTTGTGGGCGACTTGGTTAAATCAGTCCAAAGATTGTCTCAAATCAAGCCGAAGTGACAGACACGGTATCCTGGGAGTAAAGTCGATTTTCCCATGTCCGAGTTAAAACCGCCTGCTAAATGTGACCACAGACATGATGAAAAGTGATGAGGACGGAAAGCAACAAGGCGTAACAGATTGCAACTGGTTGCGGATAAGAAAAATACAAAAGAGGAGAAAATATGGGGGAGGTGGAAATATTCACTAGGTTTGTAGAGGCGAGTGAGGGTTGGATATGTCATGGTGTGGAAGGAGGAACAAGACACGCGCACGGAGACATGAAGAGCGCGCGCAAGAGGGAGACCTGAACAGCAGGAGACAGCGGGAGACACAATGAGGCAGAGCCGGTTAATTAATCCCCCTGGGCTCCGGTACTGGGATGATCCCGGGCATATAACTTTCACAAGGAAATCAGGGGCGACGGCCATTAGGTTTTATAACCAAATAAGTAAATTCCACCTTTTCGTGCCATGGGTAAATTCCACCTTTTCCGTGCCATGGGTTCTATTGGGTATATGATGCTAATCCCATATTTGTAGAGCGACTGGTATTTGACTGATAACTTAATGAAGTTTGTTATGAATAGTATCACTCTGGTCGTCTTTACTTCGTTTTAAATGTCCTGGTACCAATTTTAATGAAGTGTGGACAAAAGAGTCCAGGTCACTAAACATCCCGGGCATCGAAGGGGACTCGAGGATATGACCCCCGAGTCAGCAGGAAAGTACGCTAGCCACTGCGCCGCTGTGGGTTTTATTAATTTGTATAGAGAAATAAAAACAGGTTTATGAAAAAGTGAGATATACTGATCACAGATACAGTTTATATACCTTACAGCGAACTCTACTATCATCATCATCATCATCATCATCATCATCATCATCATCATCATCATCATCATCATCATCATCATCATCATCGTCATCATCATCATCATCATCATCGTCATCATCATCATCATCATCATCATCATCATCATCATCATCAAGTGTCATGCCGGTTGGCGTAAGCGTTCATGACTCTCCACAAATCTCTGTCTTTGGTTTTCTGGATCAACCCTGCTGATGATATTCCTCCAGACACCATCTCAATCCGTCCAGCATAATTTCTCTTGGTCTGCCTCTGCCTCTCTTCTCCACGATTTTTCCAGTTGTCACAATGTTCTCCAATGTCTCCCTTCTCATCACATGACCAAAGAAAGCTGTTTGTCTCTTTCTTATTGTTGTATATAATGTTCTAGGTTCATTCGCCTCTTTCGGACAGTCGTTGTTAGTTACCTTGGCAGTCCAAGAAATTCGTCTCAGGAACCACATCTCCGTTGCTTCCAATCTCTTCCCACTTCTACTATTGTAAACATAAATCACAGGGAGGACAATACAAAAATACATTTTTTTTTAAATTAAAAAGAATCAGATTTAAAAAAAACACACACACATAAGTATACTACGATACACGAACAACGTTTCTATTTTATTATTTTTCACCAGGAACAATACAAACAGACCTGAAGAAAAACATCATCTATTTGCCCATGCAACAAATGCATCTACAGGTCTTGGTAGCGATCTGGTGGCCACTGATGCATATTCATTTGTGCTCCATAGAACCAGGTCATCAGCGTACATTGCCGCTTTAATTCCATGCGGTAGATTAGCAACGAGATCATTGATGAAGATTAGAAAAAGTGTGGGGGACAAGACTCCGCCCTGGGGGACACCGTGACGCAGTAGTACTGTCTTGCTCTTGAGTCCGTCTATCTGTACTCAGGCTCTTCTGTTGTGCAACTATGCTTTCCCCATTTGTACATTCTTCCACTGAATTTACAGTTTCTCAGTTTCTTCATCAGACCTTCTTTCCAGACATTGTCAAAGGCTTTTTTCGGTTCTATCCAGCTTCTTCTCTTGGAATGTATCTTCAATTTCTAAAGAGAGGTAGGTTGTCTGATCCTCCGTAGAGTAGCACTGGCTAAAGCCAGCCTGCTGTGGCACAAGGATGTTTTCACTTTCAATGTACCACTGCAGTTTGTGATTAATGATACGCTCCATTATTTTGCAGACAGCTGGTAGGGCTAAATGGTCTGTAGCTGGAGGTAATGGAGCTACCTTTCCTTGATTTTAGGAGGGGTATTATGATTGCTTCTCTCCAGGCTTGTGGAACACTGCCTAAGGTCCAGCTGTTATTGAAGATCTGCAACAACTTTGCTTTGGCCTCTGTTCCTAGGTTCGTGATCATTTCATTGGGGATACCATCAGCTCCTGGTGACTTTCTCATTTTCAGATTTGATATGGCTAGCTCCATTTCCCTGATTGTGATAGGTGCCTCCAGAACCTCATGTACTGTTTCTTTCTGTCCTTTATATTGCCATTTCTCTCGAATCTCTTGTTGTTTCTATGGACTAATTTTGATATTGTTGTCTTGAGCGAATGAGTCCGCAAAATGATCAGCTGCTTGCTTTCCCGTTAAGATGTTTCCGTCTTTATGTAGTGCAATTTTTGAGTTTCTCCCTGTGCCCTCATCGTTAAGTTGTTTTATTAGCTTCCACAAATTCCTTGTGTCTCTTTCAAAGTTCAGAGACTGTTTTCTCCTGTCAGCTTTTCCGTCTAGCCTGCAGCGTTGTCCTTTGAAATTTGGCTTTTGCGTGCTGTTATTTATTGTAGTGCTCTTGGCTGGGTGTGGCCTCTGCTTGCTTTCTACACACTTCCACATCATTATGCAACTGTTCCAGTTCACTTGGATTATGTATGGTGATGGGATTTATGATTTATGACCTGTCATTGTGGGATTTGTGAGTTATGACATGCCATGTTGGCGTTTATAATTGATCATGTTGTGATTTATGACATCTCATGGTGAAATTTATGGCTTAAGACATGTCATAGTGGGATTTATGATTTATGACCTGCCATTGTGTGATTTATGTAGTTTATGATGAGATTTATAATTTATGACCTGTCATTGTGACAGTTAAGATCTATCATGATGGGGTGTATGATTGAGGGTACGTCATGCGGTTATTGTACATTATGGAATTTCTGATTTAAAATCCATTGTGATGGGATTTCTGATTTATGATCTAAGTTCGTGGCATTCCTGATTTACGATCTATAATGAGGGGATTTATGATATGTGCTTATGGAATTAATAATCTTTGATATATGATAGTGGATATATTGATCGACTATGATGACATAAATAATTCACGGTGATGTATAGTGGGACAGGGTAAGCCCAATCAATAGGAAATGTAAGATGCCCCCTTCCCTCACCAGCCTGCGGGTCACTTCATGGGCTGTGGTGACTTACCCACTTGTCCCCAGCCTCGTTTCCCCGTCAGGGATACGGAAAGTTATGGCAGGCGGGTGATGGATTCAAGTGGCGGCCAACTGAACTTGATGTATGTGAAATCGATGTGGATGGGCTAGACAGCCGATGTCAATATAGACACAATGGAAGAGCAGCTTGCCATGTGTGGGGAGTGCGTTCGCGGAAAGTAATTGCAGCCTGCTAGAATCATTAATGTGGAGCTCATGGAGAGAATTAAACAACTGCCAGTGAATCAAGAGGTGGGGAGCGGATGCTCGCACTGGATAGGACATACACTGAGAAAAATGAGAATGGTATATAAAAAGTCCTTTGGATGGAACCCAACGGGCACATGAAATATATGAAGACCTAAATACAGGGAGAAGACAATTAGAGACAGAAATATATGAAGACATAAAACACACGGAGAAGACAATTAGATACAGAAATATATAAAGACATAAAAACACGGAGAAGAGGTAGGATAATAATTCAACGTTTGCGCTCGTCGTCCGCTATGAGTGGAAAAGGCCTATTTCTCCATGACAGTAAACCTACAAAGTGTGAAGGTCCTAGCATTAGATACGCATATTATGCTCTTGATACAGGACTGGTTTGTTTATTTGTTCTTTTTTTGTTCCTATAATTAGTTCACCTGCTTAAAATGGCAGAAGATTTGGTAGCCTGCGTGTGTTGGTGGAGGACATTTACCCAATGGCGAATGAGGGGAGAAAATAGAACAAAACGGACTTAAACACAAGAGGTTAGACTTCATATAACCGGCTTTGATCCGGTATAGCTCGGTCTCTTTCCGTAATGCGGCCTCCCAAAATCGTCGCACAAAGCAAGCATTTCGTAGCTCCAGCGACGACCCCCCAGTAGTCTCCGAAAAACTGCATTCGTGAACCGAATGACGTGGCCATAAATCGACCCATCAACCTTCGGAGCGCGAAGTAGGAGACATAACCACTTCACCACGGAGGATGCCAGGTTAAAGGAAGAACAAGTGAATCATAATGTGAATGAATCACCAAACAACGATAAACAGACGGAAAGCTTTACCAGAAGATGATCGCAAGTAACAAAATTGACGTTGCGGCCAAAACCTTCGCCAGGACAATCACACACCGACACGATCACCTAAAGACACTACATGAAAGTGTAAATATAAATATTACATATCTGTATCATAGTTGTGGGCTGGACACGTCTTTCATAGGATCCGTGTGTAGATTTTCCAATACGGTGAATGTCATTATTCCAGTGTTAATCATATTGTGAGTGCGACTGCACAGAGCGCCATGACGCAAACAGTAATTAAGATAATGGAGACAGCGTGAAAGTGTATACTGAAAACACCTCGCTCGTTTGCACTGTGACGTGCGACAGGTGAAATTATCATAAAAACACATCCTGTTAATGAATCAGCACTGTGCGTAAATACGGACGCGTTAGTATAGTTGATAAGGAGCTACTCTGATAATGTCTTGAGAACGGCCGGACGAGTGTTCTACGTGTGTACATGTCGTCTCGCTACGTGAAAGAAAGACTGGAAATCTGTTCTTCCGCACATTCGAGCCTGTAAAATTTGATGACCTTTTCACATCAAAGATCAACGGCAGGAAAGTGCTTCGGGACAAATTATTAAAATTCCCGGGCATACAAGACTGACTTACATTTTTTGGTATCTACTTTGCCTTTCTCTTATGGCAGCATTTGGGACTGCTACTGAAGGCATATACCTCCTGTGAAACAAAAAGGAAAAAAAATGAAGGAATGGGGTACCACATCCTTATTAGTTAGCCATCATAAGAGAACTTGAAATTGGCTCACGAACCTTCAAGTTCGGAATATGAGAGAAATATGTAAGATTCCAACACTAATTATGTAGTTAAGTTCTCATATAGAAGGCGTAGAGAGTCTGGAAAGTTACGACAGACAAAGAAGAAATTTCTCACTCTGCAAAAAAGATTTGCCAACGTGTGTTTATCCATATAGAAGTCGCCCCCTAAATAAATTGTAAACAAGGTGTAATGTACCACCTATAGTAAACAACTACCAAACAAAATTCCCACAATGAAAAGACTCAAACTCGTTGATCTAAATCAAAAAAGTATATTGGAACATTTGCTGGGGTTTGAGAAGATCTGTAATCTGCTTGTCAAAAACAATACAATTCCACAATGTGAAACATACTACGAGATAACCCATACACCAGACATGGACAACCTAACTATATCCAGTGTGATAATCCATGATGATCTCCACTAAAAATCTTTTCCAAATGTATTACAGTTCCGATAATCCTAACAATGTAAATTAGGAAAATTCATATTCATTTCAGCACAAGATAAAGTCCATAAAAATGTCTTTGGCGAAACTAATGATAATTCAACACAACTTGATGAATAGTTAATCTACTCGCGGTAGTCAGCCAGTTGTGTTAACAGCGAAGATATTAAATTCCCAAGAGGATATAACGATAGAATATAAACAGTCCAGTCTACGATACAGAGATACTTAGCCGGATACGTAAGGTCTGATGATGTAGAGGTCGAGTGATCATTCTCGGTATCAGGTATTTATTCTTTCGGTTGTCCAAAAGGTAAATTCCTCAATTCATCTTAGATGATATAGACCTTCCCATTGTTTATGTTACTGATTCAAAAGCTCTCAATAACAGTCACCAGACCAAGTCAGTATAGTTGATTCCATGATGTTAAGGCAATAAATCACTATCCTTCTCTCCGATCGGGAGAGCACAGCGCACATAAATTCACACGAAGTAAACACGACGTGTTCAGTCGATGTTACATATTGAAACTGCGCTGTCCAACTTTCCTACTCGGTTAGCTAAAATCTCGGTCGGCAAGTCAAGCTGGATTAACCAAGCACATATCTCCATTTAGACGTGATTCTGTTCTAGAAACGTCACCTTGTTCCAGAATATGCAATCCGGACGGGTGTCACTTGGAGTTATTAATAGTGCTGATGAAATTAGGTTGTTTGTCATTCCAGAATTCTACGTATGGAACCTGTTTTTCACAAGTTTTATCAAACCTCAGATACCGCTGGGAATACTGTGGGGGGTGGCGATAGACATATCACAGGGCTCCCCTCTAAGACAGTTCCTAATCGGGAGAACTGGGCTATCAGTCATCCACAGTTTTCTGAATCCTTAATCTGATACATCCTTTCTTGCCTGTGTCCTACTACTTCTGGATCTATTTTTACATCAGCAACCGGATATCGACTGAGAAAGACTGCTCAAACATTCATTTTCCAGATACATTTTCAATCTGGGACGAATATGGCTGGAAAAGCAAAGACCATCTCATCGGTCTTGCATTCAGGTTTTTTTAAGCGGCCAGAAACATTAAGGGTTGATGATCACACTGTACTGTGAAATGTTTTCCATACAAATAAGCCTGAAATTTCTCAACAGCCCATACTAATAATAAACATTCCTTTTCTATGGTAGAATTGTTTCTCTCTGCCGAATTCAGTTTCCTACTAGCATATGCAAAAGGAAATAGTTTTGCATGCTCATTTTCCTTCCTTTGAAGTAGTGTCGCACAAATCCCTATGTTACTTGTATCCGTTTAAAGAATGAATGGGCTTTTGAGATCTGGCAAATGAAGAACTGGTTTTGCAGTCAATGTCTTCATTTGAGAGCTGAATAAGCTTTCCTCATATTCATCCACCCATATGAATTTCTCAGAATTTCCTTTCCTTGTAAGGTTAGATAAAGTATCCGTCAGAGAATTGCATCTCTTGGTGTATCTCTGACTGAATCCGTACAAAGATACGAAATATCTGACATCTTTCTTTGTTCTTCGACTTGGTGCTCGTTGGAATTTCTCAGTGTTTCCTTCTTGAGGTGTCATGAATCCTTGAGATACCTTATGACAAAGAAATACACATTGTTGCAAAACTATCTGACACTTCTTTGGTCGTGCTGTCAAACCAGTACCTTTAAGTTGTTTTAAAATAAGATGTAATGCTCCCACATGTTTCCAAACCTTTTCTGTAGCAATTGGAATGTCATCAATAAAGTTTCCGATATTAGGATGATGTAATGGTTCAAGTATTTTCCTCATCATACATGTAAAGACACTCGGAGCATTACTAAATCCACATGGGAAAACGTTGAACTCATAGTGTCTATTAGCGGTACTGAAAGCTAACCATGGTCTAACTTCCGGTTTTACATAAATCTGATAGTATCACTTACTGAGGTCAATCCTAGTGAAGTACTTGGTTCTGCTGAGACTATTGAAGAGCTGATTCAGCTCAGGTAGAGGTTCAGCCTGAAATTCCGTTATAGCATTTATC
Source organism: Cepaea hortensis (assembly GCA_963921405.1). NCBI lineage: Eukaryota > Metazoa > Mollusca > Gastropoda > Stylommatophora > Helicidae > Cepaea > Cepaea hortensis. The sequence continues at coordinate 34,498,663 of OY992895.1, forward strand.
TGTCGATAATCAATGCACAATCTATGTTCTCCACTTTGTTTCGGCAACAACACCATACATGCACTGTAAGGTGACTCAGATGCAATATGATTACAAATTAAAGCATTTGCTGGATCTCCTCTTTTAAATTTGTTGCTTTGGCATGAGGAACTGCATAAGTTTGACTTGTACAGGTGTGGGGTCGATCAATTTCACGCCGAACTCTACTAAATCAGTAAGTCTTGGCTTGTCTGTAAGTTTTTCTGCATAAGTAGCTAAAAGTTCCTGAATATGCTTCTGCTGATCCTTTGTTAATATAGGACTGATGTCCACATTCTGATAAGTTCTTATATTTGCAGAGGGTACTCTACTCCAATATAATTTCAATGGTCTACTTCTGTAGCCACTGCCTAAGCCATCAGATTGTTGTCTCGGTAGAAAGCCTTTCAGTGTATTTCCTCCGTAGGTTTATGTGAGAATCTTCAACTAACCTCTAATAGAAATTGTGTAGGTAATGCGAGAAACGCTCAGCGTCACTTCATAGAGTCCTTTTCAACCGATCTGCAACTTGTTCTGACTGCTTGGGAGAAGTAACAGCACTTTCTCTCCCACCTCCAATTCTCTATCCTTTGCTTTCTTGTTGTAATAGCGAGAAATTCTACGCCGAGCTTGTCGTAGATTGTCTGACAATAATTTCCAACCAAGTTGTAGACGTTGCTTTAGCTCAGCCATATATGTGGATGCGGTTACATCTGTCTTATTAACTTGATTATCAGTCTAAGTTCGAAGTAAAGCCTCAAGTGGTACCTTTATTGGCCGACCACACAAAAATGTTGCCAGTGTAATCCAAAATGAGTCATGGTGTATTTCCTTAATATCGAATAAAGCCGCCGGTAGAAAATTTGTCCAACGTCTGTGGTTTTTCTTGCGCTAGGCTCCTAAGGATTCTGATACGGGTATTGTTAAATAGTTCCACTGTACCATTAGACGCAGGGTGATATGAAGACGTGTGAATCTGTCGAGAATTGGGGAGACTGAAAACAGCCTCCATAAGCTACCCTCTGAACTGTGATCCATTATGAGATGGAATCTTAAGTGGAAATCCTAACCTTGTAAATATGCCCAGCAAAGCTTCAGCACCATGCTTTGAATCGCTTGGTGGCATAGGCACTACTTCGGTACACATCGAGCAAGTGTTCTCAAGATTAAGTATATATCAGTTCCTTTTTTCGTTCTGTTGAGAGGTCGGACTATATCCACAGCCACACTATAAAATGGTGTTCCAGTGTTGGTAATTTCCCCTAAAGTTGTCGGTGCTGTCAAGTGCTTTGGGCTACTTACTCGAATTGATGACATGATGTGACATAACGAACTTTGTCTGCATTCATTCCAGGCGATTAGTAATGTGTAGAAATGCTTTGCTGTGTAGCATTGATTCCCATGTGTCCACTGAATGGTAGACTATGAGCCATATCTAGAATTTGAGCCATGTAAGAAGAAGAGACAACGAGTAGAGCGTTTTCCTATCCTTCTTTTCCTGCCCTTCTTATACATTGTGCCTTTACCAGGAGGTGAATGTGTTTTAGGCATTTTGTTGAAACATGCCTCTACGGTGTTATCTGCTGCCTAGTCTTGCTTCAATTCCCCTGGTTAAGGATTTGTTGAAGTTGTAGCTGCCGGAGCCTACTTAGCTTGCTGTCTAGTCATGGCTGAAACTATTTGAGGATTTACAGGATCTGCTAAAAAGACGTATCGATATCTTAACATCACAAGTTAAATTGGGTCATCTGAGACCACCGATCTTATTTCGCCTGTCACATAGCATGAAATTATGATTACCTTTGTCACTGGCAATGACATCGGGATTGAACTGTTTAAACGCGCCTGGAGTTCAAAAGTTTCCTCGGTGAACTGATCAGGATTCACTAATGAGGTTGCAACAATCACACCAAATTGTCTGTCAGTGTCATACAGTCAAGTGGTAGAGAATCCATTAGAAGCAACTGATTCTAAAACAGGAAGTCGTGAATTGGTGTCATTATGGTCCTTCCTACGGGAATGTCTACCAGTGCTCATCTTCTTTGCTGCCTGGTTGGCAAAACATGCGGCTGTATGAAGAGGGGATTGATGCTGAAAGTTCTTCGTTTGGTGCCCTGTAACATTGCACTTCAGACAAAAGATTGTTCCTTCTCTCAACGTATGTTGGATTATATTTATGATGGTTTTCTTAGCCTTACTATTCTGCTCATTGGAGTTAGTATTCTCTTTTAGCTTTTGAGTATTTTCATGAGGGGAGCAATTGTCGTCCGTCGATTTCTCCCTACCTCATTCTGTGACGTCTCAAATGTCTCATCCAGGATTATAATCGCTTCCAGTCAGTCTGCCCCATGCTGTATAAGAAATACTTTCATTTCAGTTGACATCTTCTCCTTCAGCTGATTGATGGCGATTATTCCCTGCAGGCCTTCGTAAGTCTCTTCAAATTTTCCCAATGTACCCTGATTGGATAGATATATCTTCAGTCTTTCTACGTACTGAGCAAAGTTTTCTCCAGGCTCCTTCCCAGCAGATTTGAACCTCCTTTTTATAGCTGTCTCTATCCACTTCACACCTAGCGAGTAATGCCTTTTTGAGTAGCTCATAATTGTTTTGTTCTTCCTGACTCAGTCTAAAGAACACCTCATAAAAAATTCCTCGCAAACACTGAGACAATTTGACACACCATTTGCTTTTCTCCATTCCACACGTAAAACACATCCATTCGAGTCGATGTAAGTAGGATTCTACGTCATTCTTATGTTCCGAAAATAGTTCCAGGGAAAAGGCAAGTCACAAACCGAAGATAGAATGCGTCTTCATCAATTCCTGCCTCTGGGCTAACATGAGATGTTGAAGGTCTGGGATTAATTCCTGCCCCTATTCTCCTAAGTTCAAACTTATTCTCCAACTTCTTCATTTCAATAGCATGCTGGCCATCTTCTCATTGTTTCCTATTTCAATCTGGAGTTTCTTCTCTGCCATTTCTCTCTCAAGTTATAGCGTTTCATGTTTGTCAAAATTATCTGACACATATTTCGATAATTCTAAATCTGAAAGACCACATTTTTACCTCTCTCGATAAACTGGGCTCTTAATTTAGCTTCTTCAGCTATATTTTAAAAAAAATGTGTGTGCTTGCTGTTGATCACGGGTCAGCTCAGCCCTTAGTGATACGTGAAAATATTCAAAAAAACATGCACAAAACTTAGTTGGGAAAATAATGACTGGCTAATTAACCCACACAGGTATTAAATATTAGTCACATGTAAATATAAGGACGTAACAGACAATATGATATCCACAAACTTCATCCACCCCTAGTCCAATCTGGGCAATCTAGGGTCATGGAAGATCGCTACGTACTCCTTTCGCAGACAATGATCAAAATACTGGTTACAGATCCTGTACTCGAGACACCCACTTTGCGGGTTCTATATCCCGGACTCGAGCCACCCACTTATGTGGCATAATAAGGGAAAATAATTGAAGAAATGGGGTACCAATCCTTATTAGTTAGCCATGATAAGAGAATTTGAATTTTGCTCACGAACCCCCACGTGCAAAATAGGACAGACATATGTAAGATTCCATCACTATTGAATGTAGTTAATTTCTCCTATAGAGGGCATAGAGAACCTGAAAATTTACCGCAGACAAAGAGGAGACTGCTCACTCTGCAAAGAAGATTTGCCTGCGTGTGTTTATTCATACACAAGTCGTTCATTCAATAAATTGTAAACAAGGTGTAATATACCACCAATAGTAAACAAATACCAAACAAAATTCCAACAACGAAAAGACTCAAACCCGTTGATCTGTATAAAAAAAATGTATATTGGGACATTTGCTTGGGTTTGAGAAGATGTGTGATCTGCTTGTCATGTACAAAACAAATCCACAATGTGAAACATAATGCAAGATAAACCAAACACCACACATGGACAAATTAACTATATCCAGTGTGATAATTCATGATGATCTCCACTAAAAGTCTTTTCCAAATAAAGTATTACAATTTCAATAATCCTCCCACTGTAAATTAAGACAATTAATGTTCATTTCGTCACAAGATAAAGTCTAGAAAATATTTCTTTGGCACAATTAATGATAATTTACCGAATCTTGATAAATCGTTAATCCACTCGTGGTAGTCAACCAGATGTGTTAACAGTGTAGATATAAAATTCTCAAGGGGCTTTAAAAATAGAATATTAACAGTTCAGTCTACGATATATAGATGCTTAGCTGATTACGTAAGGCCTGATGATGTAGAGGTCAGGTGGTCATTCTAGGTATCAGGTGTCTACGTTTTAGTTTGTCCAAAATATAAATTCCTAAATTCATCTTAGATTATATAGATATTCCCGTTGTTTATGTTACTGGTTCAGAACACGTCAATGGCAGTCAAAAGACCAAGTCAGTATGGCAAAGACCATGATGTTAAAGCCATAAATCATCACCCTTCTATCCGATCAGGAGAGGACAGTGCACTAAATCCACATGAAATAAACACGACTTGTTCAGTCGGAGTTATATATTGAAATTGCGCTATCCAACTTTCCTGCTGGATTAGCTCAAATCTCGCTCAGAAGGCCAGGCTGGACTAATCGATCACATATCTCCTTGTAGACGCTACGCTGTTCTAGAAACGTCACCATGTTCCAGAATATGCAATATCGACAGTGTTACTTGGAGTTATTAATAGCGCTAAAGAAATCAGGTTGTTTGTCATTCCAGAATTCTCCGTATGGTAGTTTCCTCCCCTCCCCCCCCCCCCAATACAAGATCTGATGGCAAACTTTTTAACCCATCATGACTAAAGTTAAAGACCAAAATAACATCAGGATGTATAAGAGAGCTACTTTTTGCTGACGATGCAGCACTGACTACACATACAGCAGAAGATCTGCACCGGCGTATAGATCGTATTACAGCCGCTTGTAGAGACTGTGGGCGCACTATTAACCTAAATAATCCAAAGATGATCGAACAAGGTGCTGATGCGCTTCCATAAAAAAAAAAAAAATAAAAAAAAAAAAATTCTAATTACTAATTGAAGGCTGTCCATGAATTTGCCTATTTGGGGTCGATAGTATGAGATAATTTTTCCTGAGAGAAAGAAATCGGCAGAAGCATTGGAATGGCAGCCACAACACTTTCCTTGCTAACTAAGAGTGTTCAGGAAACAATAGACTAACAGATGGTACACACGTTCAAGTATATAAAGCTTTCTATGGATCACTACTCTATAGATCTGAATCCTGGATCTTGTACTCACGACAGGAAAGAAAGTTGAATTCCTTCCACACCAGATGTCTGAGACGTATCCTGGGCATATCGTGTAAATACCATATGACAAACAAACGCGTGCTTGAAAAAGCGGATCTTACCACAGTGCACTCCTTCCCCAAGCAGAGACGCCTGCGGTGGCTGGGCCATGTTTCTAGAATGGAGGAGAAACGCATTCCCACAGATATATTGAGAACTAGCCCCAGGGAAGAGTCCAACTGGAAGACCCCAAATGCGATTTAAGGATATGTGTAAACAAGATATGAAAACCCTTGCATAGATCCAGTCACATTGGAAAGAGTTGCAACAGACAGATGTTCCCGAAAAAGAGGTGTACGTAACGGACTGGTACTCTATGAGTGCAATCTGATCCAATAAACTGAAGATAGGAGGACCAAGCGTGAAATGCAGTCACTTGCTGCGGAACCTGTCTCGTCTTACAGATGAGGAAATTGTGACAGAGATTGTCACTATCGCATTGGACTATAGTCACCAGCGGCGTTGTCAGTGGCACATATCTTTAGTCCTACAGGATTGAAAGAGGCCTACGAAAGTCAGACAGAGACTAAGTATATCTTGGTAATATTTCCTTCACTGATGTTAACGTGTGTCATTGTCAACATACTTAAAATAAACAGCCAATGAGACAGTCGGTTGTTATAAAAAGAGATGTTGCTAAGTAATGGACAGCCTGACCACCTTACGTTGCATTCAGGCCTGCAAAGTGCGATGGCCGTATCACATCACCGATTAATAGGAGACTTAATATTTCTTGTCTTTTACAATGGTTGGATGGGTAGGGAGTTGGTGTGAAGGGGGGCGGATAAGGCAAGTTATTTAGATAGTATTGAAAGAGGGTAAAGAGCAGCACAAAATAAAAACACTGTAGAGGTCAGCAAGGCCGAATGGATAAGACCACTCGTTTTTAAACATCCGGTGTGCTGATGCTGATGTAGTGTTCAACCCCTATGCCGTTGACTCGTCCTTGACTTGCGGAAGTAAATTAAAAGTACCTCAGAAGTCGGAGTGGATTCGCGTGATGGCGAGGAACATTGTTAATAGAGAAAGCTAATCCATACGTAAAAATTAGTCCAGTGCTCTAGCAAGTAAAGCACGTGTATGAACTACGCTTGAGTTCAAGGCGAGAGAACGCAACAAGAAAAATAGTAGCACTGCAATCTAACATGCGACTAATGATTATTGTATTGAAAATGGCTACCTCATCTCATATAACACTTTTGCTGCTGCTTCCAATCTGCTTGGCACCTTGCCGTCTTGACAGACGATAGTTTGTAAAACGGAGTTATACACCTCTCCATAACACAAAGCCTGGGCTGAATTTGGAGACCACGTGTTGCCCATGCAGCATGATCCCTCTCTCAGCCTGTCTAGTTTACTCCAGAAGAAAGGTAACACCAATATGTCTGGAACAAGACAAACTGCAGAAGGTGCCAGATCAGCAAAGCAATGCTCTAACTGTCCGCCTGTCGGAGCTTCGATCCTAGACCAGCTACCAACCAAGGCTTAGGGCCTGGTCTGCCCTGCCATGACATTATGTCTTTAGGTTGCATTTCCTCACACCAGGATAAGGCTTGTACCCTTCCAATTGCGCTCTTCCGCCCAAAACGGTTGGCACAATGTAGGGTGTCGGGTTTGGTAAGCGGCGCCCAACATTCGGCGCTAACAGAAGCAGGTAGTACCGCCTACTGTCATACGGTAGCTCAGTCATATCTGACTAAGACCTGACAAATGCATCCAATCAATTATGAACAATTCAGGAAAGAACCAAAAAGAAAAAAAAAAAAACACGTCTCACCCAAAGACAATGAAGGAGACTGAGTCTAGTTCAAATATGTGGCCAGGGGGAGATTACCGTGTGGAACCTTGATCGTCCGCTTACCTCCCTTAACCCATAAATATTTTTAGTGCTGGGAAAGGAAATTTAGAGACAGGAGTGTATATTATATAGAGGACATGGAACGGGCAGCAGTATTGGATATTAGGGCTTGGCGTTAGTGTTTTTTGTTTTAGATAATATGTTTCATTGGGAGAGAAAGGAGGAGGATGAGACAGTGTAATAAATATAAAAAAATAAAAAAGAATTTAAAAAAAAAATAAGACGAAATAAATAAAATAAGGAGAAAAGAAATACATGAAAGAATAATAAATAAAATAAATGAAAGACGGAGAAATGAAATAAATAAAACAGGAGAAATTAAATAAATAAACCAAGGAGAAATAAAATAAACGAAAAACGGGAGAACTGAAATAAATAAAAAAGGAGAAATGAAATAAATAAATAAGGAGAAATGAAAATAAATAAGAAAGGAGACATGAAATAAATAAAAAGAAGGAGAAATTAAATGCATGAAAAGAAACTGAAATTAAATAAATAAAAGAAGGATAAATAAATAACAGTAGGTGAAAGAAATAACAAAATTAGAGAGAAATAGCAGAAGGAGGGAGACATAACTGAATGAGGGAGAAATAATAAAAAAGGCTGTTGTGAATCACTCGCCCATTACATAACCAGGTTGCAAACTGAATTTAAAAAAAAACTACTGCGGGAAACACTGTGTTAAGATACATTAGAATTCGCCGAGGTAACCCATATAAAGAATGATACTCAATTTCCACAAGTTTTAATGGACAGTATGTCTTCCTGGCTGCAGACGTAATCACTGCCGCTAGCTGGATTCTACTTTTCACCGATTCCCCAGGCACCCTGTCTTATCTGCACAAGTCCCCGGATATCATTACCCTAGATCAGTGCAAATTTTACTGAAGATTGTCGAACAAGCAGCGATTGCACTAATGTGGTTGTAGCGATGGAGATTGCAGTGAATTGCATCCAATTATTCTAAGACATGAAGACTCACCAAAGAGAAGTGCTAGAGGGGAAAAAAACTGGGTAGAAAAGGATGAGGTAGATCAAGATTAGCATTTATATAAAAAAGATATGTACGCGTTTATCAATACAGAAATAAATGAAATTAAATAAATCGGGTGAAAACGGTCAACTATGGATTGGAAAGACCATTAGCTTCACCAACGACCCGCGGGATGACATACTTAGCTGATCCAATGCTATATAAAAGGAAGGTTTTAACAAAACATGGTACACAAGTACATCAACAAATATTATAATGTAACATTTCATTCACTGGGCATGGAAACTGCGGGAGATACCAGGAAACAAAACACATAACACGATGGCCCTCTTATGGCGAAATTTCATCCTTCTATTCAAATGGTAATCCACATTTGGCGATATATTATTCCTCAGCACTAAATTAGTTAATGATGCTAACTGCATGCTTTTTGCAAAACGTTGCAATCAACCTGGCTGGTAGTGATTTACTAGTAATTTACTAGTGATTTACGAGATAATTTTACGTTCAAATATTGAGCACAACCCATACTGGCAACGCTGATCGTATTCTGGTACGAACCTAAGGCCTATTCACGTCCTGATCGTTCGGGTCCACATCGATTGACGGACGTCAGTCGCGGCGATTGGGCAATCTTGAGCTATAGCCTGCGATGCGTGACGTTGTAATATTCTGTTATGATAATTTGGCCGTATCCAGCGTGTGCCGCGTGGTTACACACCCGCTGCACACGCCAGTGATCCGGGGCTTGTTTCCGGATCCGGTCAAGGATATGCACTACTGACGAGCTCAAACGAGAGCGAAACTCGAGTATAGTGCTTCCATATTGACGTGGATAGGCCTTAGGTTCATACCAGAATACGATCAGCGTTGCCAGTAGTGGGTTGTGCTCAATATTTAAATTTCAAATCCCGAAACAACCAAATAAATCACTTTTACGTTCATTAAGTTTGCTTTCTAAACGGCCGACGCCTTCATCAACCATCAAATTTATCGCAAATGGATCTGCTTCCCAATTGCCCGCGGCTGATTTCGAGGACTTATGAAACTCCCCTTCACTAATCCCAAAGCCACAGATGTCGGCACGTGATGATAATGGTAGGCAGTTCTTAGCCTTGGTAGGATAGTGGTTATATCAATGGCGTACCAGGAGGTCGGCATGGCCGAATGGATAAAAGCACTCGATATATTACGTTCCAGTGTGATATTGCTGAGGTAGGGTGTTTAACCCAAACACCAGTCAACTGGACTAAAGTGTTGACTTCTCGTCTTTGACTTGGGGACGTAAATTACAAATGCCTCTGAAGTCGAAGTTGGTTCGTCTGATGGCGTGGGACACTTGTAGTAAAGAAAACTAATTTACACGCACAATTCAGTCCAGTGCTACTGAAAGTACCGTGTATGGATTACACTTCAGTTTAAAGTGTCCGAAAACACACACACACGCGCGCGCGCACACACACACACACACACACAAATTACCGTGGGTTGAGCTCTTTGTCTTTCCTCTTGCGAGGGCAGTGGGCCATACGTAATTGTGCATCTTAAAGTTCAGAGTATAAGGGTCTCCCTGGTGAAGGTGTTAAACTGTCTACCTTGTGCACACAAACTCGTCGGTTCATTTTCGAACTCCCGCCATTCGGTTCGCGAGTCCAGTTTTTTTTTTCTCCGGAGATCACCAGAGGAACTACGGATTTCAAGCACTGTGCGATGCTGGCCTGTAGGTGCCATGGGGAGAGTGACTGAGCTTGACTGAACAAAAGCCTGGTGCATTGAAGACGATCCGCTTGGCTTTAAAACTCCTTTTATAGATCAGTGTGATCGACAACGGCACGCATATGTGTCCGATTGACATCCTCTAGACCAGTGGTTCTCAACCTATTTTGGCCCGTGCACCCCTTCAACACACCCAGATGCCCAAGAGAAGATAAACCATCTCCAAAATGTTTCAGGACAAATTGGTCTCCAAATTACCACCGCAAAAGCAAACACTATCGATCTTGCCAACAGTTCAGACGACACCAAATTAAACAACCACGTTCTTGTAAAAGTCACCACCTTCACATACCTAGGAAGCAAAATGACATCTACAGGGGACTCAACACCAGAAATATCATCTGGAATTGCACTGGCATCTGGTGCCTTCAATAAACTGTCAAACATCTGGAAGTCAAACACACTCAGGAAACACACGAAACTTAAAATCTTCAACTCTTGTGTGATTCCAGTGTTAACGTATGGATGTGAAAGTTGGAAATAAACGGTAGCTTTAGATTTACAAATTAAATAATTTTGAGAACAAATGTCTTAGAAGAATTCTAAACCTCCATTGGACAGACTTCAGAACCAATACGCAAATAAGAAAGAGACTAAGCAAGATATTGTATCCAATTTTATAAGAAAACGCCGTCGGAACTACATCGGCCATGTACTCAGAATGGACAAGACAAGACTCCCCTACCATGCCCTCATGTGATCACCGGTAGGGAAAAGAAAAGGGGGAGAGTAAGAGAGACCCTGCGTGGAACCATCATCAGAGAAGGCTCATTCAACGACTAAGTAAACATCCAGGATCTACAGCAGGTAGCAGCGAATCGCCAGACATGGAGAACCATGACTTCTGCCCAATGCGCCGCCTTGGGCTCAAGAGGAAAGACTAACTAACTAATTAACCCCCTTCACCATATTTTCAGAACGTCACCCCACCCCCCCCCCCTACCTTTTCGTATTTCCTCCATATAACACACCCCCCCCCCCCCCCGGGCCGCACTACAAAGTATACGTAAATATGGAAGTTAAATTTAATAACACATACCAGAACAAGTCTAGACGTCTACATGAAACGTAATTTTTGGGTCTACTTACGTTATAAAATGAATTTCAGAAGGGCGAGAAGTTCAGAACCGTAAAGTATGGAGGGAAAAACAATATCAAGTAATCGGTTTTTGTATTAACGTGATCTGGAAACAGTCTTAATTCCCCCCCCCCCCCCTGGAAACCCTAAAATTGTCCCCCCCCCCCCTTTGAGAACCATTGCTCTAGACAGCTCCCAGCCACGGTAATGGAATCTATCTATAACTGGGTAAATTTTCTTTCCTAACACTTTTTTACCACTGCTCCGTCTTTGTGGTCTACTCTTAGCGATCTCCAGCGGGAGTGGGATTTTTCCCCCTGCTATTCTCCCTTATCCGAGAAGGCTTGATATTAGAAGTCACTACCATCCACGAGATCAGGGACTCCTACTCGGGAAATCAGGGGAAACTACCCAAAATATCAGGGGAAACAACCCACGAGATCATGGGAAACTATGATGTCATAAGGTACCAGTGGTTCTCGGAAAATAGGATGAAATCGATGAGATCACTTTCTGATCCTGAGGCGGAGGGGAGGAGAAGGAGGAAGAGAAGGAAGAAGAGGAGGATGAATATAAGGACGATACAGAGGATGAGGAAAGGAGGAGGAAGAGGAGAGGGCAGATGAGGAGGAAAGGAAATGAGGAGGAAATGGAAGGAGGAGGAGGAAAAAGATGAAGAAGATGAAGAAGAAGAAGAAGAAGAAGAAGAAGAAGAAGAAGAAGAAGAAGAAGAACTATCAGGGTTAGAAAGACTAATAAAAACATCAATCAATCAATTAGGTGCTGCCTCCACAATGAAGGTTGGCTGCAAATAATCTCCAACACTGACTGTCTCTCGCCCTGACTGTACTAGCTGTCATATTTTGTTCGTACATCTCTTGATTTTATCTTCCCACTTGTATCGTTGTCTACCTCTTGCTCGCTTGCCCTCAACCCTACTTTCCAGTATGGTTTTTATAAGAGTATTATGTCTTTTAAGATGGCCGAAGTATTTCATTTGCCTCATTTTTATTTATTTCATCAACTTTGTCTTCATACCCAGTATTTCTAGAACCTCTGTATTTGATTATCCCCCCCCCCCCCATGAAATACGATATATTTGTCTATATATCCACATCTCCAGGGCCTCTATTCGACTTTCTACTTGTTTGTTCAATGTCCAGGCTTCCGCGCCATAAAGTAGTGTTTAATACTTGTAACATTTGGCAATTCTCATTGTTAATGCATTGCTAATCTAGAATCTAGATGTTAATACTGATTTCATGCTGTTGAAAGCATCTTCGGCTATTTCTAGTCTCTGTTTAATTTCTATTTCACTTCATCTGTTATTACATGTCAAGGTAGGAGAAATTTGTTACTTGTTCTAGTATCTCCCCACTTACTGTGATGTTAATTGATGACGATCCCTTTTCACTGTTAATTATCTTCTTTTTTTTTTTGGGGGGGGGGGGGGGGGGAGGATGTGTTAATATCTTAGCCACATTCCGCACTATGCCTGTTTACTTGTACCACTAGTTTTTGTAACTCTTGCTCCCTTTATACTAGTAACACGGTATTGTCATCATACCTAAGATGGATTATGATTCTTCCACTGATGTTAAGTCCAGACATTTCGACTTGTTTAAAAATTCTGTCTGTGTGTAGTTTGAAAAGGTTTGGCGACAACACACATCCCTGCCGTACTCCTTTTCTTATCTCTATAGGCGACGAGATATTTCCGCAACTAATAGACGCCACTTGTTCCCAGTACAAGTTACTAATAATTCCGATGTCCTTTCCGTGTATTTCTATATCTTGAAGGCACGTAATTAGTCTTTCATGTTGTACTCTATCAAACGCCTTCTAGTAGGCTATACTATAACAGTCTAATAAAAACATATAAAATGAATTAACCAAAGAGAAAATAGCTTCTTGTATACATACACAATGTAAAAAAAATAATCCGACAATGTGAAAGAATCAAGCAGCATTTCAATTCCCCAAATGGTAATGGAATTGCCAATATCTTGATGTTTTGGCTTAGATATTACACGACATCCCATAATTTATTATACAGTTACAGAACTTTGCAACTATTGTCTGCAACAGACTTTGGGACCCACGAGGGAATTAAATCTAATAGCTAAATATAGAGTATATTCCTGTCCTCTGATCATAGTACGCCTCAAAGAGCGGGCGGAAATGTTGTTCGAGGTCTAGTTTTGTAACGGTTATTATGTCTATTCCTTGGTACACAGGGATGACGTTAATTCACCTGTTGTGGTTTATTTTGTGTCCTTGATGTTATAATTGAGATTCAGATTCGAATGATGCGATCTTAATATGAATGTCTTGTACCTATGCTGCGATATGTGGCAATAAAGCATGCATGTGGATATCTTAATTTTCTGCGATCAATGTTTGCAAATCCTGATACACAGCTTTCATTGTAGTGCGTAGATGTCCGCTCTGTAGTCACGTGCAATTTAAGCCAAGATTTTCCGATTTCATTGGTTGAGGTTTCTTTTCTGGATCTCTCCTCCGATAGGCAGACTGCTTTCCCGAGCTTGTGGGATCCATCTGATTACATTTTCTGTCAGGCTTGTGCTGCCCTAAACTTTGTTCTTGCAATAACTTCCGCAGGTAGTTGTTGTTTGCCATTTCATGTGAACTCCACGTTGATGGATCACGCTCATATGGCGGCGTCTACAATGCTCGGAGTCTGAAGCCAAGACCAAAATTAGGGGGCTCTGATTAGAGAGTTGCTGTTTGCAGGTGACGCTGCAATTACGATCCACTCTGAGGAAGAATTACAACTTCTACTATCTGCATTCTCCAATGCTTGTTCTGAATTTAGTTTAAAAATTAGCAAAAAGAAGACATATTAAGTCACAAGGTGCGCATGGGGTAGTATCAATGTTTATTGACGACGCCGAATTGGAGATAAACCATTTTACATATTTAGGATCAAGGTTAAATAGTAAATTATCCCTAGATCAGGAAATCAATATCCGGATTGGTAAGGCAACAACAACAATGAACAGGTTAAGAAAAAGAGTCTGGGAGAACAGGAAGCTTACTGCCAAAACAAAAGTCCTCGTCTACCAAGCCTGTGTCCTTAGTACTCTTCTTTATGGCAGTGAAACCTGGTCAACTTACCCACACCAAGAGAAACGTTTAAACAGCTTTCATATGCGGTGTCTGCGAAGAATACTTGGTATTAAGTGGCAAGACAAAATCACAAATACTGAAGTATTGGAAAGATCAGGTTGTGTGACGATTTGTTCCATGCTCAGTCGTCACAGACTTAGATGGATAGGACACGTTAGGAAGATGGATGATGGTAAAATAGCAAAGGACATCTTCTTTGGTGAATTACAGGTGGGTAAAAGATATAAGGGTCGGCCTGTACTACAATACAAAGATGTGTGTAAGCAGGACATAACTGATACAGGCATTGATAATGCACATTGGGAGCAAGTCGCAGCCGAACGTGTTGCATGGAGGAAAAATGTCAGAAATTAATAAAGACAAAGGAGAAAATGATTGCAGATAGGTCACACACTGAGCGCGTGAGACGTAAGGTGATGCGTGATGGTGAAATTGACGATGTGTTCAGATGCATCCATTGTGAACAAACATCTACAGCGCGAATTGTTCTGATCAGTCACATTCGCCATAGATTTTAGCTACTATGCCTTGTTTTAAAGCACAATGTAACAAACTATCGCCTGTCAAGAGGACAAGGTGCCAATGATCTTGATTTTCTGCGATCGACGTTTGCAAAGCCTGGTACATAGCACTCATTGTAGTGCGTAGATGTCCGCTTTCTAGTCCCGTGCAATGTATGTCAACATTTTCCGACCTCGACGGTCTCTTTTCTGGATCCCTCCTGCGATAGGTAGACTACCTTCTCGGGCTTGTGTGGTCCACTTGCCTACATTTTCTATCAGGCTTTGCTGCCAAAACTTTGTTCTTGCAATAACTTCCGCATGCAGTTGTGATTTGGCATGCCGTGTGTCCTTCTTGTCGATGGATTTCCTTCCTGGTTTTATTATCTCCATCAGCCCATTTTGCTTGCTCTCTTGTTTTATTCGGTAAAGCGGAAGCAGAAAAAAAAAATTAAGAGGAAGAAACAGGAGGAGGAGGAGGTGGTGTAGGAGGAGGAGGGTGCGATGGATTTGTTATTGAGTTTCGATGTTTACTGTGGTGTTTATGGATATAGTTATTGTCTATGGGTATGTAAATATAGTTTCCAGGGATTTAGTCATTGTCTGTGGGTGTGTAAATATGGTCTCTAGTGATATAACTTTCTTCTCTAGACATGTTAATATTGTGTCTAGGGATATAGCTGTTGTCTATGGCTATGTAAATAAAGTGTCTATGGATACAGCTATTGTCAATGGATATGTAAAAATAGTGTCTTTGGATAAAGTTATTGGATATAGTTCTTTAGTAATGAATATAATGAATATAGTGTGTGTGTGTGTGTGTGTGTGTGTGTGTGTGTGTGTGTGTGTGTGCACTCGTGTGCAGTCCTTGTGTCTTGGGATATTACGATTGCTTGTGTATGTATGTGTGTGTTGGTGTCAATGTGTACTGCGTTCAGGGATAAAGTGGTGGTGTTTGTGTTGAGTGTGTGTGGACATAACTGCCGAGGGCCAAAGGATATAATTATTGGGTGTAACTGTTGTCTTTGCTTGTAATGATGCAGCCATGTATAAGCGGATATAGCAACTAAGAATCTGTAATCCTTGTCTCTATGGATATCGCGATTGGCTATGAATGTGTAGTCCTTATTTCTAGACACATAGTAACTGTCGAGGAATGTTTGGTCCTTATTTCTAGAGATATAGTAACTGTCGAGGAATGTGTAGTTCTTATTTCTAGAGATATAGTAACTGTCGAGGAATATGTGGTCCTTATTTCTAGAGATATAGTAACTGTCGAGGAATGTGTAGTACTTATTTCTAGAGATATAGTAACTGTCGAGGAATGTGTAGTCCTTATTTCTAGAGATATAGTAACTGTCGAGTAATGTGTAGTCCTTATCTCTAGAGATATAGTAACTGTCGAGGAATGTGTAGTCCTTATCTCTAGAGATATAGTAACTGGCTAGGAATGTGTAGTCCTTATCTCCAGAGATATAGTAACTGTCGAGGAATGTGTAGTCCTTATCTCTAGAGATATAGTAACTGTCGAGGAATGTGTAGTCCTTATCTCTAGAGATATAAAAACTGTCGAGGATTGTGTAGTGATTATCTCTAGAGATATAGTAACTGTCGAGGATTGTGTAGTCCTTATCCCTAGAGATATAGTGACTGAGTAGGAATGTGTTGTCCTTATCTCTAGAGATATAGTAACTGTCGAGGAATGTGTAGTCCTTATCTCTAGAGATATAAAAACTGTCGAGGATTGTGTAGTGATTATCTCTAGAGATATAGTAACTGTCGAGGATTGTGTAGTCCTTATCTCTAGAAATATAGTAATTGTCGAGGAATGTGTAGTAGTTATCTCTAGAGATATAGTAACTGTCGAGGAATGTGTAGTCCTTATCTCTAGAGATATAGTAACTGTCGATGAATGTGTAGTCCTTATCCCTAGAGATATAGTGACTGAGTAGGAATGTGTTGTCCTTATCTCTAGAGATATAGTAACTGTCGAGGAATGTGTAGTCCTTATCTCTAGAGATATAGTAACTGTCGAGGAATGTGTAGTCCTTATCTCTAGAGATATAGTAACTGTCGAGGGTTGTGTAGTCCTTATCTCTAGAGATATAGTAACTGTCGAGTATTGTGTAGTCCTTATCTCTAGAGATATAGTAAATGTCGAGGAATGTGTGGTCCTTATCTCTAGAGATATAGTAACTGTCGAGGAATGTGTGGTCCTTATTTCTAGAGATATAGTAACTGTCGAGGGTTGTGTAGTCCTTATCTCTAGAGATATAGTAACTGTCGAGTATTGTGTAGTCCTTATCTCTAGAGATATAGTAAATGTCGAGGAATGTGTGGTCCTTATCTCTAGAGATATAGTAACTGTCGAGGAATGTGTAGTCCTTATCTCTAGAGATATAGTAACTGTCGAGTATTGTGTAGTCCTTATCTCTAGAGATATAGTAAATGTCGAGGAATGTGTGGTCCTTATCTCTAGAGATATAGTAACTGTCGAGGAATGTGTGGTCCTTATTTCTAGAGATATAGTAACTGTCGAGGAATGTGTAGTCCTTATTTCTAGAGATATAGTAACTGTCGAGAAATGTGTAGTCCTTATCTCTAGAGATATAGTAACTGTCGAGGAATGTGTAGTCCTTATCTCTAGAGATATAGTAACTGTCGAGGAATGTGTAGTCCTTATCTCTAGAGATATAGTAACTGTCGAGGAATGTGTAGTCCTTATCTCTAGAGATATAGTAACTGTCGAGGAATGTGTGGTTCTTATCTCTAGAGATATGGTAACTGAGTAGGAATGTGTAGTCCTTATCTCTAGAGATATAGTAACTGAGTAGGAATGTGTAATCCTTATCTCTAGAGATATAGTAACTTTCGAGGAATGTGTAGTCCTTATCTCTAGAGATATAGTAACTGTCGAGGAATGTGTGGTCCTTATCTCTAGAGATATAGTAACTGTCGAGGAATGTGTGGTCTTTATCTCTTGAGATATAGTAACTGGCTAGGAATGTGTAGTCCTTATCTCTAGAGATATAGTAACTCTCTAGGAATGTGTAGTCCTTATCACTAGAGATATAGTAACTGGCTAGTAATGTGTAGTCCTTATCTCTAGAGATATAGTAACTGGGTAGGAATGTGTAGTCCTTATCTCTAGAGATATAGTAACTGTCCAGGAATGTGTAGTCTTTATCTCTAGAGATATAGTAACTGTCGAGGAATGTGTGGTCCTTATCTCTAGAGATATAGTAACTGAGTAGGAATGTGTAGTCCTTATCTCTAGTGATATAGTAACTGTCGAGGAATGTGTAGTCCTTATCTCTAGAGATATAGTAACTGTCGAGTAATTTGTAGTCCTTATCTCTATAGATATAGTACCTGTCGATGATTGTGTAGTCCTTATCTCTAGAGTAATAGTACCTGTCGAGGATTGTGTGGTCTTATCTCTAGAGATATAGTAACTGTCGAGGAATGTGTGGTCCTTATCTCTAGAGATATAGTAACTGAGTAGTAATGTGTAGTCCTTATCTCTAGAGATATAGTAACTGTCGAGGAATGTGTAGTCCTTTTCTCTAGAGATATAGTAACTTTCGAGGAATGTGTAGTCCTTATCTCTAGAGATATAGTATCTGTCGAGGAATGTGTAGTCCTTATCTCTAGAGAAATAGTAACTGTCGAGGATTGTGTAGTCCTTATCTCTAGAGATATAGTAACTGTCGATGAATGTGTAGTCCTTATCTCTAGAGATATAGTAACTGTCGAGGAATGTGTGGTCCTTATCTCTAGAGATATAGTAACTGTCGAGGAATGTGTAATCCTTATCTCTAGAGATATGGTAACTGTCGAGGAATGTGTAATCCTTATCTCTAGAGATATAGTACCTGTCGAGGAATGTGTAGTCCTTATCTCTAGAGATATTGTAACTGTCGAGGAATGTGTAGTCCTTATCTCTAGAGATATAGTAACTGTCGAGGAATGTGTAGTCCTTATCCCTAGAGATATAGTGACTGAGTAGGAATGTGTTGTCCTTATCTCTAGAGATATAGTAACTGTCGAGGAATGTGTAGTCCTTATCTCTAGAGATATAGTAACTGTCGAGGAATGTGTAGTCCTTATCTCTAGAGATATAGTAACTGTCGAGGGTTGTGTAGTCCTTATCTCTAGAGATATAGTAACTGTCGAGGATTGTGTAGTCCTTATCTCTAGCGATATAGTAACTGTCGAGGAATGTGGGGTCCTTATCTCTAGAGATATAGTAACTGTCGAGGAATGTGTGGTCCTTATTTCTAGAGATATAGTAACTGTCGAGGAATGTGTAGTCCTTATTTCTAGAGATATAGTAACTGTCGAGGAATGTGTAGTCCTTATCTCTAGAGATATAGTAACTGTCGAGGAATGTGTAGTCCTTATCTCTAGAGATATAGTAACTGTCGAGGAATGTGTAGTCCTTATCTCTAGAGATATAGTAACTGTCGAGGAATGTGTAGTCCTTATCTCTAGAGATATAGTAACTGTCGAGGAATGTGTGGTTCTTATCTCTAGAGATATGGTAACTGAGTAGGAATGTGTAGTCCCTATCTCTAGAGATATAGTAACTGAGTAGGAATGTGTAATCCTTATCTCTAGAGATATAGTAACTTTCGAGGAATGTGTAGTCCTTATCTCTAGAGATATAGTAACTGTCGAGGAATGTGTGGTCCTTATCTCTAGAGATATAGTAACTGTCGAGGAATGTGTGGTCTTTATCTCTTGAGATATAGTAACTGGCTAGGAATGTGTAGTCCTTATCTCTAGAGATATAGTAACTCTCTAGGAATGTGTAGTCCTTATCACTAGAGATATAGTAACTGGCTAGTAATGTGTAGTCCTTATCTCTAGAGATATAGTAACTGGGTAGGAATGTGTAGTCCTTATCTCTAGAGATATAGTAACTGTCCAGGAATGTGTAGTCTTTATCTCTAGAGATATAGTAACTGTCGAGGAATGTGTGGTCCTTATCTCTAGAGATATAGTAACTGAGTAGGAATGTGTAGTCCTTATCTCTAGTGATATAGTAACTGTCGAGGAATGTGTAGTCCTTATCTCTAGAGATATAGTAACTGTCGAGTAATTTGTAGTCCTTATCTCTATAGATATAGTACCTGTCGATGATTGTGTAGTCCTTATCTCTAGAGTAATAGTACCTGTCGAGGATTGTGTGGTCTTATCTCTAGAGATATAGTAACTGTCGAGGAATGTGTGGTCCTTATCTCTAGAGATATAGTAACTGAGTAGTAATGTGTAGTCCTTATCTCTAGAGATATAGTAACTGTCGAGGAATGTGTAGTCCTTTTCTCTAGAGATATAGTAACTTTCGAGGAATGTGTAGTCCTTATCTCTAGAGATATAGTATCTGTCGAGGAATGTGTAGTCCTTATCTCTAGAGATATAGTAACTGTCGAGGATTGTGTAGTCCTTATCTCTAGAGATATAGTAACTGTCGATGAATGTGTAGTCCTTATCTCTAGAGATATAGTAACTGTCGAGGAATGTGTGGTCCTTATCTTTAGAGATATAGTAACTGTCGAGGAATGTGTAATCCTTATCTCTAGAGATATGGTAACTGTCGAGGAATGTGTAATCCTTATCTCTAGAGATATAGTACCTGTCGAGGAATGTGTAGTCCTTATCTCTAGAGATATTGTAACTGTCGAGGAATGTGTAATCCTTATCTCTAGAGATATAGTACCTCTCGAGGAATGTGTAGTCCTTATTTCTGGAGATATAGTAACTGTCGAGGATTGTGTTGTCCTTATCTCTAGAGATATAGTAACTCTCGAGGATTGTGTAGTCCTTATCTCTAGAGATATAGTAACTGTCGAGGAATGTGTGGTCCTTATCTCTAGAGATATAGTAACTGAGTAGGAATGTGTAGTTCTTATCTCTAGAGATATAGTAACTGAGTAGGAATGTGTATTCCTTATCTCTAGAGATATAGTAACTGTTGAGGAATGTGTATTCCTTAACTCTAGAGATATAGCAACTGTCAAGGAATGTGTGGTCCTTATCTCTAGAGATATAGTAACTGTCGAGGTCTGTATGGTCCTTATCTCTAGTGATATAGTAACTGTCGAGGTATGTATGGTCCTTATCTCTAGTGATATAGTAACTGTCGATGAATGTGTAATCCTTATATCTAGTGATATAGTAACTGTCGAGGAATGTGTAGTCATTATCTCTAGAGATATAGTAACTGTCGAGGAATGTGTAGTCCTTTTCTCTAGAGATATAGTAACTGTCGAGGAATGTGTAGTACTTATCTCTAGGGATCTAGTAACTGTCTAGGAATGTGTAGTCTTTATCTCTAGGGATATAGTACATTACATTGGCACCTTGCCATCTAGACAGACCATAGTTTATTGTATTGTGTTTCTAAAACGCCAAATAACTACACCCCATTGCTGCGGCGAATGTGACTGATAAGGCCGATTCGCGTTGTAAATGTTCGTCCACAATGGATGCACTTGAACACATGGTAACTTCCACCATCACGCATCATCTTACGTCTCAAACGCTCAAAGCCATAATAACTATAACCTAGGCAGATAGACATACAAATAGACAGACAATTGTAAAAACGAATATACAGATAGACCAAACAGACAGACATACAATTATACAAACATACATACAGACAGATAATTATACAAACGAACAGACAGACAGACAGACAGGCAGGCAGGCAGGCAGACAATTATACAAACATGCATACAGACAATTATATAATCGAGTATACAGACAGATAATTATACCAACGAATATACAGATAGTCCGAACAGACAGACCAGACAGACATACAATTATACAAACATACATACACACAGATAATTATACAAACGAACATACAGATAGACCAGACAGACAGACAATTATACAAACAGACATACAGACAGACAATTATACAACGGAGCATACAGACAATTATACAAACGAACATGCAGATAGACCGGAGAGACAGACAGACAATTATACAGATACATACAGACAGATAATTATACAGACAGACCGGCAGGCAGACAATAACACAGGCAGTTATACAAACAGACAGATAGACTAGGCAGACAGAACATACATACAGATTGACAGACACATATCCACACACACGTTCACACAGATACACGCCTCACACACACACACACACACACACACACACACACACACACACACACACACATGGCAAGTCTGTTACATGCTTGTATGTGTGAGTATTTCTATCATCAACCACCTCGCTGTAGGTCAGCATGGCTGAATGCATACGAAAGCGTGTTCTTAGTCATCCAGTGTGCTGATGCCGACGTAAGGGGCCCAACCTCTTCACCGGACAGTCGGACTAAAATATTGACTTCTGGTCCTTGACTTGGGGACGTAAAATACAAGCACCTGAGAAGTCGGAGTGGGTTCGCCTGATGACGAGGGACACTGGTAATAAGGAAAGCTAATCCACACGCAGAAATCGATCCAGTCCACTAGAAGTGTTAGCATGTGTGTGGACTACACTTGAGTTCAAAGCGAGCGAATGAAAAAAGAAAGTGAGTGCTAGATGTAGCACGAAAAATAAATAACAAGATATACTTAGTTACACATCCTTTAAAGGACGTAGCAGTCAAACCCAGCATGTTTTGGGTATTCGCGATTTATGAGCAAGTTTAAGTTCAATGGTTTTCTATTGCTTTCTGAACGACCGACACTCATACTATTTCATAACAAATGACGCAATGCGGTCTGCTGCCAAATCGCTCGCAGCTGTGTTTCGAACATGGTATGTAGGATTACGAACTGCGTCCGTAACACCTTCGCCGCGGAGCCGGCAAATAACAAAATAAGACAAGTAAATATTACGTTTCATAAATGACGAACTTCTTATGCAATAGTCAATATCGTTCCTTGTTGGGAAAAGGAGAATGTATGTGTTTTACATTGATCTAACTTTAACGTTTGCCCGTGGTTCCTGAAATATGACCCGGGTTACTCAAATTACTTTGAGCAGTGAAAATGCGTATGAAATGTGTGTATGAGTCAAAGACACGCATATGACTGCTCAGAAAAATCAGGAAGACACTTTATGGCTCCATTATGAGAGGAAATATCTGGAGCACAATGGAAAACTGTTGAAACATTAATGAAGAAAGAGAACTCAGGGAGGGAAGATGTTTGACAGCCTGTCACCGTTGAGTGTTAGTCTACAAATGAACGAACTGATATAGTCTTTGGGAGATAGCGAGTTGTGGAGAAGTCAGAACGGCAGGCAGGAGGTTGTTTTTTTTTAAATTGTGCTCGCTCGCTTTAAACTCAAGCTTAGTCCAAACACACTAGTGTTGATTAGCTTTCCCTCGCCATCAGAAAAACCCACATCGAGTTCTGAGATACTTGTAATTTGCGTCCCCAAGTCAAAAATCTCTTGCGCAGTGAGATAGGATATCTAGCCTTCTCGGAAATTATAACAGAGGTCCCGTGTACAAGTTCTGCACAATAAAATATCCCACAGCATTTGGAACCCCAAAAGAGTAGGCCGTATGGCATCCACCCTGGCAAAATTGGTAGGGAAAGAAAAACTACCCAGGGGTATATAGAGCCTGTTAGCTTGAATGGAATCTGTCTAGAGCAGTGTTTCCCAACGTGGGGCCACGCCCCACAGGGGGGCAATTTGACTGTTAAGGGGGGCAATTCGAAAATGAAAGAAATCGGCTGAATATAACAAAACGGGGAGACTTGAGACTTAAGTTAACTAAATTGGAACCTGACATAAAATCTCTTTGCAGCAAGCATCAAGCGCAAGGATCTCACTAAATTTAAATAATAAATAATTACTAATAATTAAAATAATATAGAAAAATCTTTCATTAAAATTATTTTGTACTGGAATTTCAGTTCTCCATTATATGTTTTGAAAATTTACTTACTGTGTTTGCTCAATAATTACCTAGTGATTTCTTCCTAAAACCTATCATTCAAGTTTCTTTAGTGAACATTTCAATTTTTGAATATTAAAAATAATGTATATGTTGAGGGGGGGGGGGGGGGCATGGGGCGGGGGAGGGGGTCAATATGAATTTTAGAAAGGCTTAAGTGGGGCATGGTACAAAAAAGGTTGGGAAACACTGGCTTAGAGGGAGCAAGCCTGATACACAACGCATGCCGGAGTCGGACACACTGACCTGGGAGGGGCATAACTGGCCGTCCGCCCTCCTCTTGAAAGAGCAACGAAGAATGAGATGATATAGGGGAGGGTGGACATGGAGAGAGCTGGAATAGGTGGCACACGGCAAGAGGGTTTGTCATGAATTAATTAATGGCGTGTGATACTTTGGGAAATAAAAGGTAACAGAAGAAGAAGTGGATGCATCTTTAAATGATTAAGTGTCATGGGATGATTAATCCTCTTAAGCCACTTCCAGTATCTCCCATGGGCTTTTATGCAGTAGTTTAACCTAAGCTACATCCATTAATTTGATGTATAATACCACATGTCTGCTACTATATTAAGAACTTTTAGTTCATGACTGTGATAAAACCCTACTTCACATTTTCTGCTATTTTTGTTTTGTCCAAAACTACTTTTTACTTTGTTAAATAATACAATATGTCTCTCTTAAGATGGTTGTTCATGCATGGTTGCACAGCAATTACAGATAAATGACGAACACCAACATTCAATACCGGTTAATAAATTACCCGACGAGAACAATGTAGATTTATCTCTAGGTTAGGACAGGAAACACGGAATAAGATGGGACTCCAAAAGCAGGGGGGAATTTCCGCAAATGGAAAAATAGAACTAACGGCGGGTTAAATCCCTGGTAATGATAATTTAACACTTTAATTGAGAGTACGCCCATGAGAATGTTACGGAGCTTATCCTGAAGATTATAATGGGCGTGTTAATGGCTGCGTTGTTGACAGTTGAAAATAACTGCGATGCCGTTTATATTATCAAGTTTAATGTAGATGGAAAAAGGAAATATTGACATATTATGAAGTTATAAACAATGTTCTACCGCAGTGAATTTGAATAATGAATCAAAACCATCCAGTGCCGGCTGGCGTGGGCGATCATGCTTCTCCACAAATTACGATCTCCGACCTCATGGATCAATTTGTGTGTTGACTCATTTCCGTAAAACGACACTGGACTGTCAATAATTTTCTCATAGTTTCTTCCACTATCTATCTTCCCGCAGATCTTTCCGGTTGTCACAATATATTCCGGTTTTTGTGAACAATGAATAGACGAACAATTTATTCCATGATTTATTGTCAGGTATATTTCACTACATCTCTTCAGGTAGATACTGCAGACATATTACTAACTAAAGCATATGAGTGAGTTCTAAGATGGCTGATAAGGCCTATTTTGGCTCGAAATGTTCTTTGACAATGTGGGTAAATAATGCTTGACGTTCCAGGAGGAGGATCTCCTGCAGTCGTTTTTCTGTCCAACCTTTTCTTCACAGCTCTTGCATTCCTGTTTGCTTCACAAATGACAAGTGTCATGATGAACTAAAACAAGCTTTTAGTGAGATCTTCAGAATGTCTTTAAAACTTTTCCTATGGTCGACTTGGAAGCGTTTACCACAACGCAGCTCGCCGTTAAATATTCGTTTAGGGAGCCAGTGAACTGGCATGCGAGTCAAGTGACCAGCCCAGCGAATCTGATTATTCATTAGTAGAGTGTGGATAATGGGCATGGACGCGCTTTCTAGTACATCAGTGTCTGGGATATTGTCTTGCCACTTCATTGTCAATAGCTTCCTAAGGCAGACTGTGTGTAGTAATAATAGTAATAGTAGCAATAGTAGTAACAATAATAGTAGAAGTAATAGCAGTAGTAGTAGTTGCTGTAGTAGTAGTAGTAGTAGTAGTAGTAGTAGTAGTAGTAGTAGTAGTAGTAGTAGTAGTAGTAGTAGTAGTAATAGCAGCAGTAGTAGTAGTAGTAGTAGTAGTAGTAGTAGTAGTAGTAGTAGTAGTAGTAGTAGTAGTAGTAGTAGTAGTAGCAGTAGCAGTACTAGTAGTAGTAGTATACGTAGATGATAGAGCCTAAATGATAAGATCGCACTAGCGTTTAAACTTCCTGTGCGCTGAGGGCGGTATAACGGAATCCCCTACATTGGTTATTTGGACTTCAATGTTGACTTCCCGTTTAGATATCTACGGCAAACTCCCATTGGCACCTTGCCGTCTTGACAGACGATAGTTTGTGGTTTAAAAAGGCATAATAACTTTTAACTATGGCGGTAGCGAGTGTGACTGATAAGGCCAATTTGCGCTGTAAATGTCCGTTCACAGTGGGTGCATGTGAACACGTGGTCATTTCCACCATCATGCACCATCTTACGTCTCAAACGCTTGGTGTGTGACTTTTCTGCAATAATTTTCTCCTTTGACTTTATTCCATTTCTGATATTTTCCCTCCATGCAACACGTTCAGCGGCGACTTGCTCCCAATGTGCATTATCAATGCCTGTATCAATCATGTCCCGCTTACACACATCTTTGTATCGTAGTAGAGGCCGACCCTGAGATCTCTTACCCATCTGTAATTCACCAAAAAAGATATCCTTTGGTATTCTACCATCATCCATCCTCCTAAGATGTCCTATCCATCTAAGTCTACGAAGACTGAGCATGGAATAAACTGTCACACAACCTGATCTTTCCAATACTTCAGTATTTGTGATTTTGTCTTGCCACTTAATACCAAGAATTCTTCGCAGACACCGCATATGAAAGCTGTTTAAATTGTTCTCTTGGTGTGAGTAAGTTGTCCAGGTTTCACTGCCATAGAGAAGAGTACTAAGGACACAGGCTTGATAGACAAGGACTTTTGTTTTGGCAGTACGGAAGTACTGCCAAAACGGCAAACTACTAAATGTATATTTGACTAGAAACACAACCTCCGTTTGATTGCAACGCCCTGCAAAGAACATTCACCATTTTTAATTATTATTCTCTTTTCTTCTTCTTCTTCTTTTTCTTCTTCTTCTTCTTCTTCTTCTTCTTCTTCTTCTTCTTCTTCTTCTTCTTCTTCTTCTTCTTCTTCTTCTTCTTCTTCTTCTTCTTCTTCTTCTTCTTCTTCTTCTTCTTCTTCTTCTTCTTCTTCTTCTTCTTCTCCTCCTCCTCCTCCCCCTAATTCTTCTTCTTCCTCTACTTCTTCTTCTTCTGAAATCATACACGCCTCAACTGTAGGTAGGCCAGACACACATCCACGCCAATCATCAAGAATTCGGCCTTACATATCCCTCACCCTACATATATTTATACAGAATATTAAAGCTGTTCTATTTTAACAGACGAGTCAACAATTCAACCAAAACATACGTCGCCGAAAAATCGCAATCAACCCACAAAAATTACGAATACATCAGTAAATATAAAAGCCTTAAGTTATATAAAATGCATTTGATCATGTCACATGACAGTTCCCATAGCAACCTGATGCAACGATCTGTCAGATTCTTTATTATTCATGATCGCTGGCTCTGTTAGCTCCCGTGGCATATTCTGATTGAAACCCGACCCATTTGTTATAAGAATAATCTTCATCTTAATTGTCATCTGTCCATTCCGTCTGTCTCTGGCTGTAGAAAGATTCACATTGAAGGCGGTCTTGATGCGAAGATAAAAGACATGCTGTTTGGAATAGCACGAGTTTGCATTACTGTCTTAGATTGAATGGGTTAATGTGGATAATGACCTGGAATAGACCAGGTTGCATTATTGTCTAATGTTGAGTGAGTTAATGTACTAATGGTTTGTGATGGAATCAGTTAATATAATAAAGGTATGTGATGGAATGAGTTAATGTAATAATGGTTTGTTATGGAATGATTTAATGTAACAATGGTTTCTGATGGAATGAGATAATGTTATTTTTCTTTGTGATTTAATAAGTTAATGTAACAATGGTTTGTGATGCAATGAGTTAATACAATAATGGATTGTGATGGAATGAGTTAATGGTATAATGATTTGTGATGGAGTGAGTTAATGTAAATATAGTTTGTGATGGGATGAATTAATGTAAATATAGTTTGTGAGAGAAAGAGTTATTGAAATAAAAGTTTGCGATGAAGAGAGTTAAGGTAAAAATGATCTGGCTTGGAGTGAGTTAATGTAATAATGGTCTGGGATGGAATATGTAAATGTAATAATGGTTTGTGATGGAATGAGTTAATGTAATAATGGTCGGGATTGAGTATGTTAATGTAATAATGGTCTAGGATGGAGTGTGTTAATGTAATAATTGTCTGTGATGGAATGAGTTAATGTAATTAAGGTCTGGGATGGAATGAGTTATTGTAATAATGGTCTGCGATGGAATATGTTAATGTAATAATGGTCTGTGCTGGAATGAGTTAATGTAATAATTGTTTGTGATGGAATGAGTTAATGTAATAATTGTCTGTGATGAAATGAGTTAATGTAATAATTGTCTGTGATGGAATGAGTTAATGTAATAATGGTCTGGGATGGAATATGTTAATATAATAATGGTCTGTGATGGAATTAGTTAATGTAATAATTATCTGTGATGGAATGAGTTAATGTAATAATTGTCTGTGATGGATTGAGTTAATGTAATAATGGTCTGTGATGGAGTGAGTTAATGTAATAATGGTCTGTGATGGAGTGAGTTATTGTAATAATTGTCTGTGATGGAAAGAGTTAATGTAATATTTGTCTGTGATGGAATGTGTTAATGTAATAATGGTCTGGGATGGCATATGTTAATGTAATAATGGTCTGTAATGGAGTGAGTTAATGTAATAGTGGACGGGATCGCGTGTGTTAATGTAATAATGGTCTGTGATGGAGTTAGGTAATATAATAATGGTCTGAGATGGAGTGTGTGTGCGGTCAACACCAGCATCTTTCAGCTGTATGTTGATTCCTAGGCTAGATTACGCTCATCAGCACGCCACGACTTTCTGAGCGACCGACTCCATACTCTCATAAGTCACTTTTGCAATTCGAACCACTGCTAATTCTCGTCGCGTCACGTGACGTGACGAGAGTATTCGGGGTTAGCGGAGAAAGCTGCTAACCCCTCGGCCATGGAGCCGGCAATTGTCTGTGATGGAATGAATTAATGTAATAATTGTCTGTGATGGAATGAGTTCATGTAATAATGAGCTGGGGTGGAATATGTTAATGTCATAATGGTCTGTGATGGAGTGTGTTAATGTCATAATGGTCTGTGATGGAGTGTGTTAATGTAATAATGGTCTGAGATGGAGTGTGTTAATGTGATAATTGTCTGTGATGGAATGAATTAATGTAATAATGGTTTGTGATGGAATGAGTTAATGTAATAATTGTTTGTGATGGAATAAGTTAATGTAATAATTGTTTGTGGTGGAATGAGTTAATGTAATAATTAATTGTGGCGGAATGAGTTAATGTAATAATTAATTGTGGTGGAATGAGTTAATGTAATAATGGTTTGTGATGGAATGAGTTAATGTAATAATGGTTTGTGATGGAATGAATTAATGTAATAATTGTCTGTGATGGAATGAATTAATGTAATAATTGTTTGTGATGGAATGAGTTAATGTAATAATTGTTTGTGGTGGAATGCGTTAATGTAATAATTAATTGTTGCGGAATGAGTTAATGTATTAATTAATTTTGGTGGAATGAGTTAATGTAATAATGGTTTGCGGTGGAATGAGATAATGTAATAATGGTTTGTGATGGAAAGAGATAATGTAATAATGGTTTGTGATTGAATGTAATAATATAATATTGCTTTTTGATGGAATGAGTTAATATTATATTGGCCTGGGATGGAATGAGATAATGTAATAATGTTCTGGGATGGAATGAGTTAATGTACTAATGGTTTGTGGTGGAATGAATTAATATTATATTTGTTTGTGGTGGAATGAGATAATATACTAATTGTTTGTGATGGAATGAGTTAATGTAATACTGGTCCGAAATAAGACCAGTTACATTAATGTCTTAGAATGAATGAGTAAGGACATCGCAGTCAACCCCAGTTTTTTTTTTGGCTGCTTGTAATTTCCTGGCAAATTTACGTTCAGTAGTTTGCCATTGCTTTATGAGCGACCTGCACACAGGCCTTTATTTGCAAACCAAAGTAAGGCGATCTGCTGTCAAATCGCCTGCAGCTGTGTTTTGAACACATTATATGGGATTACGAATTGAGTGCCTAATACCTTTGCCACATTTTACGGCAGAACAAAACGTTTTCCTCACAGTTTGTTGAATCTCTGTCGGGCATTTCCTGGTCTCTTTAACACACATCTTTGACACAGCCGTGACATACAAACAATGTCATCAGACGAACACATTATATACGGCACATAGCAAATACGAAAGAAAATGATTGAATGACAACAAACGAGGTCATTCCAGCAACGATTTCCGGCGCCGCTGCCATAAATACGTAACCACGTCTCATAAACTGACTGAGATAATTGTATTTGTCTTCCGCAGATTCGGCGTTTCACAATCACAACGCCAAAAAGGATTACGATATCGTATTGCGGAGCCGATATTATCTTTAACGTCCTTGTTGAAATAGGATTGGAACTTTGAGCTCTTTTATTCTGAAAACTATTTGTGGTGCAATCAATACATTTTCTGGTGGCGGCTTGGAGCTACGCTGAAGATGTAATGAGCGCGTTAGGAAGAGGGTTACAGACCTGCATTCGTCGCCCGCTAACAGAGGAAACGACTGGCCATCTATTTCTCCGTGTTTTCAGGCCTCGGAAGTATATCCGCCCTATCACAAAATAAACTTGCAATACATTTCCCCTTTTGCTACGTTCTGACGTGTTGGATTATATTTGGATCGTGTACTCCTGCCAAGAATTGGCAGCTAGGAGATTTGGGATCAACAACACAGGGAAGATGTGGCTGGGAGGTTAGAGTATCCGTCTCATTCTCAGAAGCTACCGGGTTCGTTCCCAGCATAGGGACGGGAATATTGTCCGAGAACCATTTATACATAATAATATCACACGTCCCCTTGATATCGGGGGTTAAGTCAGAAAAACTGATCCGTCCATCATGTGCCATGCCGATAAGCGTGGGCGGTCATGTTCTGTGATCTCACTCGATCACCAGAGTCGTGAATCAGCTCCATGTTCCTGTCTCAACCATGCCACGTGGCCAAGCCATCCAGGTATTTACTTCTCGGTCTTCCCCTGGGTCTCTTTCCTTCGATCTTGCCAGTTGTCACCAAGTTCTCCAAGTCATTTCTTCTCATAACATGCCCAAAACATTATGACAGTCTACGTCAAATGACTCTAATCAGTTTACGATCTTCATTTGTTTCTTGAAGGACTTGTTCGTTGGTTTTTCTGTCTGTCCATGGTATTCTTTGCATTTTCCCCAGAAACCACATTTCCATAGCCATCAGATGTTTTTCAACTTGACTACTCATTGCCCACGCTTCACATTCATACAAAAGTACAGGTTCTACGTAGCACTTCAACACTCATTTTCTCGTTTCAATTGATATCTTTTTATTGGTCAGTATGGTTTTCATCTTGTAAAAGGCTACCTGCTTATTCTAATCTCTTCAAGGCATCTCCCATCAGATGTTATGACTGTTCCGAGATAACTGTATCGATTCACTTGCTTAAGAATTTGCCCATTTACTCGTATATCACATTGTGGTATTTCCTTCTTCCCAGTGACGACCATAATCTGTGTCTTCTTTTTATTCAATTATTTCCCTAGTTGTTCACTATGTGCAACAACCGCATCTACTAAATGTTGCAGGTCTTGTTCATTGTCTGCAGTCAAGACTGTGTCATCTGCATATCTAATGTTATTGATGTATCGTCCCCCAATGTTTATTCCTTTCATATCTTCTATATTTCTGTAAATATTTTTACTGTACAGGGAAAAAAGATCTGGAGACATTACACATCCCCGTCTCACACCGCTTTTAATAGACTGATATTGACCGAAATGCGCTAACAGTCGTAAAAACAGTTCCCAATGCAGACTGTTATAGTGATCACAGATTAATTACAGGCAGACTGAGGGTAAAGTTAAAGAAAGTCAATTATACAACCAGAAACACTAAATATGATTTGTGCAAATTGAAAACTGACAAAGAAATATAAGATAATTTTAACACAGAAGTAAAGAACAAATTTAATATATTGTCTGATCTAGAGATCCTATTTCAAGATGTGGATGATCAATGGGAAATGTTGAAGAATTCAATCAGTTTAGCTGCAGATAAAAAGTATTCCAAAATTAAAGAATGTGGGCCGTCAGACATGGATGACTAAAGAAATTTTACAGCGAATGGAAACAAGAAGACAAAACAAAAATAATCCTGCCAAATATAAAGAAATTCACAGAAAAGTCAGAACATTATGTAAGGAGGAAAAAGAAGCATGGCTCGAGAAAAAGTGCATAGAAATTGAAACACAACACAACAGTAAAAATACCAAACTAATGCACAGAAGTAAGTAAGTAAGTAAGTAAGTAAGTAAATCTTTATTTTCCAAGGGTTAAGAACTGGGCACGCAGGCCCGTCTGACATTCTGCCCTTCTTCTCCATTTCCTCTCATACATTCTTTCATTTAACATCTCTTATGAAGCAAGTCTTTGACAACAAAAGAACAATAAACATTAAAACGCATGAAAAATAATCAATAATACATGACTCGTTGAAGCAATGTTTAACATGGGCATCATGAATAACCAAGGTGGGTTTAACGTCCCCTACATATGGGAATGTTGTTGTTGTTGTTGTTGTTGTTTTGTTTGTTTTTTGGCTAGTTGTCGTTGGAGATAATTTACCATTATTATTGTCTTTGTTGCTTTTTTTTTTTTAAAGGGGGCATGTAGTCTGTCCTGAGGTAGTGTTCAAACAGGTTGCGACTGTATGTATAATGATTGGTGGTGTCTTTGATTTCTTGTGGAAAATTGTTCCACAACTGAGTGGCAGAATATGCTAAGCTTGTTTTAAATAAGTCTATCCTAGGTTTAGGGACATGGAGTATATTTAGTCGTTCGCTATGTCTTGCATTATATTTAAACAATGGCCAAAGGTAGCTTGGGGCATTTTGAAATAGGATTTTGTGAATTAGTTTAGCCTTATTAAAAAGTAGGCGTTTGTGGAGTGGCAGTAACTGAAGACGTTCATGTAGGTTAGAATTGTCTGTAAGCTTATCACCATTGATTAGACGCACTGCCCTTTTCTGGAGTGGATAAAGGCGTTTTATTATTGATTTGGAGCATCCATCCCAGATTTTGGACCAATAATCAATATGTGTTTGTATGTGGGAAGTATAGAATATCTTTTTTGTGTTTTCGTCGAGGAAATTTTTAATTTTGGCAAGTTGATATACGTTTTTGGCTATTTGTTTAACTAGAGCATGAACATGGGAATTGAAGGATAGATTTTGATCTATGTTAAGATCCAGTGCCTTGTGCTCGGTTACACTTTCTATAGGCGCGCTACCAATGTGCAGCTGAAGAGTTCTCTGAGAGTGTAGAGTGTGAAGTCTTTGCCTGGTTCCTATTAACATAGTGTCACCGCCTCACCGTTAGATATATTATGAGAGGGCTACAACTCTAGCCCAAGGGAGAGAAACGAGTAGCTCAGAGCCCGAGTAATCTAGAGCCTTCTAGAAGAACTGGTCAATGAGTCCAGGGCTCCGTGGACACTGATGTGGCCCGCCTAGTGCGGGGTCCACGAGGAACTCGGACAGAGTTACCACCCGTGTCGGAATGGGACACGTGTGGACCGGCAGAGGACAGACGGACTTGAGAGAGGCAACAGGGCCTGCCTTTGAGGGACTCTATAGATATCAATAGATATATAGACATAGGCTAGATAGTTTGCTAGACTGTTGAATGATAACTATATTTTTGATGTTAACCAGCTGTGATATGTAATATGCGCCAACGCATACTGTATATGTATACACAATAAATATTCGATCTCATAGCGAACAGATTTATTGTTGCCTGTATGAACCTAAGTTTAGTTACCTAGATACGAGCAAGACTATGACAGGCTTTTTGGGGGCTAGTTTTCCGGTTTTGGCATACAATCTATTGTGAAATAACTATTAATTGCCATGTAAAATTACTTAATTGATCATATCACATTGAGTTGTTTAAACCAAAAGAATTGTTAACTTACAAGTTTACAAAAATTAGTAGCTATCTAGCAATAAAATAGGATTAATCTGAGTCCCTCAGCAGTATCTCAGCAGTGCCTAAGCAGTGTGTCTCATTATTGTGATTTGTAAACTATTTTTGACATGACTGTGACATTTTTTGACTGTTACTAATGTTTTCTCACTCTACGAGCAGATTGTTCCGCGAATAGTGGCGCGTGCAACCTATGTAACCTTTACAACAGTGGCGAGATTACAAGACAAGCTTTCTGGGACAACATCGGCGAGTTCTCTGATTGAAAGCTAAGTTTCATGTCATACCCATTGTAACTCTAAGCTGTACTTCTCATCTTTCATTAATGTATTATGTTGTTTCATATTGATTTGGTTGCATATTCATGACCTTGTCACCAACATAACCTTGCATTTTGATTTACACATTAATAAGTAAGGGAGTTAACCAAATTTTCGACTACACAACATTTTTTCTAAGGGATTTAACTTTATAAACATTACTAACAAGTAAAACACAAAATGTCTTCCTTAGATAAATGCATTGAGCAAGGAATAAAGTTAGGTTATAAAGAAGAGAAATTGTCAGAATGGGCACAGAAAACGCACGCAGAAAACATTGCCCGTGAAGAAAGAGCGATAGAACGAGAGGAAAAACAAAGGCAAATGGAGACAGAAGAAAAGAAAATGCAGATGCAGATGGAGGCAGAAGAAAAGAAAATGCAGATGCAGATGGAGGCAGAAGAAAAGAGAATGCAAGTGCAAATTGAAGAAAAAAAAATGCAATTGCAGGCTCAGGAAAAACAGCTGGAGCTTGAGGCCGGGGCCAAACAGGCCCAATTGAATGCCGAAACACAAATAAAATTAAAACAGATGGAGCTTGAGTCTAACGCAGAAATATCGATAAATAAGCTAAGAAGCAAAGAGGAAGAACAAAAATATAATAAGTATAAAGGCCTCGTGAAGGCGTTCTGCTCAGGAGATTCCATCAGCGCCTACTTAGAAAATTTTGAGTGTCTCATGGCCTACCATAAGATCATTAAATCAGATTGGGCATTTATTCTAACGAGAAACTTAGCTCTTGAACCACTAAAAGTAATAGAGACAGTACCACAGGAAATGCGAAAAGACTATGATTACTTAAAACAACGCATTCTCCAACATTTTTCTTTAGATACTGCAGGTTACCAACAACAATTTGCCAAATTATCACCACAACCAAACCAAACCTTTATAGATTATGTCAGTACAGTTCAAGACGTATGCACAAAATGGATCAACTCGGCTAAAACCAACAATAGCCATGACAAACTTAAAGAGCTTATTATTATAGACAAAATAGTTAGCACTATCCCCACACCTTTTGCCAAGTTCTTAAAACAAATGGATTGCAAAAGTATTCAGGAAATAGAGGCAAAGGGGAATGCATTTTTCACAGCAAATAGGGATATTTTTCAGCTGAACATAAGTCACAACGATACAGCAGCTGCAGTAGTGAACACCAAATACTCCAAACAAACAGAGAGTAAATTCAAACCTCGCTCCAATGTCAGTAAACTTGTTAAATGCCAGTATTGCGGTTTGAATCACAATTGCTCTATGTGCGACAAATCGTCGAACTACCCTCACCACCTCAAGATGATGGTGGAGAAACAGAAGACCAAGCGCAATGCTTACCAGAGAGCGGTCAAATGTTTTTTTGCCGCAGTTTTGGCCACTATAGTCGCTTTTGTGATGGCCGAAAGTTATTGAAACAAGCCAATGCCGCACTAGTGGAAACGTCGTCAGACGAAGAGATTGAATCACTGAATGATTGTGATAATTAACACGACAATGAAAACGAGCTTGGAAATGCTGTACAAATTATTGGCACCATTACAGACAGTAAGTGTAACACCTGTACGAAGTTCCAACTTGACACAACATTACTATGTGGCCACACTATCCCTATTTCAAATGAAACAGCCAACGCTGCTTTGTCATCTACAGGCAAGCTAGTTTTTTCTACAGGGTTTGTAAACAACAAAAAGTGCACATTAATTCGTGATTCCGGCGCAACGCTCTGTGGGATAAAGAGAACATTAATAGACACTAAAGACTACACAGACAAACATGTCACTTGTCGCACA
This sequence comes from Cepaea hortensis, assembly GCA_963921405.1. Classification (NCBI taxonomy): domain Eukaryota; kingdom Metazoa; phylum Mollusca; class Gastropoda; order Stylommatophora; family Helicidae; genus Cepaea; species Cepaea hortensis. The sequence goes on from OY992895.1 coordinate 34,534,660, forward strand.
TTCTCAGGTACTATAGAGAAATACCCCCTTGCTCTGGTCGAAATTCGAACACCGTTCATATCAGGACAAGTATTGTGCGCAATCCTTGAAAATCCAGTCGCTGATATTATACTTGGGAATTTGCCCAACATACGAGCATGCTCTGAGAAGGAAATCAGAGAGTGGGAGCATAAAAACGGTATTCCCCCCACAAACAGCGATGCTATAGAGAAACACCATTCATGCTTGTCTCAATCTGCCAAAAGACCAAGGGAGACAACCACTGAGGTAATTCAGAAAGAATTCACCGAGGTGTACAATGCAGGGGCGGTCGAATCGGTGAGCGATACGACCAAAGTAAAACCTCGAATTGAGGATACTACGGATGTACCAAGTACCAAGCCTGTAAATGTGCAACAAAACACACAACACACAAATGCAATAACACGACAGACAACCCATAAAACCAACACTGACCAACTACAGGAATCATTAGAAATAATATCGCCAAACTCAACTAACATCAATTTTGGAAATGAACAGAAAAATGACCCTACACTTGCACCATACTTTAAGTTAGTAGGACTTAAACCAAAATTAACAAAGAACGCATCGTGGACATTTAGGCTACAGAACAACATCTTAACTAGATTTTACACAACAAAGCAGACCACGATACAGCAAGTACTGTTACCACAAGCACATCGAAACAAAGTTCTAAAAATAGCTCATGACTCCCCTTTTGGAGGTCATATGGGGTATGAAAAGACCAGGGCTAGGGTCCTCACCCAGTTTTATTGGCCAAAGTTTTGCCAAGATATAAAAACCTTTTGTAGATCTTGTGATATATGTCAGAAACTGGTGAAAAAGGGGAAAAACCCTACAGCAGAAGTCCAATCAACGACAACTGCCTCGAGGCCTTTCCAAATCGTGGCAGTTGACCTAGTAGGTCCGTTGAATCACATATCAAATAAGGGCAATAGATATATTTTTACTCTTATTGATTTGTGTACAAGGTGGCCCGAAATGCTTCCATTAAGATCTATCTCCTCTAAGGATGTGACGGACATATTACTAAACATTTTCTCCCGTTTTGGCTTCCCGGAGAAAATCATTTCTGATAGAGGAACCCAGTTCATATCGAATGCCACCCAATCAGTAACTAAGTTACTAGGCATCAAGCAGTGTTTCACCAGTCCCTATCGACCGGCCGCAAATGGTATCTGCGAGAAACTAAATGGGGACTTGAAACATATGCTATCTAAAGTGACAGCTGAAAATCCAGCCGATTGGGACATACTTCTCCCAACGGTGCTGTTCGCATATAGAGAAGTCCCACAATCCAGTACAGGGTTCTCTCCCTTCGAATTGATGTATGGGGCGAACCCAAGAGGACCTCTCACCATTTATAAAGAGATCATATCACAACCTGTAGATATCCAACTTCCCATTTCTACCTATGATTTGGTCACTGATACCAGAGACAAAATCATACGTTCCTGTATATTGGCCAGAACATCACTACAGGAGAAAGGTTTTAAATACAGGCAGTACGCCAACAGAGGTGCAAAAACAATTGTGCTAAATCCAGATCAGGATATTTTACTACTCCTACCTGACAAAAGAGATTTACTGTCAACCTCTTGGCAGGGACCTTTTAAGATCATTAGAAGAATTTCAGAAGTAGATTACGAAATCTCTTTAAATGGAAAGCTGAAAATATTCCATATAAATATGTTGAAACCATATTATGTTAGACAGGACAATGAGACAAATGAACTGACTCAACGAACTGGTGACGGAGACGAAACGACAAGTTCCCAACGAAATGACACCTCGACAAACGAAGCATCGTTAACGACACACTCTTACGACGACGAAAACGACGAAGACATATGGACATTACCGACAATCTGTGATATCGACAACGACGACAAATTTGACGACATATTGACAACGATTGATCTCAACGACGACGACAATGACATTGAGGACAATTTACAAACAGTAGCATCTGTGATAAATCAGACAGACGTGGACAACACTGAAATCCCTGTACCAATCATGACGGACGACGGAAGTATAAATGACATACATATCTCTGACACTTTGACACAACAACAGCGACAAGACATTTTGACTATCCTTGACGAGTATAAATCTATCTTTTCTAACAGTCCTGGACGCACTGATAAAATAACACATTCAATTGTGCTGACAGATCTGAGACCGGTCAAATGTAGACCATATTCTATTCCTCTCCATTACAGATCTAATTTAGATAAAGAAATTTTAGATTTAGAGAAAAATGGCATTATTCAAAAATCGATGTCTCAATATTCGTCACCGATTGTTCTGGTGAAAAAAAGGACCAGACAATTCGCTTGTGCATCGACTATAGAGTATTAAATACAAGAACAACAACGGATGCAGAGCCAATGAACAGCTGTGAAGATCTTATCTTAAATATGGCTCAATCATCCTTATTTTCCAAGACCGATTTAGCGAAAGGATATTGGCAAGTTCCACTACACCCTTCTTGTAGACATATAACAGCATTCGCAACACCTCTCGGCTTGTACGAATGGCTATATCTTCCGTTTGGGCTCAAGAACGCACCGGCCACATTTGTGAGACTAACAAGATTGTTATTACACGGAATTAAAGATGTAGTAGCCTATATTGATGATATATGCGTCCATTCTTCTGATATGACTTCTCACCTACTTACCCTCAAACAAGTTTTCAACCAAATCTCTCTTTTTGGACTTACTATCAAACCTTCCAAGGTTGAAATAGGTTATACACAAATAGACTTCCTTGGTCACAGAATTTCTGAAGGCAAATTGTTGACAGATGATAAAATTGTTTCTAAGATCCTTAATCTAGAAGTGCCTACCACCAAGAAACAGATTAGAAGTTTACTTGGCCTTATTAACTATTACTCTAAATTCATTCCACATTGGGCAGAACTCACCTCAGTCTTCTCCGATATGTTAACTAAAAACCATCCATCAAAAATTTGTAAAAGTACCAGCTTAGATGATGCAATGTGTAGATTGAAACATATTTTTTCTAATCCACCAGTCTTACGATTACCCAACATAAATTTACCCTTTATTTTGACCACAGATGCGAGCGCTATCGCAATAGGAGGATGCTTGATGCAGGAAGTGGATGGCATAAGACACCCAATTCTCTATGTGAGCCGCAAACTAAAGAAGGCTGAGACTCGGTATGCCACAGTTGAATTAGAGTGTTTGAGCCTATTGTTCTGTATATTGAGATTATCTAAGTTCCTCTTGGGAGTCACTTTGTGGTCCTCACTGACAGTTCGCCATTATTGGTCCTTAACCAGGGGTCGCCTAAAAACCATCGGCTACAAAGATGGTGTCTTCTACTTCAAGATTTCGACTTCGAAATCCGCCATATCAGAGGCACCGACAACATTATGGCTGACCTTTTATCACGGCAAATAAATGCGCCAGTAGAATGACTCTGATCACATCGACCATTAGCCATACTATAAACTGTGATACTTTTAGTCGGTTGCATATGACAGTGTAACTCTACACCTGCTAGAGTACTCTCAGTGATTAGTTTAATTACGACACCCAAGAACATGATACGTTACTTTGAGAACTATACCATCAAGTGCCTAAGCGCTAGAACGATTCCAGCAAGAAACAGTAACTGTGTTTGTGTCAACCAATAAGATCAACCAGCGAACTAACTCCGAATTCTGTAAGAACTCGTTATATGGGACATTAAGAACATTCCATACTTGCTGTTACTACGTAACTTTACAAACAGCCGAAACAGAACGACATCGACTACAACACTCAAGAGACAGCCATACTAGCTTTAACATTCATGGCATAACACGCTAGCAACAGGAGGACAACGCGCACATCATCGTTGGATTTAATTAATTAATTAGTTTAGGATTAAATATGTATTATATTTCCATTATTGATGTATATAAATTGTATTAACCTGTAATTTGTACATATTCGACATTAATATTACAGGCGGTACCATTCCTAGGCTAAAGAACCGTCCTATACAATTGTCTCTATTTAAATTATAACCCATTTTTGAGTCATCGTACAAGAAGTACGTATTTTCTTAAAGGGCAAATATCGCCTAGCCCATTTTTTCTAAGGGCAATAACACTTACCTCATCTTTAATTATATATTTTAACCAAATACTATTTTGAATGAAAGGTGAGTGAATGACTGTGTGAATGGATTAAATGAGAGAACGATACACTTGGCGGACAAATTGTACGCAAACCGTATTTATTTTAATTTGTCTGCGTCTTTCATGTGAATTGCATGACTTGTCTAATTTGTGAATACATGTGTAGTACTTAGTTTAATAGTGAGTTAATATACTTAGTTTAGCAGTTAGAATAGATCTAAGCACCACTACTTGGAATGCCTGATCATGTATTGCACACAGTGCAGTAGTTCATGATTGAGGTTATCCCAACTCGTGACGCTTGGAAATACGCCACACATTCAGCACACACAGTACACAAACCTTAAAACTCAACACTATCAAGTTAAAATACAGTCACTTTATTAGAAACATCAACTTATTAGTCAAGCACACTAACAAGCCAACAGGGACACTTGTAGTATGAGGGGGATAAAATAACAAGGTAACTACATATTTTGCATTAGATAACATACGAGAGTAAAAGTGTATTGAAATGCACACACAAATCAAGATTTGAAGGTGTACTTAATTAGCCAGGACTTCGGTCTTGTTAACTCTCTTAACAGAGGTTAATTGTCTGGGTACCAGTTGGGTACTATTGAGAAGGGCGGGTTGTAAATACAACTACTTAAACGTCACGTAACTTCGGTCTGATAAGCATTGTTAAGGACACAGGAGACAGAGTGATCTCTTTACCAAATCAGAGAAGTGGTGTATGGGAGAATACATGAGTTTTAATGCCAGTATGTAGGTTACCAGGTTACTGTCCACCAATCTACAAACACCAACTTTATGTGATTCGGTGACAGAATTAGGATAGATCTAATTACCCAATAACAAGCCATATTAGGGGGGAGGGGGGAATCCTGTCACCGCCTCACCGTTAGATATATTATGAGAGGGCTACAACTCCAGCCCAAGGGAGAGAAACGAGTAGCTCAGAGCCCGAGTAATCTAGAGCCTTCTAGAAGAACTGGTCAATGAGTCCAGGGCTCCGTGGACACTGATGTGGCCCGCCTAGTGCGGGGTCCACGAGGAACTCGGACAGAGTTACCACCCGTGTCGGAATGGGACACGTGTGGACCGGCAGAGGACAGACGGACTTGAGAGAGGCAACAGGGCCTGCCTTTGAGGGACTCTATAGATATCAATAGATATATAGACATAGGCTAGATAGTTTGCTAGACTGTTGAATGATAACTATATGTTTGATGTTAACCAGCTGTGATATGTAATATGCGCCAACGCATACTGTATATGTATACACAATAAATATTCGATCTCATAGCGAACAGATTTATTGTTGCCTGTATGAACCCAAGTTTAGTTACCTAGATACGAGCAAGACTATGACACATAGATTTAGTTTTAGAAATGTTAATTTGCATGCGGTTTGCATGACTCCAGTTAACTACACTATTTATTTCCTGTTGCAAGGATAATTCTAACACATTACGATCAACAGCGTTTGTATATACTGTGCAGTCGTCTGCAAATAGATCGCAGGACGATGACAGATATAAGGGAAGATCATTTATATAAATGGCAAATAACAGAGGGCCAAGTATAGACCCCTGTGGTACTCCAGTATTAATGGTAATGGCTCGGAATAGATATTTATTGTGTGATACTATTTGTTTTCTGTCTAATAAAAATGAGCTTATTAATGTCACTATATTAAAGCTTACTTTCATTGTTTCTAGTTTTTTAATTAGTATAGTATGATCTATCATATCGAATACTTTTTTAAAGTCTATAAACATCGTTCCACATAGAGTATTGTTGTTAATATTTTGATGCCAGTTTTCTATCATGTTTGTTAGGGCCGTATGACAGGAATATTTTGGCCGAAATCCTGACTGACTGTCAACTATTAGTTTGTAGCGAACTTAGTGCTCTTGTGTTGTTTTGTGGATGTGCTTTTCTAGCGGTTTGAATAGTGAGGATAATATGGAAATTGGCCCATAATTATTCATGAAACAATCGTCTAATGAACCAGCTTTTAAATGAGGATACACTTTAGCGATTTTAAAGGCTGATGGGAAGTGACATTTGGTGAGACATTGATTGTATATAAAAGTTTGTGCAGCCGGTGCAGCATAGCGAAGGATCCGATTACTGATTCCATCTAGTCCTGATGAGTTATTGTTTTTTTAGGTTACTGAGATGAATAAATACTTCAGTGGTCGTCATTAGGGGTATGATTGTGGGAATGTCTCCGTAGCATTTGCTCTCACAGAATGATGATAATAAAGATATGTCATGAGGCACATCAGGTATTGCAGCCTTCAGTTGGTTTATGTCGGACTGAAAGAAATTACTGAATTGATCACATGTAACCTGATTAGATGGTAACAATTGTGGTGATTTGTGTTTGTTTGTCAAGGTATTAATTGCTTTACATATATCTTTAGTGTTGGTTTTCTCTATTATTAAGTTCTTAAATAGTTTTTCTTTTCCTTTCGAATAACATATTGAACTTTGTTTCTCAGACTACGGTACATAAAGGTACAAAAGAACTCAGGTACAAAAACGGTACAAAGGAATTCAGGAGCTTACTAATCAACGAACACATACATCAGCCGGCTCCCTAAAGACAAAAGATGGAAATATCATAATAGAAAAAGATCAAATTGTACATGTATGGTCAGATTATGTGAAAAACCTTTATGATGATAACAGAGAAGAACAGTATGATATTCAAAATAATAATGAAGGACCATCAATTTTGAAGATGGAGATTCATAATGCTCTTAACCGTATGAAATCTGGCAAGACCCCCTGTTCAGACAGCATCATAACAGAAATGATTAATGCTTTAGAAGAATACGGAATAGATAAAGTTACCAGACTCCTGAATACCATATATGTTACTGGAGATATACCTCATGAATTATGTAATTCTGTATTTATTGCAATCCCAAAGAAATCAAGAGCCTTGGAATGTGATCAACATCGAACAATTAGTATAATGAGGCACATCATGAAGATTTTGCTAAGAATTATCATGCAAAGAGTTAGGAAGAAAATACAACCTGAAATAGGAGAGGAACAATGTGGGTTTGTAGAAGGCAAGGGTACAGTAAATGCTGTGTACATACTGAGAACAGTAATTGAACGTTCTATGGAAGTAAACAAAGATCTACATCTCTGCTTCATTAACTACACAGAATCTTTCGATATAATAAGACATGTCGACGTGATAAGGATGCTTGAAGATCTACAAATTGATGGAAAAGACCTTAGACTTGTAAAAAAAATATATTGGAAACAACAAGCTGCCATAAGAATTGATAATGAAGTTGGTCAATATCAGCCTATTAAAAGAGGTGTGAGACAAGGATGTGTAATGTCTCCAGATCTGTTTTCCCTGTACAGTGAAAGTATTTTCAGAAATATAGAAGATATGGAAGGAATCAACATTGGCGGACGATACATCAATAACATTAGATACGCCGATGATACATTCTTGATTGCAGACAATGAACACGACCTGCAAAATTTAGTAGATGCGGTTGTTGCACACAGTGAACAACTGGGGTTAGAATTGAATTGTAAGAAGACACAGATTATGATCGTCACTGGAAAGAAGAAATACCACAATGTAATATACAAATAAATGGGCATATTCTTAAACAAGTGAATCGGTACAATTATCTCGGAACAGTCATAACATGTGACGGGAGATGCCTTGAAGAGATTAGAACAAGAATTGCCATAGCGAAGGTAGCCTTTAGCAAGATGAAAAACATACTGACCAATAAAAAGATGTCAATTAAAACGAGAAAACGAGTATTGAGGTGCTACATATAACCTGTACTTTTATATGGATGTGAAGCGTGGACAATGAGCAGTCAAGCTGAAAAACATCTGATGGATGCAGAAATGTGGTTTCTGAGGAAAATGCAAATAATACCATGGACAGATAGAAAAACCAATGAACAAGTCCCTCACGAAACAAATGAAGATCATAAACTGATTAGAGACATTAGATGTAGACTTAAAAATGTTTGGGCATGTTATGAGAACAAATGAATTGGAGAACTTGGTGACAACTGGCAAGATCGAAGGGAACAGACGAAGGGGAAGACCAAGAATTAAATACCTGGATGGCTTGGCCACGTGGCATGGTCGAGACAGAAACACGGAGCTGATCCACGACTCTGGTGATCAAGTGAGATGGCAGAACATGACCGCCCACGCTTACGGCATATAATGAATGAATGAATTGACGTACATTTTCTTCAATTCTGACGGCAGCTTGTTGTTTCCTATATATGTTTGTTTTTTTACAAGTCTAAGGTCTTTTCCATCAAATTGTAAAAGAAACATTGCCGTTTCGAATACGGGCGAAAAACATGAGATCCCGTGTGAAATGTATGCACGCCAAACACCTCAAATCAGTTGGAAATCGTAAAGAGTAGGCTACAATACCACAGCACTGGCGAATTTGTTCGGCAATAAAACTGACCCACGGATAGATAGAGCCCCATCACTTTCTTTTGCTAATTTCCTCGTTGACGTAAATATACACAGGAACCCCTTTCCAAGGCAAGAAACGTGCGGGGTAAATGGTGCTAGCCCCACATTGTATACCCAAGGGCAGTCGATGGGTCATGTGGTGAATATAATGGGTCACCTTTACTTTCCAGGAATTTCCCTGGTACCTATTTTAAAGCCGGCTTTGTGATGAAGGAGTTACACACGAGATTCGCAATCCAGCACACAGTGTTCGAAACACAGCTGCGTGCGATTTGGAAGCAGACCGCCTTGCCGTGGCATTTCACACAATGGTATGACTACAGGTCGGTTAGACAGCAATAGCAAACTACTGAACATAAACTTCCCAAGAAGTCACAAACAGCCGCATATAAAATTATAGGGTTGACTGCGACGTCCTGTAAAAAATATGTAAACAATTCCCGCCTCAAAGTTGAATGAAGCACAAGATCACCAGACAACAAGGCTAACTTGTTACTGTTATCATTATATGTTTTTGTAATATCGTTCCTTTCCGTTCTGTTGAACTATTCTCGTATATCATATAACGCCCACTCTTGGATTAGCCTTTCAGCTTCTTATTTATGTTCTTTCTTTTTCATGTTATGAATATGACATGAGCGCTCTTGAGATTAAATACGGAGCATGGGTAAACATAATCTGTAGCCACACATTTGTCCGTCATAGCAAATGTTTTTCTAAGTAGGAAACTGAATCACGCGAAGCTTCTTTTACTTTAGGAGTCTGGTCTGGGCTGACATAGTCGATCAAAAGGCTCCAATCGTCTATGCTGACCTATATTTTCTTGAAATTTATGTTGTATGCATGATTATTTTTTGTCCAGTTGAGAAAAACATAATGGTAGTGGATGATTTAGAAGCAGGCCGCCTCGCTCCGATCGTTCAAAAAGCAATGGCAAACTACTGAAATTAAAAAGTGTTTGGTAAATCACAAATAAATAAAACGTGATCGGGTTGATTGTGACATGTGAAAGACATGAAACTAACTTTAACTCTTGGCGCTTAGTATACTAACAGTCATGATAGAATATCAAAATGAAGAATTAATAAAAATAATGACGAATCCTGAAGAAGATGTTTGCCACTTTGTAAACTGAGATGGATTATATCTGACACGCTTTGTTAATTCTGAATGTGACAGTCTGAATTCTCATAGAAAAGTGGCGAACTTAATTAAATTGTTGTTTTGTGTTCGTTAACTTTTTCGCGTAGGGGATGGATTTATTCATCTCTTGCGTGTAATTGGTGTGCCAGGATGTAAAACCAGGAGTTTCTACTCAAGATCTGCGCGGGTGCTACGGAGTTCGTGCATCGAGCGAAGCCATCCTTGAGTGAATTTTCAGCAGCGTGTGTGGTTTTCAAAGTCTGTGTTTACGTTTTTTCAACATGGCGGAACAACGTGTGTTCTTCGTGCGGTCTGCAGTCAACATACCGAAGCGGCGGGGTAGCCGCGCAGGGAAAAAGAAGCAAGGTAAGCGTGGAGGTTTGAGGCGTTTTAGACTCAAGTGTCACCGTCTAGGACTCAGGAATATCCGTATTCTATATTGGAACTGTGCCAGTGTAAAACAACGGGGCTCTATTTTAGAAACCCTAGTTTACAGGAACGACATTGTAGCACTCCAGGAGACGAGACTGGGCGATCAGCTACTCCAGATTGCCTGCTTCAAATGTTTCTACAACAGACGACATCTGGGAATGGCGATTCTCGTTCGCGACAGCATGGTGGCGTCAGAGCTAGACATGTCCAGTTGGGACAGTGACGATATACAAATACAGGCGTTGAGAGTTCATTCCAGTATACCATTCGTGGTGGTTAATGTTTATGACCGCAATGCCAGTGTGGACGCCCAGAAGTGGCAGTGCTTAAGTGGCATATTAGGCCACGAGAGAAATGTTATTTTCTGTGGTGATTTCAACGCTAAAGGCAGATCATGGGGAAACACTTCATCCAATACACAGGGGGAGGAGCTCGAGACTGCACTGGAAACCATCGACCTGGTTTGTATCAACAGTGGCTGTGTCACCAGAACAGCAAGCCGTCCGGGCGATGAGGACAGTGCTATTGATCTGGCGCTAGTTTCACCTTCACTCACTACAGTGTGTAGATGGGGTGTCCTAGGACACCATGGCAGCGACCACCACCCGTGCAGCATACTGGTGGAGAAAGGCAGAACCAGGCAGCACAAGCTAAAGGTAAAGACGTTCCAGTATGACAGTACAGGGCAAGATGTGGTGAGTAAAATAAGACGTGACAAGCGCAGAACGTTTCAGGGCAGGAAAAAAAGCTGGGAGCAGCCACCGTGGTGGAGTTTCGAGGTGGAGAAGGCTTGGGTGGATAAGCGTAGTGCTGTAAGGAGATGGCAAAATGCCAAGAAGAACAGAGCTGGTCATCCTAGTCCCTGCTTGCACTTAGAAAGAGAGATGCACACAAAAGTAAGCTACTTCAAAAAACTGGTCACGGTTGTTAAAAGCGAAAAATGGGCAGAGGTGTGTCAAAGAGTAAGCACAGACAAGTCACTGAAATTGTTCTGGCGACTACATAAAAGCATGAATGGTGTAGTCAAGAATAAGAGCATTTCTGACTTCCAAGGTGCTGACCTCATCTGGCAGAGGACTGACGAGGACAAGGGCAAAGCCCTCTTTGAACGCTACCTTGAGCAAAGCAACCAGACAGACATGGGAGGCCGAAATCTGGCCAAGGAGGTCACCTCAGACAGATGCAAGGCCCAGGACACTTCGGATGAAGACACAGTGACAGTGAAAGAAATCAAGGCTGTGCTTCGACGATCAAAAAACAGTGCTCCAGGTCCTGATGGCATAAGATACGATGACATTAATAGGTGTACCGACAATGAGCTAGAGAAACTAGCAGACATGTACAACAACAGTATAGGGGGTGCTAGCATCAAGGAGGAATGGTTACACAGCTATCTGATTCCCTTGCCGAAGCCTGACAAAGACCACAAAAAAATTCAGGGATATCGAATTATAACCATGCAGAATACAATAGGCAAGCTGCTGGAGAAGGTAATTGCCAAGAAAATATCAAGCCAACTAGAGAGGCAAGGTGTTTTTCCACCCACCCTGGGTGGGTACCGTCCAAAAAGGGAAACCTGGACCAATGCAGCAGTCTTTGCCCAGGATGTCTATGAAGGTTTCCACTCAGGCACTGAAACCGTTGCTGCAGCGATTGATCTTGAGGACGCATACAATAGAGTACCACTGGATATTTTAATGTTTCAGCTTCTCGAACTAAACATAAGTCCATTCCTCCTTAGTTGGATCGCTGCAGCCCTCTTCCAACGGAAAGTAGTTTTTAGATGTGGCAGTTGGACTTCGGAACCAACAACAATATATCCTGGCCTACCACAGGGATCACCATTATCTCCGGTACTGTTCAACGCCTACACAGTGAGAATAACCAGTGAGCAGATCACTGGACCTGGCAGGACATTGTCATATGCCGATGATGTTTTAGTGTATCGTCAGGGGAAGGATAGAGAGAAGGTTGCTGTGGAACTACAAACCGAACTCAATCGCATAAGTACTTGGTGTGATGAAGCTGGGGCAATGGTCAACCCAACAAAGGCAACAGTGACTTGGTTCTCGTTGAATAATCATATTGTCAACACTCCAACACCAACTGTAATGCTGTGTTCAGAGATGGTGGAAAGAACGCAGGCAATGAATTACCTGGGGATACGGTTTGATCGAAGCCTTGCTTATAATGTGCACATAGACCAGGTGATAACAAAGGCCAAGCGGGGTTTGGCAGCGATGCGGGTGATGGCGGCAGCAAACTGTGAGCAGCGCCATCTATGTCTTCTGTACGAGGGGTTGGTCATGTCTGTTTTGGAGTATGCAATGGCAATCCTGACTCTCAGCCATAAGCAGATAGAACGGATGGAAAGGATACAGAATGAAGCTATGCGCATTATTCTTGGATGTACAAGAGATACAGCATGCAGGGCGATGCGCTACCTGCTTGGGTTTCCAACCATTGAAGAGAGAATACAAGATTGCAGGGCACGCGCCTACCTCAGAATTAACGCAAACACACAACATCCACTGCATAGTGAAATTAGGAAGGTGAAGGGCAGCAGGTTAAAAAGAGGACGGTCGTGGATGGGTCAAGCCGAAGACATTCTTCAACAGGTGTGTTCACTTGAGGACTTAGAACCTGGCGAGGAGTGGGTGCAAGTGCCAACAGACTTCTGCACATCCTTTTCAGTTTGCATCCAACTTGACAGAAAATGCAGACAAGAAAATCCGGCTGCTGTTGAGGCTGAAGTACAAGCGTTGATTTTCGAGAATTCGCTAGACGGTGACGCGGTCATCTACACAGATGGGTCGGTCGTCCGACATGTGAGAAGCTCATGGGCCTTTACAGCTCGGGCCGGAGGGAGAATTGTGAAGGAGGACTCTGGTGCTTTTACTGAAACCACAAGTAGCCTGACCATGGAAGTCATGGCAGTAAGTAAATCAATAACATGGCTCGAGACAAAGACATTCACTAGGGCTTGTTTCCTTAGCGACTCAATGAACATGATCAAGAGGATAGAGGAGGGGTCGATCCGAAGAGAATGGTTGCTGCCTCTGGAGCGGTCTCGACTGGCAAAGATTAGTTTCATCTTCGTGCCAGGGCATGCGGGAGTACAAGGAAATGAGCGGGCTGACAAGCTCGCAGGTGAGGCTACTATGGAGGGCGGACGCGCCATGGACCAGGCCGACATTCTGAATGCTCTACGAGAAGTAAGACTTTTGCGAGAACCAAGTGATGACTGTGAATCTACAACAATGGCCAGACTGCGAGAGCAGCAAATTAAAAGAGGTGTGGCCAAACAAGAACACTACGCAGGAAGCCAAAGAAGATTGATAAACCAACACAGAACTGGCGTCGTTAGCCGCTACACGCTGCGGGATTTGCTGAGGAGGGGATCCGAGCACTTATGGACTGAATGGTTCGATGTGCAATGAGGATGATCTGTCGACTAACTAACTAACTAACTTAATTACATTAAACAACACGATGTCTTACTTTATCTATTTCTTGCTATAATATGTTGTTGATGTTGGTGTTCATTGTGATGTGCCTCTCACGGCCCTGTGTCTAAAGGCTACAAACATTTGGCCCAATAATCAAAATGAAAGATCTCCACCTGAGACTGTCCAACGAAACGGAACAATCTGTCGACAATACTTCGAAATAAAATATTTATTGAACATACATGATGAATAATCGGATGAGTAATCAAGTCTGTCTCTGTCATTCAGTTATACAGTCGTAGCAACGGTTTAATATTAAAGCTTCTCTTGATAATGATTAATCCCGCTGTACATATCTCCTGCAGTCATTCATAGCATGCGATAATACCAAATTAGCCATCGAATGTTTACTGGTATCTGTAGAATCTCTCAGACATAAACTTGCAGTTGTTTTTTTCTGAAGTATATTTCCACTAAATCCCACACCCGACAATATCTGCATGAAACAACCGAACTTATTTATAGCGGATACCAAGTGGTTACCCGGACAAATATGCAAGGCGGGTCAGTCCCTACAGCAAGACCTAACCTTTCTTCTTCCGAAGCTTTGGCTGACTCCTTTATGCTAGAACGGACAGTTCCCCAAACGAACCACTGCCTTTCTCCTTCAGAAGCTTTAGCTAGACTCCATTACTAGGTCGGCTGGTCCCTCCATAAACCGCCGCATACCTCCAGCGGATGCTCAAGCCTGACTTGTGAACGTCACAACAACACTTAGTAAGGTAATACACATCACACACGAACAATATTGATGCGGTATAGTGCAACTGGAGAGACCATCAAAGAACAACGCAGTAAACGAGGAGAAACTATTACAATTAACAAGTTTCTTTTATCATTAGTGCAGAAGTGAAACAGGAATAAAAAAGAGAACAGAAATTGCCAAAAATGTTTTCAATATCATGAAATTAGTATTAACACTTACAGAAATTAACAACGCATTTCATATGAGGATTATCAGATGTTATATTTATTCATTCTACTATATGTTGAGGAAGCCTGGATAATAAAGAAGCAATTAGAAAGTCGAATAGAGGCCTGGAGATGTATATATACAGAAGAACATGCCGCATTTCATGGAAATAAAAGCAATCAAATACAGAGGTTCTATAAAAACTGGGAAAGAAAAGAGCGTTGAAAGAAATAAAAAAAAAA